>CM062816.1:1836822502-1837422502 GCA_031772625.1 Pinus tabuliformis | reverse complement strand
TCTTTGTAAGATGAATGTCACTTTGGATATCACTGTATAACGTGCCCATATCATGCTTCTTACCCAATTCACCCATAAACCTTTGTAACAAAATCATTTCTTTACTAGCCTCTGTAGCAACAACATACTCTGCTTCTGTTGTTGAAAGTGCAACAACACTTTGGATTTCTGAAACCCAACTAACAGCTATTCCACCTACAGTAAATACATATCCTGTAGTACTCCTCCTATTATCTCTGTCACCTGCCATATCTACATCAACATATCCCTATAGAGAAATGTTTTAACCACCAAAGCATAATTCTTGATTTGTGGTACCTTTCAAATATCTGAGAATCGATTTCACTGCCATCCAATGTTCCTTTCCTGGATTTTTCATGTACCTGCTTACAACTCCCATTGCATGTGCAATATCAGGCCTTATGTAGACCATTGCATGCATTAAGCTTCCAACTGCTGATGCATATGGAACTTTAGACATATAATCCATGTCTTCTTGGGTTTTTGGGCACATTTCCTTACTAAGTTTGAAATGGCTAGAAAAAGGTGTACTAACTGGTTTTGAATTGTGCATATTAAATCTTTTCAACACTTTTTGTGTGTACTCACTCTGAGACAATGTTAATTTGTGATTTTTCATGTCTCTAGTTATTCTCATACCAAGGATTTGTTTTGCAGCTCCCAAATCCTTCATTGTAAATGAATTTGCCAATTTCCTTTTGAGCACATTTATTTCCTACATGTTAGACCCTGCAACAAGCATGTCATCCACATACAATAACAATATAATATAGCTGCCATCATTTTGTTTTTTCAGATAAACACAATGATCAGAGTGACATCTAGTATAACCTTGTTCAGACATAAACTTGTCAAATTTTAGATACCACTGCCTTGGAGCCTGTTTTAAGCCATACAATCTCTTCTTCAACCTGCACACTAGTTTCTCCTTGCCTTTCACCTCATATCCTTGTGGCTGCTGCATATATATCTCTTCCTCCAAGTCCCCATGGAGAAAGGCTGTCTTTACATCTAACTGCTCAAGATGCAAATCTTCAGTTGCTACTAGACTTAAAATAGTTCTGATTGAAGTCATTTTAACAACAGGAGAAAATATTTCATCAAAATCAATGCCTTTCTTCTGTGCAAACCCCTTCACCACAAGTCTAGCTTTGTACTTCTGTTTTCCTCCATCTTCTTCCTTTAGCCCATTTATTCTACAATGTAGTTTTACCTGCAGGAAACTTGACTAAGTCCCAAGTCTAGTTATGCATTAAGGAGTCCATCTCTTCTTCCATGGCTAGCTCCCACTTCTTCTTGCTTTCAACCTGCATTGCTTCTTCATAACATTCGGGTTCACCAGAACCAGTCAACAATAAATAATATAATGAAGGAGAGTATCGTTCAGGGGGTATACTTATCCTGGTAGATCTTCTAACACCACTTTCAGGTGTTTGGGGTGCCTATTGTTGTTGTGGTGGTTATTTTGTTGTGGTTGTTGATTATTATTATTTTCAGGCACCTTTACTTTTTCAGTGATTTCATCAAGAAATGCGTATTCCTTGTTTTCTTTTTCCTGTTCCTTTTCCTGCGACTAATTCTTATACAAGACCTTTTCATTGAATATTACATCTCTGCTCCTAATGATTTTGTGATTTTCGTAATCATATAAGCGATAACCAAAATCATTAACACCATATCCAATAAAGGTACATTTCTTTGACTTTGCCTCAATCTTTGTTCTATTTTCTTTATTAATATGGACAAAGGCCTCACAACCAAAAGGCTTTAAAAAAGAGTAGTTTACCTTTTTACCTGTCCATGCTTCCTTTGGAACACCACCATCCAAGGAACTTGAAGGCCCTCTGTTTATTAGATAAACAACAGTATCAACAGCATCTGCCCAAAATTGTAAAGGCAATCCTGCATGCAATCTCATGCACCTTGCATGCTCCATGATTGTTCTGTTCATCCTTTCTGACACACCATTTTCTTGTGGTGTTCTTGGAACTGTCTTCTCTCTGCGAATTCCATGCTCTGAACAGTACCTATCAAACTCTTTGCTGCAATATTCACCTCCATTGTCTGATCTGAGACACTTCAATTTCTTTCCTGTCTCAATCTCAACCAAAGCTTTCCATTTCTTGAAGGTATCAAATACATCAGATTTATTCTTAATACAATAAATCCAAGTTTTTCTAGTTGCATCATCAATAAAATTAACATAATAACGAGAGCCACCGAGAGATGATACCTGAGCAGGTCCCCATACATCTGTATGCACAAGCTCTAATTTTTCGCTCTTCTTTTCTTTCCCAAATTTGAGAAATATGACTCTCTTCTGTTTTCCATAAATGCAATTCTCACAGAAGTCCAAAGCAACATTCTTCAAACTCGTCAACAAATTCCTTGAGTGAAGAATCCTCATCCCCTTTTCACTCATGTGTCCGAGCCTATGATACCATAATGCTGCATATGCTCCTTTAGAAGTTAAAGCATTAACAAAGTTAGAAAGACCATTGCATAAATACAATGTACCAACCTTTTTGCCTTTTGATATTACCAGGGCTCCTTTGGTGACCTTCCAAGCTTTATCTGTGAAAGTTGTCACACAATCTTCACCGCCTAACTGCCCTGTTGAAATCAGATTTTTCTTTAGATCTGGAACATGCCTTACCTCCTTTAGTAGCCATTGGTTTCCATTCTGTTGTTTTACAAGAACCTTACCCATTCCAAGAATTTTACAGCATTTATCATCACCCAAACGGACTTGTCCAAAATCTCCTTGAACATAGTCATGAAAATATTTCTTATCAGGTGTGGCATGGAATGAGGCCCCTGAATCTACCACCTAGGAATCAGTAATATTTTTGAAAGAAAGAATCAAAGCATCTTATAACACCTCACCTGTCACATTTGCTTCATGATTGTTTTCTTGTTGTGCATCTCCTTCTTTTCCCTTCCGAGATCTACAATCTTTCTTTAGGTGTCCTTTCTTTCCACATTTCCAGCACACTATCCCTGATCTGGACTTGGATCTGCCTTTCCTTGATTTACTGCGATATCTTGAGCTCTTTCCTCTTTCCATTTTTCTTCCCCTAGACTCTGCACTTAAAGCATTACCCGATGTCTCACTGGAGCTTTTTCGTCGCATTTCCTCGCTAAGGATAGCACCACAACATCACCAAAATTTAAAGTACTAGATCCAGAAACAGAGTTACTAATGACCATTACTAAACCATTACAACTTTCTGGCAATGAGCACAAGAATAACAGAGCTCTAACTTCATCATCAAAGTTTACCCCTACAGAACTTAACTGACTTGTAACAATATTAAAATCATTTAAATGGTCTGCAACAGATCCACCTTCCGAGATCTTCATATTAAATAATCATTTCATAAGAAATACCTTGTTTGAGGCCGAGGGTTTTTCATATAGCTTCACCAACGCCTTAATCAAACCCTCTATCGTTGTTTCCTTCGAAATGTTGAACACGGCCGACGCTGCTAGGCACAAACGTATTGTTCCGAGTGCCTTTCTATCGATGAGGTTCCATTCTTCATCTGTGATACCCCTCGGCATCTTTGTTTTTCCGCCCAATGGTAGGTACAGATCTTTATGATATAGATAATCTTCCATCTGCATCTTCCACAGCGAGAAGTTTTGGCCATTAAATTTCTTGACCCTAAACTTACCTTCTTTCGCCATTGCTCCCACTCGAACGAGGAACCCTTCTTTCCTGCGAGTTTATCAGCCAAATAGACCTTCGGCTCTGATACTAGTTGTTAGAAAATTATATATTACGGAGCAATGGAACACATAAAATATTGCAGAAATATAAACACATAAAACAAGAGAGACACAGATATACGTGGTTCACCCAGTTTGGGCTACGTCCACCCCGAACAGCCAGTCCTTCCTTTCTGTTATCCAGCAAAATGAAGAGACACAACCTATAGCAGATCCACTGTAATATCCTTTGTTTTCTCTCACAATCTCACCTCTCTGTTTCTCGCTCGGAGAATACACTTCTATTACACAGCCTCAAATAAAATGCCCTCATACAAAGAGAGGGGCTGCCTTCTAGGGCAAAAAACCCTAAACTAAACAAGTTCTATCGTCAGATCATTAGCCTAATGAACACCCATATTGACTAGAAATTACTATACTTTTACAAGGAAATTTTACATTTGTTTTTAGCTTCGGGGGCGCTGCCCCTGAAACCCCTGCCAGGAGACCGCAGGCCCCCGGACCCCCCAGTCGGGGGGATCGGCCCCCACGAACCCCTGCGGGGGGGGACAAGTCCCCTCCACACCCTCCTGCGTGGAGGGGTGTACAAATTTCCTGGGGTATACATCCGGCTGAAACAAAGACCTGTGAACAATCATGCTCCACACTCAACACTTCTTCCCTTGGAGAACATTCTCCTCTTGGAGGTCTAAATCCTTCACCTTGTAAATTGGTATTCCTCTCTTCATAGATGAATTTCGCCATTTTTGCCATGTCTAAGAAAGCCTTTCTAAAAGCCTTCACATCCTCTAAGATTATTGCAGGATCTCCTCCTTGGGACATGCTTTCTTGAAGCTTCTATTGCAAGTTGAGGTAGAACTTGGTGGCAAAGATTGAAATAATCTCGCTCTCCTTTCCAAAACCTTCTCCTTAACGAGCTTCAAAACACATTTACTTGCAAACAACAAACAATTCCTCCTTGCACAAAGAAAACCTAAGCTTTGATACCAACTTGATATGAATTGGTGCAAATTAGTAATGCTATGCTAATTCCTCTCATCAGAATATAAAAATGTGCTTGAGGTTATACTCCAAAATAGCAAGTAAAAGCATGAATTTTTTGTGTTTTTGTTTAAGATAGTTTCATGAAGAAAACTTAAAACATGAAACCAAAACACTCAATGGAAGCATGCATCAAACAATAATACACTAGCCATTGATAAAGGAGTTCACCCCTCCTGGGCTACATCTCATTGTATCAGCTTTAAAGGCTTGACCCCTTCTCATTATGCTCACAATTCTTCAGATAAAGAGTACATAAATGTGCTGACAAAAAGAGTGACTTATTTCCCCTTCAAGGAAACATTCTTCTGCAAATAATTCTCACTCTAAACATATGAAAACCTACAGTTAATCATGAAACAATCAACAAGCTAAGGGCTCTCAAATCAAGACCGCATACTATAACTTCCAAGAGCATAAACAAGTACAACAATCTACTTGAAGCACTTAAACAAGTCTCTTTCTCCATACACATATAGAGCAAAGAATAAATACAACTACAACACTGCTATAATGGCTGCTGCAGAAAACATATGGAGGCTGGAATACCCCTACAAGGTCATCTCCATCTTGGAACTTCTCCATAAACTAAATCAACACTATTGTTGACTAGGGAAAAAATAGGCTTAACTGTGTAAAAATCCTATCCAGAAGCGCTCCTTTGACTCTGAAACTTGTTCCAATGAGTCCAAAATTCCCAAAAATAGCTATCTAGCCTCTTTTTTCATCCCATTTGTTTGAAAATTGCCTTATTTATGACTTCTGCTAGTCTCACCAATATTTCCTCCACCAAATCTAGCTTATTGCCAGTTAAATTCATTAATCGCATACAAAAGTAGCAGTTCTGCCACAAAAAACGGTTCCGCCATCAATCCTGCCAATCTTGCAGTTAAGGGCTGAGTGGTCACACTTGCGGTTAGGTCTAGTGGTTACGATGATGGTCCCGTAGTCTATCGGATATCACAATCGTCGTGTCAAGGGTAATACATATTACACAAGACTTAATGCATAAACATGCGATCTGGCAATAAGGTGGATCCTCCGGATTATAAACTACAACATAATAAAATCTCGTGTCCAGTAATCTATCACTCATCGTAATCGACGTTACTGGCAGTGTCGCATATATATATTGGCAGACACCGGGTGAGATATGCATTTGCGATATATCGCATCGCAACCTGACTGCTCCCGGGGCCGATTACCATAAACCTACAATGTGCGATTGCAATCACATCGGAAACTACCTTGCGCCAGGTGCCGATTCTTCATACTTGTCCACCTTTCGCCGATATGCGATTGTGATCCATCGCAATCCCAACTTTGGCTGATATCGCATTAGAACTCCATACCCTGTCGGGACCGGGGCCGATTCTTGTAATGTGATCTGCCTTTTGACTACGATTGCTTATATGTGAGGGCCTGTTGAGCCTTGAAAATGTCATTCATTTCCATTACACTTTCACTATTATGTCCATTATATCACCTCCATTTCACTACTATGTCACCACATTCATCCCACTTTCATTATCATTGGGCCACCTTTATGTTTTTCCAATCTTTATTATTTCTAAGCCTTTTAAGTGAATTTGTGGTTAAACATTAGAAAATAATGTGCATATGCTTATACCTAACAAATGGGTTGAGGTTGTTGACATGTGTAGGTTGAAAGGAGACTTCTAGAAGACCCTTATGTGGCACTCTAAGGCCAAATTCGAATTTGGTTGGAAAGAATCATGGGATCATGAAGATATGTGTCACATCTCCTAATTGTATTGTAACTCTAAAAAGACATGTGTCTTATCAGTTCCTATTTTGATTAGGACCCTAGAGGTAGAGGGAGAGATTCATGGACTCTCATTAATGAGATGGCTTTCATCTTTTTGTATAAATAGGAGATCTCTCTCCTTCATTTGTTAGTCTTTTTAGTCTTTTCTTAGTCCTTTTAGCTTGTTAGTCCCATGACTTTTGAAAGCTTTGGAGAACTTTGTTGTACTTTGTACTTTTGAAGAAATTGAATAAAGCTTTGATGTTCTCAACATGGAAGGAGATGTGAAGTAGATGTCATGGAGCATATTAGGATGTAAGTAGAGTAGATTTCATTTTGTAAATATTGCTTTGTAGAATGTAAGATAGATTAGATTTTCATTCATGCAATTTTAATTTATGCAAGTGTGTTTAATTTTGCTTTGATTTCATAGGTGGTAGGGGGCCCCTACCTTGTATAGTTGTCACTTTAATTTCTTGCATTTCTTTTTCTTATTTCATGTATATTAATGTACAGATGTCTTTACTTTATTTTCTTGTATTTCTTTTTCTGATTTTCATGTATATTAATGTACAGTTTGAATTACTGCATTTTATTTTCTTTTTAACATGTATATTATTGTACATAAATTGCTTTCAAGTTGATTGTAGATTAGTGATGCACATAGCCTTTTAATGAACTAATGACGTGATAGAATCATCTTGTACTTTTGCTGAAGCAGCAAGGATACTGGGTCTCATAGTCATTCTCTCATTATTTGATTATTGCATTTTATTTTAATTGAACTAGTTGTATATTTACACTTTTGTTTAAATACTAACTCCATCAATAACATGTTTTAAGTTCTTTTGAAGTGCTAAGTTTTGGAAGATACCATTAAGGACATAGGCCTTGTCTTGAAATCTTTATCCATACTTGTCCTTTAAAAGTATTCTTAAGACCTTAGAAAACCAACAAGAACAAAACCCCAAAAACAACATAAACTATAAAACAACGAAGTAAGAGAAAGGTTAACTAAGCACATATAGTGCACCACACTTCATCAGTTTACGATACCCGGATTGATAATTTATGTAGAGCAATTTAAGACATTAAATTGACTAGACAGGGCCAATGGCAAAGTGACACTTGGTGCGTCCCGATTGGCTAGGACCCCTACCATGTCATTTAATCCTGCGATGTCATCAAGTCAACCATCAACTTTCACTGGCTCTAACTTCTGCATACGAGCTCAGATTTGAGTGCCATTCACCCATTGGATTCAGAATGTCGAGGTCTTCAATATGAAGCTGAACTTATCAAAATTCAGAAACTTTGAAATTTTGACAAATTTTGAGCTCATGACCACTCGTCCCCACTAAAAAGCTTTTGGTCTCCAAAAGCATTAAATAATCTGCAACTGCTCTGTACTTTGTCTGCACCGCAAGTATCCTACATGTCATTCTTCCTTCTCCTTCACCTTTGTTCTTCAGAGCCATAAGATATGAGCTGACACATGCATCCCCTACAAACTTGTAGTATAATATCTTGCAAATTACATGTTTCGTTATGCGACAAAAGATTCAAGTCTTATGTTCTTCTCGACTTGTCCATGTCACTATGGCCATCCACAACAACATCCTTCCCATGAAGAATTCCAAGAAAATTATCTGCAAAATCCTTATCAAGGATAAGATCCTAAAAGACTTTATCAAATGAACCCAAATCAAGCTTCACATAGTGAATACTCGTATAACTCGAGTGCTACACACATTTGGAACATACTAAATTACATAAAGTAGTGTATACACGCATGGTGTCCTCATTGAAGTAGTGTATACATTCTAGCATATGATTTTTGAGGTTGCAGTTGGTTCTGGTTGTTTATGCAATGTTCTGAGTTCAGTTATGTGTATTGGTTACAGTGATCTCACTATTCCAGTTGATTGGTTGAATTTTGATTAAGTGTCGGTTGATTGGGTTTTGAGTGAATGGTTGATTCAATTGTATCAGAAATTGATGATTGGGTAATTCAGTTGTGTCAAAGGTTTCAATAATTGTTTGATTCATTTGTGTCAGAAGTTTCAATGATTGGTTAATTCAGAAATAGATGATTGGGTTTCAGTTATGTCAAAGATTGATGATTGGGTTTCAATGATTGATTGATTCAAATGTGTCAGAGATAAATGATAGTGTTACAGTGATGAGTTACAGTTTGATTTTTGATATTGAGCTTAAGTGTTGTTAATGGGTCCAGTATGAAAATTTGATGAAATGTGGCCTACAAGTTATGATGTGTTGAAGCAGGTGGATCCAGTCTGAAAATTTATGAAACATGGTCCATGGAGGATGTTGAGGGTTGGAGCCTTCATTGAGGAAGTCGAAGCTTCTTGCCATTAGCAGTTGGTGATTAGATCAGGGAGTTGGAGCTCCCTTCTAGTAGACGCTGGAGAACGAGTGAAGGTTGTAGCCTTCTATAGCGCGGTGCCTATGTACTGGTAATCATATCAGCCAGTACAAGAGCTAGTGGGTTGTAGCTCCCTTCCAGTAGAAGTTGGAGAACGAGTGAAGGTTGTAGCCTTCTGCAGGTGGGTGCCTGCGTACTGGTATGAGTCTGTACCAGTACAAGATTGTAAACAAATTTTTCTTTATACTAAAAACAAGACAGAGATGATAGCAGCAGGTGGTTTTCTCCCACATTAGGTTTCCACCTTAAATCTTGGCATTCATATGGGTTTCTTATGTGTGATGGTTTATCTATTACAGCACATGGTTATTGTTTATCTAATGTTTAATAAAGTACTAATGCATTGGCTGAAAACAAGCATATGATGAATTAACTGAATCATAAGTTCACTGGATATACGCTAATTATCTTAAGAACAATCACGTACACATGCAGGTTCCTTTTAGTAAAGTTGTGTATAGAAATATGAATACAAAATGTAAAAAGTTATTGATTTGAAAATACTGATTCATCCCCCCACCTCTCCCCCCTCCCCCCTCTCAGTATTTTTCCCAACATTGCCTAGTTGAGTTGAACCATTCCATCACACTCGTTCCTCTTATTTTCCCTTTAGTCACATTCCTTTCCTTCGAAACGACTTAGAGCCTCTAATCGGTAAATCTTGGAATTTTGATCCTTTGTTATTCATTCTTCAAAGATTCAATTTCTCTCTGAGCCTTTTAATTCTTCGAATTAGTAAGATATCGGATTATATAATCTTGTTGGCCTCTCGTCAATTCATCCATTATTGTATAGTTCGACTTATCAGGTTATCATGATGTTTGAGAGCTCAGGTATATTTATGATTACAATTTTATCAAACCCCAAGCTTTTAGTTCTTAAGATGACTTCGTGACTTTGGGGATATACATTCTTCATGATGTTTGCACATGGGCCTCTTTTTACTCTTCTTGGAAATCTTTTGGGCTAATGAAATTTCATCACTTGTGGTTCGTTTATGTTTCTACCTTTGTCTCAATATTGGATGCTCATTTCATTATTTCAATCTAGTGTGCATCTTCTTTTGCTTTTCAAGGCACTCTTGAGCAACCACTATGGTAATGCATAAATTGGTAAGGAATTTGGTACAGGTAAAGATTATGGATCATGGTTAGATCATGTTCGGTTTCTCTTATATTTGAGTTTTGATATATCACTCTATATTTAGCATGCAAAATTTCAAGACCTCTCCATCTACACATATGCATTACATAGTTTGGGTCTTGGTCTTGATTCTTGACAATCATGTAGTTGACATGAAATCTGAAATATAGAGAGAACAATCATCATTGCAAAAGCACATCATCATTCTCATTTCTGATGAATTTGATCCACTTTCGATTCCTTGAACAAGAATCATTGTTTTCTTCTAGCACTTCTCGCTTTAATTTTAATTGAATAAATTATGATTTTGGGCTAAAGAAAACTACATTCAAAACAACTTCTTTATGATTTTTCTTCCAATTAAAAGAAGAAGCTATATTTTGTTGGAGAAGATAGTATCTCTTAGGTAATATCAAAAGAAATTCTCCAAATTGTAAGTTTCATATGTCCATTTTCATCCTTTTTAGTTTCTTCATTTATGTTTCAACTTTGCTTAGTTTTGTTGATATAAAACTATGTTTTGCAGGTCTCCTAGAATTATCTTTCACTTTTATCAACTCAAATTTGGAACTCATTCTCTTTATTGTTTGCTTTCAAGTTTTTGGCGAAACAGTAATGATCCTCATCAAATCCACTAAATTGGGAAGTCCCTAAACTTTTTAATCTGTTTCTTAAGCATTGCTTTTATCAAAAAATGGTTAAGATGCTTTTATGTAGGATTTGCTTTGGAACAAGAAAATTTGCAATAGGAAAAGACTTCTCATTAGCTTATTATCTCTCATGACTGTTATTCACCCTTTACATTTTTAGAGCCTCATTTCTTATAACTCTACAAGATAAAATTTATTAAAATTTGAACATAGAATGAGCGTTCACATGCTTATCTTTTTTTACTCTTTTTTTGAGATATTTTTATAATTAGTCTTGTTGGGTTTGTTTTTTAATTTGGGTTTGTCTCTCAACTTTTCCTTTCTTCATTTCACATTTTTGAAGTTTGTTTTCCATTTCTTTTTCCCTGTTTCTGTTTGTTATAGTTTGATTTTAGTGACTCTGCCATGACTTGTGTGGAAGGTCTTTTTCTCACCCAATAATGGTTGATATACATGGGAAATCTTTACTCTGTCAATTTCATGAACTTCATTTATCATTAAAGGTATATCTTTATGAAATCCTAAAGCCCTCTTGATTTAAAATCTTTGCCGTGGAGGAACACACATCCTTTATAAGTGATATAGTTCACCTTTTAAAGGAAAGAATTGATTTGAGTTTAACTCAATGGATCCCTCCCACCCCTCCCCTTTATAAAATGCCTATCATTGATGGTCGCGATAATTTAATCAATCTGTATATATTTAATTAATAAATTAATTAATAACTGATTAAATTTAAATTGTGCAACTAATTACAATTAGAATTTTTAATTAAAATTTCTTATTTTTGGCCCAAGCGGCAAATTTTCCAGAATTCTGGCATTTTGGACACTTCAACTTTGGAAGCTCATAAGTTGAGTTTTAATTGGCCAAATGAGGCCCTGGATGGCTCACTAGATAGATAAAATCATGGAGAATATCTATGAAGTGGTTGCATGATCAGATTTGGTCATTAAATAAATCTAAAATTTATCAGAAAATAAAGCTTCGAATTTGTAAACAAAATTAATTTTTTGAGTTTAACTTTTTGCATTTTCATTTCCTCATAGCCTTTGTTGAGTGCAGATCCATTCGAATATGCTATCTTTGTCCAACAAGATCTTTACAAAAATCAATGGAAAAAAATAGAATTCCTTTTAATTATTTATTTAATTGAGTTTTGATTGGACATGTTTTGTTTTCCATATTTGGTATCTTCTTTTTTTTAATTTGCATTTTAATTTAATTTTGATTGGTTTTGGAAGGAGAACAGTTGAGGAGATGAGGAAGAAAATATTTGAATCAATGGAATTGCTCAAGCAAGAGAAGAAAAATAATTTTGACCAATGAAAATTGTTGGAGCAGATTTGTTCTTCAACAACTCTCCTATTTGAAATTCATTTTTGTAATTATAAATAGTTGTTTGTAGAATGGAGCAAGGGGCTCCTCTCTTCTGCAATTTTGTAATTCTTAAAGCACTATTGTAAGGGATTTTCAAGTTGTAGAATTAGGAGGAGAAAACTCATATCTGAGTAATTGGGATTTGTCTTTTTCAATTCTAGACTTTGTATGTTAAAATCCCAATCATTTAATTTCTTTGCTCTTGGTTGGGTTAGATCTACATCTTCCTAATCGAGATAGGCTTAGGATTTCTTTCCTTTTGCTTGCATTCTAGGATTAGTTTGCATTTAGATTAATTATTACATTTCTAGAGGTCCTCTTATCAAAGAGGCAAACTTTAGTTGTGGTTTGTTGAGCCCTCGATCAACTTAAAGATATATTTCTTTCCTAAGCTCAGTAAGAGGATTGATCTAATGGCTCTTCTTTGTTGGTAAGAAAAAGGAATACTTTAAAGCCAATAGAGATAAAGAGAAGGTAACTAGACCTAGTTTAACCAGTTGGAACCACCATTTAAAACGAAAAAAGGATCTTCTCTAAGGTCCCAACCAGGTGGTTTTCCCCCAATGTTGAGGTAGAAATTTCGAGCCTACAACATAACTCAACCCGCTATCGGCTTCTAGAGCATTTTTCCAACCAAGTGTTCCAGGAATAGTAACTCAACCCAAGTTGTTACAGGGCTTCCAGAACGTTTATCCAAGAAAGTTTTCCAAGAAACCATGACAGATCATAACCAAGAAACCACATGCATGTGCCATGCATGCCAAAACTAGAAAGGAAACCATACATTCAACTCGATATATGCAAAGCAAATCCGTTGTAGCCACTGATCCCGATGTCCTCTTGTGCTTTCCTAATTTTCCTTTGCCTTCTTGCTCCAAATTTCAAGTATGTCATACTCCTCCAAGAGTGCTCCAAGAAACTCTAAATGCCCAAGAGTATGAGAGAGAGATATAATAGAAGAGAGTTCCACCAAAAGCTTGTCAACTGATCCTCAGAAGCCTTTTTATTAATGAGGCCTCTAATTTCTTCAATTTTCCATTATTTTCCTTCATTTTCCTCCTCACATGCAACATGTTACCTTTCACCTTCGCTTTATCCTAATTTCCATTATTTTCATAAATAAAATACCAATTAATGTCACTTTTCCTTTTCAAAGCCTTTGCCATTGCCTTTGCCAATTTCCTTTAGCCATAATAAACCAAATGAACACTCACTAGGATGTTTTTCCCACCATTCAGCTTGATATACGTGTCCCATGACCTTGGTCTTATATATTTTTACTTGTATTTTTAATGAGGACTATTACAATGAGTCTCTATGTATCATCTTGAGAATGTTGTATACTTTTTGAGGGTTGTCATTCTGGTGTAAAATGTTGACATCATTCTTAGAAGGCATGTAGAAGAGATGTCATGAGGTAATAAGGTCTCATCTAAAGTTGAGCTACATGCGTGCTAGAGGTCTAGTTGATGATGTGTGTAGAGTCTTGTTGAGTCGTGCAGTTAGTTTTTAGATGTCAAGTTGGGCTTGGAGGGAAGGTTTACAAGTAATATCAACCCCCTAAAGCTCTGATACCAATTTTTAGGCAAGAGTAATACTAGGGGGTTGAATCAATATTATGAGAATATTATAAAAAAAATTGCAATTAAAACTTATTCATAAATTCAGCTCAACAAATATAACAATATCATGCACATGAAAAACACAAGCAATCATCACATATAAACACTTGGAATTTAGGTGGAAGACCCCCCCTCTAGGGAAAAAACTCACCAAATTGTTTGATGCTTCTTATTATCTATTGCTTCAAAATATTCTCATTTACATTACATCAGCTAGCCACCACTACCAATGGAGCAGCCACCCCTTGACTGAAATGAGAAATGTTGGCCACAACCAACTTGGAGGACCCACTCCTACAATAGACAATCATCATGCACTTAGCTTGAAGCCCCTATTCCAAGTACAAATAATGATGCTACAAGAAAATATGATTCATAAATGAAAACTACAGTTGCATAAACAAGACTAACAACAAATGATCACACTCATGTAGTCACAATTTTATACTCCAAATAACAGAACAATTCTCTCCGCACACACTCTCCAAACTGATCTTCAATCTTTGCTCACAAATTTGAAACACTGTTGAATAATAATCTCTAAAGCACTGCAACTCTAGAAACATTGAACTCACTACAATACTCACTGGTTGTGCACTTACACTTCATGCACAATCATTCACTCACACTGCTAGAGAACCAACGAAATGAGCAACCTTTCTCCACCGATTCATAATATATTAGATCAACTAATTCTTTAGGTGATGGGACTCACCCAAAACATGTTCATGTGCTTTATATTTCATTGAGTTAGACTTTTTGACCAAATCAAGCCACTCATTCCACTAGCCTTTTGATAATTTCAACTTTGAGCCTCATTGAAGTTTTTGGGCTCTATTTGAGACAATAGTGCAAAATGTGCTTGATTGAAGCTATCCAACAACTTCCTCTTTGTTTGCACTCTAAGCTCTTTTCTTCGAAGAATTTGAATTTTTGGGTGCTTCTTTTGGATATGGCTTGGTGGATCCTTCTTTGTAGTGGAGGTATTTCTTTCTTCTTCCTCTTCTTCAGAAATTTCTTGGTCCTCATATTCTATGAAATCATGATCAGTTGCAACATCTTTGGAATCATTAGATTTAGGCAAATCTTCATCAACAACAATATCAATACCTTCAATTACCTTTTTGGTTCTCTTGTTGTATCATCTGTATTCCTTGCTCTTGAAGGAGTATCCAAGGAATATGCCTTCATCATCTCTTGGTTATAACTTGCCAAGTTTGGCTTTCGTCCTCTTGATGTAGCACTTGCTCCCAAATATTTTGAAGTGGTCAACTTTTTCTAGTCTTCCTTTCCACAACTCAAATGGATTTTTGTCACTGTTAGGCCTAAGAAGAACTCTATTGGCCAAATATATTGTTGTTTGAACTACTTCTCCCCAAAAATTATCTAACACACTAGCTTCCTCCAACATAACTTGTGCCATATCTTGGACCAACCTGTTTTTCCTCTCCAATACAACATTTTTTTGTGGTGTTCTAGATATGGAGTATTGCCTCTTTATCCCATGCTCCTCACAAAAATAATCAAATTATTTGGACATGAACTCACCTCCTTTATCAGATCTAAGACACTTTATCTTCAAATCAATCTCATTTTCAACAAGTGTCTTAAAATACTTAAACTTGTTGAAAGATTTTTATTTTTCTTTCATGAGCATAATCCATGTTACTCTAGTGAAGTCATCAACAAATAATATGAAATATCTCTCACCTCTTGGAATTTTCTTCCTTGTAGGGCCACATACATCTGTATGCACTACCTCCAATGGTCTCCTTGTAGTGAACTCCTTGGATTTTAACTGCACTCTTGTTTGTATCTCAAATTGGCTTGCATATTGTGCTATCTAGTTTAGCCAACCTTGGTAATCCTATAATTGCTCTAATCTTGCTAATCTTGACTAGATTATCAAAATTAACATGACCCAATGTTAGGTCCCTATAATACTAGTGATTACCCCATTACTATTGTAGTTGTATCCCTTATTAACATTGTTGTGCCCCTATTATCCCCATATTGTTATTAATGTGCCCCATAGAATCCCTCTATTGTTATTATTGTGCCTTTATATTATTATTGTTGGGTCGGCTGGGTTATATTGTGACTCCTTAGACTCCTATATATAGAAAGGAGGTTTTGTCATTTGAATCATCAAATAATGATTCATTTGTGTAATGTAAAGGAGGTTGCCCCCTCGAAGAGGTTGAATTCTAAGGCGTTGATCTATCTTTTCTATCTTTTTGTGAGTTGGTTTCATAACATTTGGTATCAGAGCTTTGGATTATAGGGTTTCGCTGCTCCAAATAGGTCATCATGGCATTTTCGCTATAAAAAAATTTCTGCAACGTGTTAATGCCTAAATCTACCTTAGGCTAAGAAAGGTAGGATCTAGGGTAACATCAAACCATGCTTAACCTGGTAGCTAGCCCTACCAGGTCGGGAGAGGGCTCTCTCCTTGTCAATCTCAGCGAAATATGATCAATAAGGGCTTGAGATGACTGATATAAATATTGATCTTAGGCTAGGTATGTGTGCAAAAGAATTTGATTGAATATAATGATGTTTTGTTGGCTCAAATGGAAAGGCAGATTTTGGGTCTGGGGAATGAGGCTCAGTTTTGCAAAGATCTCTATGGGGCAAGGTAGGCAACTGATTTGGCACTTAAAATTGAATGAAATGGAGAGATTTAGACAGGTGAGGAGTTGAAGAGGGCAAGAAAACCTCAGGGATCCTCTTCAAACAGCTGAAAACATCAATAACTAAGCAAACCCTAGGTAGAGCACTGCAATTTCAATGGATTCTACCTTTATCCTTGTTTTTTTTAGTTAAGAAGAAACAAGATAAATAATGGCATACATAAAACATAAGTAAACTCACAAATACAGAAGGAAACACAATACCAAAGAAAGATGCCACATGAATCCCATCAAGTGTTGCAAACCCTGGTCTATTCCTTAGCCAAAACTGCTGAGATGAGTATACAATGAAGCTCCAAGCTTTCTCAAAAGTCTATCCATGCTAATGACTGAAAAATCACAAGATATAGACAAACAACAACACATCCTAGCCTCTAGCGGTCGAGCTCCTAAGTTTAGGAGTTGTTCCAACAAGTTCTAAACTAAGAACTACAAATTAGGTAGTGGAACAGCTTGCCTCTAGAAACTAGGGAACTGATTCATTCAGTTGCAAACTACTTTTTGATGGATGAAGCTATCTCTATGAGTGAAAATTTAGCATAATTACATCAAGATCCATCAATTTACATTAAATTACATCATGAGTTTGACATTAAGAAGGAGAAAAGTTAAAATGTGAAGAAGCTAGGTGAAAAATAGAGTATTCTTGGTCAAACTGAGCAAAATTTAACCAATGCACCACGCTGATTTCCCTATGCATAGAACCTATTTGTAGTCACTTTTGGAGGCCTTCCTGGTGTCCAAATATGCTACAAGTGTGCTTGTTGGAAAGGTCTGCCTGTCTACTTTCCAGAACAAGTGGAATTTTTGAATTTGGCCTCCATTTTCCTCTCCAAAACTGAGTTCTCCCAACACTGCTTCCTGTGTGTCAAAATAGGGGCAGTAAGGTCATTTTTTGGGTGTTTTTTACCTTTTTGAGGGCTCAAAACCTGTCAAAATTTCTTGGCCATTGGTTAGCATGCATATTTCTTCATGACAAATCCAAAAATGTTGAGTTTTTCTCATTTGGAGACCTCCATCAAAAACGAGCGCCAGGTGGCGCGGCGCATAGGGCAGAAAATTCTGTGTTTTAGCCCAAAATTTCCAAAAATGCAAAAAGTGTCCCAAATTTTTTGAAATTTGGGCTGAATCTTCTCCATCAAGTGTTGTGTTGGGTGAAGGAAGCTTCAGCCAATATCTGAAGTCTATCTTGCTCCTTTCACCTCCTCAATGCCTTCTTCAACTTGGCCTTCAAGTTCCTGATTCTTGTCTTGCACACTTTGTTTCTTGCCATATGAATCCCATCAAGTGCTGCAAACCCTAGTCTATTCCTTAGCCAAAACTGCTGAGATGAGTATACAATGAAGCTCCAAGCTTTCTCAAAAGTCTAACCATGCTAATGACTGAAAAATCACAAGATATAGACAAAAAACAACACATCCTAGCCTCTAGGGATCGATATAATAAGTTTAGGAGTTGTTCCATCAAATTCTAAACTAAGAACTACAAATTAGGCAGTGGAACAGCTTGCCTCTAGAAACTAGGGAACTTATTCATTCAGTTGCAAACTACTTTTTGATGGATGAATCTACCTCTGTGAGTGAAAATTTAGCATAATTACATCAAGATCCATCACTTTACATTAAATTACATCATGAGTTTAACATTAAGAAGGAGAAAAGTCAAATTGTTAAGAAGCTAGGCGAAAAATAGAGTATTCTTGGTCAACCTGAGCACTATTTACCCAATGCGCCGCGTTGATTTCCCTATGCGTAGTGCCTGTTTGCAGTCACTTTTGGAGGCCTTCCAGATGTCCAAATCTACTCCAAGTGTGCTTGTTGGAAAGGCATGCCTGTCTACTTTCCAGAACAAGTGGAATTTTTGAATTTTTCCTCCATTTTCCACTCCAAAACTGAGTTCTCCCAACACTGCTTCCTGTGTGTCAAAATAGGGACAGTGAGGTTTTTTGGGGTGTTTTTGACCTTTTTGAGGGCTCAAAACCTGTCAAAATTTCTTGTCCATTGGTGAGCATGCATATTTATTCATGACAAATCCAAAAATGTTGAGTTTTTCTCATTTGGAGGCCTCCATCAAAAGCGAGCACCAGGTGACGCGGCACATAGTGTAGAAAATTCTGTGGTTTAGCCCAAAAAGTCCAAAAATGCAAATAGTGTCCCAAACTTTTTGAAATTTGGGCTGAGTTTTCTCCATCAAGTGCTGTGTTGGGCCAAGGAAGCCTCAGCCAATATCTAAAGTCTATCTTGCTCATTTCGCCTCCTCGATGCCTTCTTCAACTTGGCCTTCAAGTTCCTGATTCTTGTCTTGCACACTTTGTTTCTTGCCATGTAATAATAAACCATATGCCTCAACATTGTATTCTCCCTGTTGGCCTTATGTAAAAATATTTCTAAGTGGATATTGGCTCGATCAAGCCATGATTCTCGATCAGCATTGATTTCTTGCTCAAGTGATCTGAGCTTCACCTTCCTCCTTATGGCAACTTGGCAGTTTTCTCGTATGTTTTGCAACTCCATAATGATTTTCTGATCTTCAAGCTGCTTGTTTCTTTGCTCCAGGTACTTTATTATCCACTGAGCTCTTTCTAAGTTGAGGGAAAGAGCATTGATGTCTGCCTTTTGCTCTTAGATGACCTCCTTGAGCTTTGAGTTTGGTGGGCCCAAATCAGTGTCACCATCCTGAATGAGAATGAAATCGGTCTCCTGCTCACCTGAAGGCCCCTCATCATGTAATGGCCTCTTGCCTTTGTCCTGAACCTGTTGTGCTGATGAACGAAGCGAGACCCCTTCCACCTCGGGTGGAGATAGTACTCGCTTTGCTACTGCGAACAACTGTCTAGTGCCCTTTTGGTAGGTGACAAACACCGGCACACTAGCGGTCTGTGTCTCATGACCCTCCACCTGATGTGAAGGTCCACTTGTCTTATGAAAAGCCTCTGGATGTCCCTGAGGAGCTGTGAAGAGCTCATGAGAAATGAAATCCTCCCATGAGATGCCTTGCAAACCAAGCTGATGCATGACCACAATTTTAATGAGAGCAAAATGATATATATTGTTAAACTGCTGCTGAGGAGTCTTTTGTTGTACTAAGGTGGTCATCTTCTCAATATTTCGGCACATGAAGTAGGGGAGATTCATCATTCTCACCCTGGTAAAATGCATCAACAATCTGATATGATAGGCATATAGGCGAGAAAATCAGCCCTCACAGCGGAAATATTTCATTATAAGTTTCATTAAAGGAGCATATGAATCTTTCAGGTACTGAAAGGGAAAAACTCTGCTGAGTTGTCTCAAATAACCAGGCTTGATGTATGGTTCATAATGTTCCCTGACAATTTGTTGCCTTTTATTCCATTGCACTCCAATGTTAGGAAGCCTACTTCACTTGCCGAGCTGCAGGTCTGCCCTCTTGCTATCACATGCTTGTCGGTTGCTAGAGAAATAGACTCCGGTGTTAAAGTGAATGTTACACCAGCTAGAGTGGTTTGGCCATTATGTAGATGAAGCACAAACAATCGAGCAAACTCATGATGATACTGGACTCTAGCAACCATGTCACAGAACTGATAACAGGATTGGTGTTGGAAGCATGTGATAGCAAGAGGGCAGGCCTGCAGCTCGGCAAGTGAAGTAGGCTCCTCTCATATATGTTTTCCACCCTTGTGAGGTCTCCTTGGTGCATGTATTTCTGTAGGAGAGTCACTATGTGTCTCTTCATCTCGGTCATATGAAGGATCAGACTCCATTTTTGCTAGTGTGTGAGTTTTCTTGATGAATATGAAGATTTTAATGGTGTTTTTTATTTTCAGCCACCAAGGGGTAAGAATGTATGAGGGACTGTGGAGGGAGAGGGTATGAGGGGTTTTGGGAATGTTATGACAGGTTTTTTGGAAATAGGGGATTAGGGACAACATTTAGGGTTTGAGGATTTTGTAGTTAGGATTTGGGAAAATGAGAATTGGGGATAGGGGTGAATGATTTGTTTTTTAGGAATATGAGAGTTAGGGAATGAGTGGATGAACTGGGAAAATAAATGGAGGAGTCAAAGAGTAAGGGAATGGTGGAGTGGACTTGGCAGCAAAATGACAAATGCAAACCCTAGGCAATGGTTTTTTGAGAAATGCAAGGAAGTAGGGTTTGAGTTTTTCCACACAACCACCATAAACTTTTAAGAAAAAATCTTTCACTAGCAAGGAAAAGGGCTTGACTTACTTGCACACTAGAAGATTTGAGCGATTTTGGCAATTTGAGGGAGTTTATGAGGAAATCGGGCTAGGCAGTTCTATGCACCACGCCACAAACCCAACACGCCGCACCAGTACAAATTTAACACTGTGGAGAGAGGCCCAATGCGTCGCGCCACTTGTATGCGCCGCGCCCACAAATTTACACAGTTTTTCTCCAAGCTTGCTTCCTTTGCTCAACACGACTTCACTTTGCTCAATCTTTGTTCTTTGAATGAAAATGAACTTTTTGAATTGAGAAAAATGATTTATATACAAGAGCTTTTAATTTTCATTCATAAAACCCACTTTTATAAGGTTTGCAATGTGACTTACTTTTTCAACTCTGTTTTTTGAGCAATTTACTTTATTTGTGCTTCTGATGAACTGAATGACTTGATTTTTTGTTTGCCTTGCAAGGGATGGAGCAGTTGAAGCTTGGCAAGGTGACTAGGGTTTCCACTGAACTTATTTACGTATAAAAGAACTGAAATTACGTGAATTTATACAATAAAAACCTAAAATACTCTGTTTCTCCTCAAAACAGAGTTTTGAGGAAAAATACATTTCTGAACAAGTGATTATGAATTTATTGGTACTGGAACTTTATTCAACCTCCTCATGTGCCTGCTGACCGTTATTGAACATTTTGAAGACCCTTTTGATGAAACCCTAGACCTAATGAAAGTGAAACCCTAGAAATGACTCTTGCAAATTTAAAGACTAAAGGTGACTACAAATGATCTTGATAAATGGAAATGGGTCAGCAGGTAAAGGACGTGAGGGAAAATGTAGAACAAGCCACTACCGTCAGATGATCCTTGCTCCTAATGGAATGCAGCTGACTGAGAGAGACACCTAATATGCAATGCAACAAGAGAATTTGATCTCTGACGGAGGGATGAAGATACCGACACTAACACGATGTTTCAGAAGCGAAGAAAAAAAAAACCATTTGAGATGAAATCGCATTGAACCTTGGGTCCGAATTTCAGAGCTTTTCGCGCTATATTTGCGGAGATATGATTTGAGGAAGTTGGTCTTTTTGCAGACTCATGAATTACATTCCAAACAGGTGACTTGGGGAAAATCGTCATCTCTCTCTTAGCATAGGATTGAAATTTCGTAAGAAGGTACAGAAAGAGGACAGACTGTAGTTTCTTGTATATATTTTTCAGAGCCAAAGGTCGAAACAGGGACACATGGCACGTCATACAAATTCGCTCTTCTGAACTAGTCTATAATCAAGTCACTATGCGAGATTTGACATAACTCTTCCTTGGAGAATCCAATTGGGATCAGACTGGTGGCATTGGAAAGAGGACACAGAGGGCTACTACATGTCGAAATTTCAGAACTGGATGATCCTAAATTACAGAGATACATCAAAGGCAATATTGAGCTCCTACAAAGTGAAAAAAGATGTGTAGATTTTTTTTAAATTTTTGCTTAAGCTTGGTTTGAAAAATTATTTTGAAGGAATTCAAATGGCATAGTAGAGCATTATTATTAGTAACTGATGCCTCGAGGAAGGAAAATGTAAACACCTAGTAAGCAACCTGAAAGCTCTAGCAAGACTCATGAAGAAGAGAAAGAAATGCTACATGATATATCAAAATCACAAGACCAAGTGCAACAAATTTCACTCTCACAAAAGCTAACAAAAGCTAAGATAAATGGTGTGGAATCTAAGATAAAGGGCGTGGAAGCTAAGATTGACAATTTGAAGACAAATTTGAAGACAAATTTGACAAATTTTCTACAAGAAATACTTACTAATGGTGAAAGGGTAGTAAAGGAAACTCATGATGCGAACAAAAGAAATGTTAATCATGATTTCATAGACTCTAATGTTGGATCGAAGACCCACCGTATTCCAAAAATCGATATGAGGAAGTTTGATGGCAAGGATCCCGCAACATGGATATTACAGATGGAGCAATTTTTCGATCTCAATAATGTGCAAAACACACAAAAGGTACGTATTGCAACTTTATATTTGGAACCAAATCAGTTTGTATGGTATCAATGGCTTTGCTCTCGTAAACAAATTATCACTTGGGCCATTTTTACGGAATAATTGATAGCACATTATGAGGATACAAAAAGCAACACTTTTTTTAGCCAATTGATAAGTCTCAAACAAAAGGGTTTAATAATGGAGCACATTGGGGAGTTCCAAAAATTTAACATAAGGGTAAAAAATATTCCAGAGGGGCATAGGATTGATGTGTTCATAGGAACTTTAAAGAATAATATCCAACGTGATGTTCGCCTTTGGGAACCTGATTCATTAGAGAAGGCATTCTAGTTAGCAAGAAAAATGGAAAGAAAAATTATGGCAACCAGGAAGCATACCACTCACAACTATAAAGATGGAAGTGTTGTTGCCCCTAGTCTTCCACAACTTATAAGGTTGACACCACAACAATTGGAACAAAAAAGAGCAAAAGGGCTTTGTTACATTTGTGATAGCAAATACACTAAAGGTCATAAGTGTGTTGAGAAGAAATTATTCTACATAGATTGTGAAGAGGAAGAAGAAAAGGAGCAAGAAAGGTCAAAAGAAGAGGATATACTCCAGGAATAAAGCCTAGATAAAGAAGAAATGAATCCAACCATATCTTGTAATGCTTTGGCTTGAATTACCACTCCTCAAACCATCAAGATAGAAGGACAAATCAAGAAGAAAAAGGTAATAGTGTTGATTGATTCAGGAAGTACCCACAATTTTATTCATTGTAAGGTAGCAAAAGAATTGAATTGCTTCCTATATCCAGCACGAGAGTGTCAAGTGATGGTTGCAAATGGAGGAACAATAAATTGCTCTAGAAAGTGCCATAATATCAAGCTATCCATGGGAGAATATGTATTGACTAGCCCAATGCTTTCCATTCCAATGGGAGCTGTTGATGTTGTATTAGGAGTTCAATGGCTACAATCCTTGGGTACAATAGCTTTTAATTTTCAAGAACTTTTCATGAAATTTTATGCGGAAGGAAAGGAAGTTGAATTAAGGGGTATTGTAGGGAAACCGGGAAAGATAATCAGCTCTAACGGTATGACAAAGCTTCTAAAAAAGGAACAAAGAGGTGTAATTGCACAATTATGTTAGCTAGATGTTTCCACATCGAAATCATTTATTTCTCCAGATCTCCAAAAAGTCTTGGAAAATCATTCCAAGGTATTTGAGACTCCCAAAGGTGTCCCACCTATTCGTGATCATGATCATGCTATTCATCTAATTCCAAGAAGTGTTCCTCCAAACATCAGGCCTTACAGATATCCCTATGCTCAAAAGAGTGAAATTGAACGTATGGTTGCAGAAATGCTAGAGGCTGGTATAATTCAACCTAGTCAAAGTTCTTTCTCTGCTCTAGTCGTATTGGTGCACAAGAAGGATGGATCATGGCACATGTGTCCGGATTATAGGGAGCTCAACAAGCTCTCTATTAAAGATAAGTTTCTCGTTCCTATCATTGATGAGTTACTGGATGAATTGCATGGATCAATTTACTTCACCAAGTTGGATCTTCGTTCAGGATATCATCAAATCAGAATGAAGACTGAAGACACTCCGAAAACAGCATTTAGAACTCAGGAGGGTCATTATGAATTTTTGGTCATGCCTTTTGGCCTTACCAATGCACCTTTTACATTTCAAGGTTTGATGAATTCCATTTTCAAACCCTTCCTTAGAAAATTTGTGTTAGTATTTTTTGATGATATACTAATCTACAGCAAGTCTTGGAAGGATCATGTTGAACATGTTGACAAGGTGCTACAACTATTGGAGGAGAAACAATTATATGCAAAAGGATCCAAATGTTTCTTTGGAGTACAAGAGATGGAATATCTGGGTCATATTGTATCTCATGAAGGAGTTAAGGTAGACCCTAGAAAAATTAAAGCCATTAAGGAATGGAAAATTCCCACATCCATAAAGCATCTGCGAGGATTTCTTGGGTTGACAGGGTATTATCGCAAGTTTGTTAAGAATTATGGGAGAATAGCAGCACCTCTAACAACATTATTGAATAACGATGCATTTTCATGGATTCCATAAGCAACAAAGGCCTTCAAACATCTTAAAGAGGCAATGTGCCAAGCACCGGTCTTAGCTACACCGGACTTCACAAAAACCTTTATTGTGGAATGTGATGCTTCAGGAAATGGAATTGATGTTGTTTTAATGCAATATGAAAGACCCATTGCTTTTGAAAGTCGTCCAATCAAGGGAAAGTTTTTACACAAAACTATTTATGAGAAGGAAATGTTGGCAATACTACATGCACTTAAGAAATGGTGACCTTACCTAATGGGAAGACACTTCAAGGTAAAAACGGATCATGATAGCCTTAAATACTTTTTAGAACAAAGATTATCCTATGAAGAGCAACAAAAGTGGGTCACAAAGATGTTGGGTTATGACTTTGAAATCATCTACAAAAAGGGGAAGCAAAATGTGGTGGAAGATGCACTCTCAAGAAAGGATGAGGATGTGGAAGCATTATTGTGCACCATTTCTATTATCCAACCAGATTGCCTAAACGAAGCAAGGAAGGAATGGAAGAATGATGAAGAAGTGTGGGCACTTATTCAAAAGTTACAACAAGATTCCAGTACATCTGATACATTTAGCTGGAAAAATGATTCGTTATGGTACAAAGATCGCTTATACCTCTATAAGAATTCCCAACTCAAACAAAAGATTCTTGTGGAATTGCACACTTCTCCCTTAGGAGGGCACTCAGGATTTTTAAAAACTTACCACAGGGTTAAGAAGGAATTTTTTTGGGATGGCCTTAAATCGGATATTCACAAGTTTGTGGCGGAATGTTTGGTTTTCCAACAAAATAAAGTTGAAACAATTAAGACCGCGGGTCTATTACAACCTTTATCCATTCCAAGCCAACATTTGGAGGAGTTTTCAATGGATTTTATCACAGGTTTACCCAAGTCTAAGGGAAAGAGTGTCATCATGGTGGTAGTTGACAAACTTACTAAGTATGCACACTTTTGTGCATTATCACATCCATTTAAAGCCAGTACAGTTTCTACTACATTTATGGAAACAATTCAAAAGCTACATGGAAACCCAAAGATTATTGTAAGTGACAGAGATCCCATTTTCACTGGAAATTTTTGGACAGAATTATTTTCTTGTCTCGGTACTCAGTTAGCTCATAGCTCATCTTATCATCCTCAATCTGATGGGTAAATTGAGATAGTAAACAAATGTTTGGAAGGATATCTTCATTGCTTTGTGTTATACTCCTATACCAATAGGTGTCATATTTCATGATTGACTTGATGGGCTCTGTAATATGTTCATACCTTTCCTTGTTGCAAAGGTTTTCCATATCTTCAAAAAATCAAAAAATTTAAAAAATGTAAAGAGGGTATACCCTAAAAGAAAAATCAAAGGGTAAAAAGAATAAAATGGTCAATAAATCAGAAGAAATGAACCCCAAACAAAAATAGACCAGGAAAGTGTGCAAGTCTAAATGCCACTACTTTTTCATTTTCTATAATAAACAATTGTGTGCAGCTTGTTACTTATGCCACAATACATGAAGAGTCAAACTGTTTAAACTTGGCTCATTCATATTTCAATTTCATGCTATAGAATAGAGAATAAATATCTGACCAAACAGTGTAATCTTGGCAGATAAGTAGATAGAGAGTATATAAAAAGGAGCTCAACAGTGTAATCTGAGCCCTTGGATGTAATAAGTGTAGACTTAGGTAGGCTTTCCATGTAAAAGAAAAGGAAGATTTGATAAGGATTTTCCAGTCTAAGTGCACCCAAATAAAGAAGAAAAAATGCTAGGTTAAAGTAGGTAGGGTAGGTAGACGGTGTTGCAGAATTGCTTGTGATGGATAATGTCTCTAAATGTGTTAAATTCTCTCTTTTATCACAAGTATAAGGCAGACATTTCACTTGATGCAACTCAAGCAAGACAAGGTCAAATAATTAACTTCCCTTCACATTTTTCCCTAAAGATTTCACTAATTCCCCCTAAAGTATTAAGGTCCTTGAAAATTAAAGGGGCTCAGAGCATTGCTCTGACTTTTGGAGGGACCGAACCCTCGGCCCAATGATTTAAAAGCCTAAGTACTTAATATCGTCCATAAACCATTCATTTGATTTCATAAACTCATTTCCTAAGGAAAAATCCTACTTTACTTAGGAAAATACATAATATCACCCAAAAAACCCCTTTTCTGCTTTAAAGCCTAAGTTTAAAGGTAAATCTCTAACATTTACTTAGCGTTCATTCTCATTTTTTATCATATTAACTTTTAACTTATATTATATAAATCCCGAGAAACACATTCCCATTCCCGTATTATTTAACTATATAAAACCCCGACATTTTATATATCCCACCCATAGTTGAATACAACCATAGTCATTGTTCAAACGGGATTAATGAATTTATTTGAAATTCACTAATAGCCTAACCACCCCTCGACCAATAGCATTGGCCCCGATACAATGAAAATATTATTAAATACATCAGGCCCGCCACAAATAAAGTTTCGCCAAACTCCACTCCTATCCGCCGTCCGATCACTCCCCTTTCATCCAACGATCGACGCTAATAATGCGACCCCTCTGGTGACCGCGCTTTAATGCGCGAGCACCAGGCAGTTTTTCGCCTGTACCTCCGCCACGCGTCGCGCAATCCATATGCTCGCTCGCCCTCGACCTAAAACCACCCAACCCCAAAAGCAGTGTGATCGCGTACCGCTTACCACCCTCTACAAACGACAAAATGTCACATCGTCGCTTGCCTCATCCGCCCAATAAATCCAAAAAACCCCGCCAACCTCAATTTCGTTAAATAAAACAAACAAGGGTCATTTTCACTGTTATACGCTGCGACTCGTGCTCCCATGCAAAACAACGTCCAAGTCAACTGTTTGCGCTTTCTGACCACCCCCTGGTTAAGAAACTTGCAGCGACGCAGCCTAGAACCTGTTATCCTTCCGTCGTGGCACTGTTCACCTCCTAGGTACAGGTATTTATTCAGTTTACCCTGAAACCCTGTAATTTCGGTTTTCTACTGAAAATTCTACAAGAAAGGGAATAAATTCAGTTCTAGAACAGTCTGTGGTTGCCATAAAAAGTTCCCAAACCTGTTGTTTGTCTATTTTCCACAGAATATCCCTAATTCCATTTTTGAATCCACAAGAACCAAAGATGGAAACCCCTATAGCCCTGAATGTCGCACCCATGAATGCTCCTCACAAAGACTTAGATTATCTACCTCTAGCCGATAAAGATTTTCAGATAAAAGACTTATCTGGTGATAGTAACCATCTTAAGGTCTTCTACCAAGCCAGAGATAGTTATCTGAATAAGTTTGAAATTTTTGGACTGTGGGAATCTAACCTTCCCACGTATTTCCTCCCCTCAATCCATGTTTTCCCTGACATAATTCATCAATGCTCTGCTAATTATGATCCCAACCGTAGAGTTGTTATGTCCCCATTCCAAATTGTCCTTTTACCCATAACTGCTCAATCCATCAATGAAATGCTGCAATTCCACTCCAATCAGTCCCTCACTCCTATTTCCATGAGATATTTACTTGAAAAAGCATCTTAGTTGTCCCAATCAGAAGTAAACCATATTGCTCAAACCTTCATGTTACCAAATCACTAGCCCAAAAGTCCACCTCCTTATCTACAGACTTTCTTCACTGAAACTGTAAGACTCATTGTTGATATGATATCCTTGATTATGGGATTTAACTCTGGTGAATTTGTAGATGATATCACTTTAGTCTTATTATCAATATTTACTACAGGACAGCCCCCTGCTGCCAGATATGAATATGCCACCTATATTGCCAACAAAATCCATGATCAACTCCTGAATTTGGAAAGGGAAGGATTTTTCAAATATACCTCTTTCATATACCATCTTATGTTATATTACCAGTCAAAGGATTTTCCTTTCCCTGTCAGAAAGCTTGACACCAAAGGGAATCCCAGGTCTGTTATCTTTTGGAGTTCAATCTTTCATAATACCAGTGAGTCCTCTTACACTTATAATGAGTTCATTGACTTATTTGTACATCCAGCAACCACTCCGTTGATAGGAGTTTCCCCTCCTAGGATTAATGGTGATATGAAGAAAATTCTCCAGCTCTCTAAGCAGTACAGGATAGGTGACTGGTACCTATATAAGGATCACACAGAAATCAGGATGTATGGGTGTGAACTTTTCCCTTTTAAGTTACCCAAGTATGTTCCCATGAGATTATTTGCATTGGAGTATTTCAGACAGATCATAAATGCAGATTTAGTCCATTTTTTTAGTGCAAAGAAGAAAGCTCAGCTAAGAATTAAGAACCAGCTAGGCCCTTTTGTCATCAACTCTAGGGATGCATGGAAAGAAGCTGAAAAGATTTTAGAAGACCACCTTAAATTAAGAAAGAGTTTTAGGTGGGTACCATATGACCCCAACAATTTTATATGTGACAGAAGGACAAAGAACAGGTTATCCCCATATATTCATCATAGGATCCCAGAAATTGAGCAGTTTGCAAACTTGGATGAATGGATAGAGGGAACCCTAGTAGAAGAAGTTAGTGAGCAAGTCAACATGGAAAATGCTATGAGAGATCTAGAGAAAACTCTTGACTTAGATTCTTTTGGGTAGGTACCATTTCAGCTATCTCAGAGGCCAAGAATTGGTGCATCAATTGCTGGAACTTCTCAGCAATCTCCACAGGAAATTAACATACCAGCCACAGAAAGATCTAAAGGTAAGGAAGTAGAGGGCACAGAACAATCTACAATGTCCCAACAATAGGAAACTTCTAAAGAACAGGTTCAAATGCCAACTCCTCCAGTTCAAACCAATGCAGAAGGACCTCCAAGCTTACAGACTCCTCTAAATGAGGAAAGGAATAAGAAAAGAGATAGGGAAACGACTACCCTAATCAGTGGACCTTCAGGACAACCTGGAGCAAAAAGACAAAGACTGAATCCTCTTTCAAAAGAGGAATTTGTTGAAGAAATTACATCCAATCAAAAGGAAGAAAGGGTATCTAGTCAGCAAACTTTTCCAGTAAAAGGAACACCCATTAGCTCACAGAGGCAAGAGCTAGAAGGACAACAAAATTTAGAGGTATCATCTCACAAACCTCCAAGTAAAGAGGCCTTAGATATCAAGAAGACATTCACAAAAATAAAGGCCAAAAATGATCCAGTAAGACTTCAAATTTACAATTAGTATTTGAAAATGGCCCCCACAAACCAGCAGAGATTTATGTCAGCCTATGACATTCAAGAGGGCAAGATGATAATGAGCTACTTCAAGCCAAAGGTGTAACAACCTCAGTCAGCAGTAGATTATATCAGGACAAATTTGGAAGTCTTGGCAAAAGATATTAATCCTTTGGATCAAATTGAACTTCACAAGCAAACTGGAGAAATGTTTTATTCCACCTTAACTAGTAAAGCATTGATGGCTCACAGGTTACAAAATTCTTTGGATAATACTACTGCCCAGCTAAACTTGGAGAAAGGCCAAGGATAATAGAATAAAATCATTAGAAGGAATCATCATTGGATTGGGACATGATCCCAAAGATGTAAAAGGTGTAGAAGCACTAATCAAGAAGAAAAAAGAAGACATTGCTGCCTTGAGGAAGCAGCTAAAGCTCCCTCCTTCAAGGCATCCACAAACTACTGAGGTTATAAAACAAAAATCTGAAGAAGAGATGATGGATCTCCTCTTGAAACTCAATGAAAGATTGAATGACACAGAGCAGGCATTAGAAAAAGCACTGAAGGACAGGCAGGGAGAGTCGACCTCTCAGCCTCCTAATGTAATCCCCACAGTCTCAATAGCAGTACCTTCTACACTTGGAGCAGCATTAGCTCCAAACATCCCAGCAGCCACAGCAGAGGTGGTCACAAGTACAACAGCAGAAGGAACAGCACAGGGCAGCATTGCCAATTTGAGCACAATAGAGCTGATAAAGGCAATGGAAGAAATGAGGCTACAAGTTTCGGAATTGAAACAAGTAAAAGAACAATTGGCTAAGGTAGAAAGAAATTATGATAAATCCAAAAAAAGTGTTGCGGAGAAAACAAGGGAGATTAGAGCATTAGAGAATAGAGTGAAAACATTAGAAAAGGATCTCACCTTTGATAAGCTTCTGGCAGAGATGAAGAAAATTCTTTGGGCCAACATCACTCAATCCATAAATGATGTTTGGCCTTCCATCCAAGTAATCTTTGAGCAGATTGACTTAGTGAAAGCAGCACAAGGGGAAATTCAAAAGACAAGAGCTTTGTTAGGACAAATGCTTGAACAAGCCAACCAGCTCATACATTTTTTGAATAACATAACCAAGGAACAACTGGAAGAACTTGGCATCTCAGACAGGACATACACTATTTTGGAAATCAAGAGGGTGCTAACTAAGAAAACTTTAATGCAGAATTTAGAAAGAAGATGTCAGGATATGCAGGTAGAGATTAATTCTTTCATGGAAAAGTTTAATATTTCGCAGAATAAAGGGCTACCAAGTCCTTTAGTGATTAATGACCGATTAATGAAGCACATAGATTATGTAGGTAAATTGAATAAGTATGTGTTATGAAACCAGCTCAAGAAAAGATAGAAAAGATAGATCAACGCCTTAGAATTCAGCCTCTTCGAGGGGGCAACCTCCTTTACATTACATAAATGAACAATTCTTGGATGATACAAATGACAAAACCTTCTTTCTATATATAGGAGTCTAAGGAGTCACAATATAATCTAGTCGACCTAACAATAATAATATAAAGCCACAAAAATAACAATAGAGGGATTCTATGGGGCACAGAAATAACAATATGGGGGTAATAGGGGCACAACAATATAAATAAGGGGTATAACTACAATAGTAATGGGGTAATCACTAGTATTATAGGGACCCAACATGCCCCTCTCCTTCAAAAAAGTGTTGTCCTCAACGCTTGAGTAGTTCTGGATACTTCTGCATAAAATTCTCATCCTCCCATGTGGAATCTTCAACGGATAAGTTCTTCCACTTGATAAGATACTCTGAAATTGATCGATTTCGTAGCTATCGAGTTCTTGTTTCTGTGATTACTTCCGGTTCCAATATAATTTTTCCTTCCTCGTCAAGTTCTGGCAATATTGTTTGAATTGGGAGCTTGTCACCTATAACCTTCTTTAAACATGAAACATGGAAAACTGGGTGCAATCGAGAAGCTGCAGGAAGCTCCAACTTGTATGCCATAGTACCAATTTTTTGCAACACCTTGTACGGACCATAATACTTTGGTGATAATTTATTATCCTTCTTAGCTTGCTTTAGGGACATTTGCTTATATGGTTGTAGCCGTAGGAATACCCAATCACCTACATCAAAAATTCTTTCACTGCGATGTTGATCTGCATGTTGTTTCATTCTATTTTGTGCCAACACGAGGTTATCCTTTAAGAGTTGGAGGACTTGTTGTTGATGTTCGATGTGATGTTCCACTGCCTGAACCTTAGAATTTTCTCTTAAATATGATGTGATGGATGGTGGTTGATACCCATAAAGTGCCATAAATGGGGTCATTTTTGTTGTTGTATGGAAGGAAGTGTTATACCACCATTCAGCCAGAGGCAACCATTTGACCCATTGTGTCTGTTTATCAGATACAAAGCAACGAAGATATCCTTCCAAACATTTGTTTACTATCTCAGTTTGCCCATCAGATTGAGGATGATAAGATGAGCTATGAGCTAACTGAGTACCAAGACAAGAAAATAATTCTGTCCAAAAATTTCCAGTGAAAATGGGATCTCTGTCACTTACAATAATCTTTGGGTTTCCATGTAGCTTTTGAACTGTTTCCATAAATGCAGTAGAAACTGTACTGTCTTTAAATGGATGTGATAATGCACAAAAGTGTGCATACTTGGTAAGTCTGTCAACTACCACCATGATGACACTCTTTCCCTCAGATTTGGGTAAACCTGTGATAAAATCCATTGAAACCTCCTCCCAACGTTGGCTTGGAATGGATAAAGGTTGTAATAGACCTGGTGTCTTAATTGTTTCAACTTTATTTTGTTGGCAAACCAAACATTCCGCCACAAACTTTTGAATATCTGATTTAAGGCCATCCCAAAAAAATTCCTTCTTAACCCTGTGGTAAGTTTTTAAAAATCCTGAGTGCCCTCCTAAGGGAGAAGTGTGCAATTCCATAAGAATCTTTTGTTTTAGCTGGGAATTCTTACAGAGGTATAAGCGATCTTTGTACCATAACGAATCATTTTACCAGCTAAATGTATCAGAAGTACTGGAATCTTGTTGTAGCTTTCGAATAAGTGCCCACACTTCTTCGTCATTCTTCCATTCCTCCCTTGCTTCGTTTATCCAATCTGGTTGGATAATAGAAATGGCACACAAAAATGCTTCCACATCCTCATCCTTTCTTGAGAGTGCATCTGCCACCACATTTTGCTTCCCTTTTTTGTAGATGATTTCAAAGTCATAACCCAACATCTTTGTGACCCACTTTTGTTGCTCTTCAGAGGATAATCTTTGTTCTAAAAAGTATTTAAGGCTATCATGATCCGTTTTTACCTTGAAGTGTCTTCCCATTAGGTAGGGTCACCATTTCTTAAGTGCATGGAGTATTGCCAACATTTCCTTCTCATAAATAGCTTTGCTTAAAAACTTTCCCTTGATTGGACGACTTTCAAAAGCAATGGGTCTTTCATCTTGCATTAGAACAGCACCAATTCCATTTCCTGAAGCATCACATTCCACAATAAAGGTTTTTGTGAAGTCCGGTGTAGCTAAGATGGTGCTTGGCACATTGCCTCTTTAAGATGTTCAAAGGCCTTTGTTGCTTCCGGAGTCCATGAAAATGAATCTTTCTTCAATAATGTTGTTAGAGGTGCTGCTATTCTCCCATAATTCTTAACAAACTTGCGATAATACCCTGTCAACCCAAGAAATCCTCGCAGATGCTTTATGGATGTGGGGATTTTCCATTCCTTAATGGCTTTAATTTTGCTAGGGTCTACCTTAACTCCTTCATGAGATACAATATGACCCAAATATTCCACCTCCTGGACTCCAAAGAAACATTTGGATCTTTTTGCATATAATTGTTTCTCCTCCAATAGTTGTAGCACCCTGTCAACATGTTCAACATGATCCTTCCAAGACTTGTTGTAGATTAGTATATCATCAAAAAATACTAACACAAATTTTCTAAGGAATGGTTTGAAAATTGAATTCATCAAACCTTGAAATGTTGAAGGTGCATTGGTAAGGCCAAAAGGCATGACCAAAAATTCATAATGACCCTCATGAGTTCTAAATGTCGTTTTCGGAATGTCTTCAATCTTCATTCTGATTTGATGATATCCTGAACGAAGATCCAACTTGGTGAAGTAAATTGATCCATGCAATTCATCCAGTAATTCATCAATAACAGGAATGGGGAACTTATCTTTAATAGTGAGCTTGTTGAGCTCCCTATAATCCGGACACATGCGCCATGATCCATCCTTCTTGTGCACCAATACTACTGGAGCTGAGAAAGAACTTTGACTCGGTTGAATTATACCAGCCTCTAGCATTTCTGCAACCATACGTTCAATTTCACTTTTTTGGACATAGGGATATCTGTACGGCCTGATGTTTGGAGGAACACTTCCTGGAATCAGATGAATAGCATGATCATGACTACGCATAGGTGGGAGACCTTTTGGAGTCTCAAATACCTTGGAATGATTGTCCAGGACTTTTTGGAGATCTCGAGAAATAGATGATTCCAATGTGGAAACATCTAGCGAACATAATTGTGCAATTACACCTCTTTGCTCCTTTTTTAGAAGCTTTGTCATGCCATTAGAGCTGATTATCTTTCCTGGTTTCCCTGCAATACCCCTTAATTAAACTTCCTTTCCTTCTGTAGAAAATTTGATGAAAAGTTCTTGAAAATTAAAAGCTATTGTACCCAAGGATTGTAGCCATTGGACTCCTAGTACAACATCAGCACCTCCCATTGGAATGGAAAGCATTGGGCTAGTCAATACATATTCTCCCATGGATAGCTTGATATTATGGCACTTTCCAGAGCAATTTATTGTTCCTCCATTTGAAATCATCACTTGACACTCTGGTGCTGGATATAGGAAGCAATTCAATTCTTTTGCTACCCTACAATGAATAAAATTGTGGGTGCTTCCTGAATCAATCAACACTATTACCTTTTTCTTCTTGATTTGTCCTTCTATCTTGATGGTTTGAGGAGTGGTAATTCCCACCAATGCATTACAAGATATGGTCAGATTTATTTGTTCTTCATCTAGGCTTTGTTCCTGGAGTTTCTTTTGACCTTTCTTGCTCCTTTTCTTCTTCCTCTTCACAATCTATGTAGAATAATTTCTTCTCAGCACACTTATGACCTTTAGTGTATTTGCTATCACAACTGTAACAAAGCCCTTTTGCTCTTTTTTCTTCCAATTGTTGTGGTGTCAACCTTATAGTTTGTGGAAGACTAGGGGCAACAACACTTCCGTCTTTATAGTTGTGAGTGGTATGCTTCCTGGTTGCCATAATTTTGCTTTCCATTTTTCTTGCTAACCTGAATGCCTTCTCTAATGAATCAGGTTCCCAAAGGCGAACATCATGTTGGATATTATCCTTTAAAGACCCTATGAACACATCAATCCTATGCTCCTCTGGAATATCGTTTACCCTTATGTTCAATTTTTGGAACTCCTCAATGTGCTCCATTACTGAACCCTTTTGTTTGAGACTTATCAATTGGCTAAAAAAAGTGTTGCTTTTTGTATCTTCATAATGTGCTATCAATTCTTCCGTAAAAATTGCCCAAGTGATAAATTTTTTACGAGAGCAAAGCCATTGATACCATGCAAACTGATTTGGTTCCAAATATACAGTTGCCATACGTACCTTTTGTGCGTTTTGCACATTATTGAGATCGAAGAATTGCTCCATCTGTAATATCCATGTGGCGGGATCCTTGCCATCAAACTTCCTCATATCGATTTTTGGAATATGGTGATTCTTCGATCCAACATTAGCATCTATGGAATCATGATTAACATTTCTTTTGTTCTCATCATGAGTTTCCTTTACTACCTTTTCACCATTAGTGACCCTTTCTTGTAGCAACTTCTTCAATTCTTCCATGTCTGTCTTCAAATCTATCTTCAAATCATCCATCTTAGCTTCCATGCCCTTTATATTAGATTCCACGCCATTTACCTTAGATTCCACGCCACTTATCTTAGCTTCTGTTAGCTTTTGTGAGCGTGACATTTGTTGCACTTGTTCTTGTAATTTTGATATATCATGTAGCATTTCTTCCTCTTCTTCATGAGTCATGCTAGAGCTTTTAGGTTCCTTACTAAGTGTTTGCATTTTCTTTCCTCGGGGCATCAGTGACTGATAATAATGCTTTATTATGCCCTTTGAATTCCATTAAACCAAGCTTACACTAAAATTTTAAAAAAACTACACACATTTTTTCACTTTATAGAAGCCTGATATTGAATCTGATGTATCTCTGTAATTTCGGATCATCCAGTTCTGAAATTGCTACCTGTAGTAGCCTTCTGCATCCTTTTTCCAATGCCACAAGTCTGAGCCAAATTTGATTCTCCAAGGAAGAGTTATGTGAAATGTCCCACAGTGACTTGCTTTTAGACTGGTTCAGCAGAGCGAAGTTGTACGACGTGCCACGAGTCACTGTTTCAACCTTTGAATCTGAAACACACACACAGGAAACAAAAGTCCGTCCTCTTTCTGTACCTTCTTACGAAATTTCAATCCGATCCCCAGAGGGAAAGTTATGACGATTTTCCCAGGTCACTTGTTTTGAATGTAATTCAGGAGTCTGCAAAAAGGCCAGCTTCCTCAGATCATATCTCCGCAAATATCACGTGAAAAGCTCTGAAATTCGGACCCAAGGTTCATCGCGATTTCTTCTCAAATGGGTTTTTTTTGCGACTTCTGAAACGTCACAGAAAAAAAGTTATAGCGAAAATGCCACGATGACCTGTTTGGAGCAGCGAAACCCTAGAATCCAAAGCTCTGATACCAAATGTTATGAAACCAGCTCAAGAAAAGATAGAAAAGATAGATCAAAGCCTTAGAATTCAACCTCTTCGAGGGGGCAACCTCCTTTACATTACATAAATGAACAATTATTGGATGATACAAATGACAAAACCTTCTTTCTATATATAGGAGTCTAAGGAGTCACAATATAATCTAGCCGATCTAACAATAATAATATAAAGCCACAAAAATAAAAATAGAGGGATTCTATGGGGCACAAAAATAACAATATGGGGGTAATAGGGGCACAACAATATAAATAAGGGGTATAGCTACAATAGTAATGGGGTAATCACTAGTATTATAGGGACCCAACAGTATGTTGGAGATCAAGCTAGTTCATCAACAAGTGCATCAGGAATAAAAACACTCCCCACAGGTCGAGTTCTCTATGATAGCTTAGAGAACTTATTCTATGTTGAGCATGAGATAAAGCACTTGTTCACAGTCCAACCTAACTTTTTCAGATATACAGAAACTGATGAGACCCTGAGGAAACTTCAGAAACACAGATTGCCAAGGAAAAAATGGTGGGAAGACATGTTGGAAATTTTGTAAAATTATCTTTGGTAAAAGGTAAATCTTGAGCTATTTACCATAGTTAGATGAACAAAGATGAACAGGGGTCAAACCAGTCGAAGTGTATCAGAACAGGTAAAGAGTACCAGTCAAAACAGGGCAGCCAGCACAGAGTTACTAAAGAGGACAGCAACAAGAAAAATAATAGGGCCTGCCTCCAGCACATTCAGCAAAAACAAGACCAGCACAACATCAGTTTAGCTTTCTCCTATCTTCGAGACTAGTTGTCTCTATTTTCTTGTAACTTATTCTTAATCATCCTAGAAAATATCTCACTCTATTATGAGATATTTGTTCTACAATTTTTTGCATAAATAAACCCTCAATTGGAGTATTGAGTGTGGATTCTTAGACATTGTTGTAATATTGACTATTTTGGAATAAAGTGCTGATTGGACCAACTTCGTATGGCTTACTGGATAAAGAATTGATGCAAAGGACTTTTCACAAATTTCCTGAATCAAACACTGGATCAATAAGTCCTCTATACCTTGTGTTTTAAAGTTTTCCTTATTTATTATATCATCTGTGTTTCACATCCGAATGATAAAGAAAAAGATTAATTCATAATATGCTTGATTGCACTCTGTTTTCAATCGTTATTATTCTCTATGTTTTCTTCTGAATTAGTATAAACGGTGAAATCTTAATTGCTCCTATTTTCTAGTTCTTTCATTTTGATTATTTGTTAAAGAATACTTAACTGCTCTTTATCAGTGATCATCCAAGTTCCCTCTTGAAATAGGTTGAAGGATTCTTAATTGCCCTTCACCCATTTTTGAACTCATTCCATCTATTCCAAGTCTTTATTTGTTCCCTGTTTGACCATCTTGCCCTGTGAAACCATCATTTGTTAAGAAACCAAGTCCAGTTAAGCCATTATCTTTGACTCCATTAGCCCAATGGCCTAAACTAGTCAGTCCTACCCCTCTGCTATTGAATCTCATCACCCAAACTAAAACAAAACTCCTAAACTTCACAACTAGCCTAATATCTTTCAAAACAAAGCTAAAACTTAAAGAGAGAGCCCTCTCTGGATACAAATTGGCTAGATTTTGTATCTATAAGTTGGTTTGTGGTTACCTCGAACCCCTTTCCCTTTCTTACAACTTTGGGAAAATCTAAGTGATAACACTTTATATCTAATAAACAAACACAATGGGTCAAATGGTTTCCTCTAGCTGAATGGTGGTATAACACTTCCTTCCATAGAGCAACAATAATGACGCCATTTATGGCACTTTATGGATATCAACCACCATCCATCACATCATATTTAAGAGAAAATTCTAAGTTTCAAGCAGTGGAACATCACATCGAGCATCAACAACAAGTCCTTCAACTCTTAAAGGATAACCTCGTGTTGGCGCAGAATAGAATGAAACAACAGGCAGATCAACATCGCAGCGAAAGAAGTTTTGATGTAGGTGATTGGGTATTCCTACGGCTACAACCATATCAACAATTGTCCCTCAAGCAAGCTAAGAATGATAATAAATTATCACCAAAGTATTATGGTCTATACAAGGTGTTGCAAAATATTGGTACTATGGCATACAAATTGGAGCTTCTTATAGCTTCTTGAGTGCACCCAGTTTTCCATGTTTCATGTTTAAAGAAGGTTATAGGCGACAAGCTCCCAGTTCAAACAATATTGCCAAAACTTGACAAGGAAGGAAAAATTATATTGGAACCGGGAGCAATCACAAAAACAAGAACTCAGCAGCTACGAAATCGATCAATTTCTGAGTATCTCATCAAGTGGAAGAACTTATCCACTGAAGATTCCACATGGGAGGATGAGAATTTTATACAGAAGCATCCAGAACTACTCAAGCATTGAGGACAACACTTTTTTGAAGGAGAGGGGCATGTTAGGTCCCTATAATACTAGTGATTACCCCATTACTATTGTAGTTGTATCCCTTATTAACATTGTTGTGCCCCTATTGTCCCATATTGTTATTATTGTGCCCCATAGAATCCCTATATTGTTATTTTTATGCCTTTATATTATTATTGTTAGGTAGGTTGGGCTATATTGTGACTCCTTAGACTCCTATATATAGAAAGGAGGTTTGTCATTTGAATCATCAAAGAATCATTCATTTGTGTAATGTAAAGGAGGTTGCCCCCCTCGAAGAGGCTGAATTCTAAGGCGTTGGTCTATCTTTTCTATATTTTTGTAGGCTAGTTTCATAACACCCAATCTTCTATGTCATAGCCAAAATTCTTTTATTTTGCTCATACAACAACTGTTTCTAGTGTCATAAAAAACATGCATGTTGTTCTCACTTCTAATGGCCTTTGCCACTAATTTTCCTGATTTAGCATTCCCAATATCACACTCTTTAGATATCAAAGTCACCTCATGCCCATTATCACACATCTAACTCATATTGAGGAGATTGTGCTTCAATCCATCAACATAAAACACATTTTGAGTTTTGGTCTTCTTATCCAATCTAATCGTTCCTTTACCTCTGACGGGACCTCCTACATCATTTCCAAAATTAACAGTGTCTTTTTCATACTCTTTTAGATACAAGAATTTGCTCTTATCACTGGTCATGTGCTTGGAGAAACCACTCTCAATCAACCATTGTTCATGTTGATCATGAGCTATCAAAGCAAGCTCACAATTTTCAACCTTTTTCTTCCATCTTTTCTCAACTTTCTGTTGATTATATTTCTCTTGAGTGTGTTGCATGAAGGAGTTTGTAAAGCTAGATCTACACTCACTAGATTTGTGACCAAAGTTATTGCATCTCAAACACTCGATCTCATTCATTAGTGGAACAAAAGAATTATTTCCATTAGCATGCAAAATATTTTTCCCTTTAGATATTATTGATCTATCAACATTTCTTCTAGAAAATATCTTCAACCTACAATTTATGGCTTTGTGTCCAAAATTTTTACATGCAAAGAAATAGCCAAAAATAGTGTAGGATACCTAACCTTTTGTTGCCATGATGGAGAAGTGAAATTTGAGGATCTTTCTTGCTTCACTTGCTGACTTTCTATTGATTTGATTTCAACTTCATTCTTTTCCACATTCTTGCCAGTTGAAACAATATTTGATTGATTTTCTTTGCCTTTCAATGCATTTGCATAACTAGTACTTGGCTGATTTTTTACATTTGTAGAGGAGGCTTGAGTCCCAAACCAGTTTTTTCCTCCGGTGGCCTTTGCATGTTGAGAATATTTTGCAAGGTTTAAGGTCCCTTGATAAATTTTTGATTTAGACACACTTTATTTTCTGCTTTTGATAGATTTTCCCTTAATGCAACAATTTGTTAGGTCCCTATACTACTAGTGTAACCCCTTATTGTTATTAGTGCAACCCCCTTATTGTATTGTTGTGCCCATGTAGTCCCCATATTGTTATTATTATGCCCCATAGAAGCCCACTATTGTTATTGTTTTGCTCTTACATTATTATTGTTATGTCGTCTTTGATTACATTATGAACCCTTAGACTCCTTGTTGTAGAGGTAAATCCTCTCTGCGGACAGAGACGATCCCTACTAGCCCAGACCGGGTCTAGCAACAATCACACAATGCTATCACGCAAGTTCCTAATTGAAAATAAAAAGTAGATGGTGAGAACCTACTTGGATTCCAACGCTAGTGTTCGTCGAAGAGATGTCGCCTTCGTTCCTTTGCCTTGGCCGATAACGATCTCCGTGATTGGACACCTGCACATGCAAAGAACAACACGAAAACAAACGTAAAATCTAGTAGATGCAATTATATATCAGTCAGAAAAGATATAACTCAACATCAAACATAAATCAACGAGAGTGGAACCATAATGATTAGTCATCTATTATTAATAAATAACAGAGAAGAATACAATCAAAGTTCTGACGTCAAATCCTTCTCAAGAGGGTCCAGCCAGCAAGTCTCTTAAGCATTCACCCTTGGAGGTAGATCTCCCAAGACAAAAACTCTCTCTCACACAAGTTTAGACAAGAAAGAAACACTTCACAACCTTCCTTAAGCTCTCTAGCAATCCCACACTTGTCACACCAACTACCTATCAAGTTCACACACTAGCAGCAACACTCCAAGCACTATCAATTCCAAACTATCCAAAACTAGCTGCTCATGGCAATGGTAGAGGCTTAAATAGGAGGAGTCTCCACAAATGATGGGAGGATGAGCTTATCTCCAAGGAAGGTGGCTCAAATGACGAAACAGACATGCCAGAGAAGGGAGGGCGACATTTACAAGACCAACAACCAGGTCTAGAGTCATCTGGAAGGCCGGCTGTTAGAACAAACTCGCCCAAACTGGATCAGCGCGGGTCCATAACTGCACTGGAGCGCTGACATCGCAGTTGAATAACAAAGAAGGTCATGTCAGCACGATCAGATATGAATAACAGACGCGCTGGCTCATGAAATTCGACCAGCGCGGGAAACACGTGTGCTTACACGTTGGCAGCACATTCTGTCTGTTATGGAGCGCCCGTCAGCGCATTTATCTTGACAAGAGTCGCGATGATAGCAAAAACTTTGGCAAAGTGGGTCATTTGGCAACCTTAGAGAGCATGAGCATGATTAATTTGAACTCATGACACAATAGGAAGACTGACAGGAAGACAGTGACAAATTACTGTGTAACAGATGCCCCCTAAAGCATGAAGCCCGAGAGAGTGGGAGGGGTGAAATGCTTTACGAAACTCGCTGAACTGGAACACCACCAGGAAGAATCTGAACGTACGTACAACTGATATCTCTGATAATCAATCACATGTAGTACAGGCATGGGCGCAGCCATCCAAAAGACATACGAAGGAGGTCTGTGGTATGGACGCAACACCCAGCTAAAGAGACAATGATGATAATAAAGGTATGGTCGCAGCCATCCATGAAGACTCAGGTATGGGCACAGCCATCCATCAATGAGTCATGTAATGATCCTAATAATCCACAAAATCGCAGCCCGGATTTCAACAGACAAAACCCAGGGTCTTGCGCTCCATCTCGTCCCGAACAAAGTACAAGTCCAAGCATGTGAATATGGGAGTTGAAGTCGAACATGCAAGAACATCGTCTGATTACTAGTCAATGATGAAAACCGTTAACGGACCCGAGAGGGACCACCAATAATGACAATGGTCCTCAAGGTACTATAGGTACAATCCACGGCGTGCGAATCAATGAGCTGGCGGCGGACACCCGCAAAATCATTTGATCGAAGGCCAATGATGAAAACCTCGTGTCGAACACGAAGAACCTGCCATTGAGGCATGCAGGCTCTAAGGCACCTAAAGGGAGTCTCTAAGTCACCTTCCTGGATAATGAGCTGAAGTCGACAGGAAGTGACCTTGATCGAAGGTGGGCCATAATGTTTCCCACATCAACGACACGATACAGAGAAGGATAAGATATTTTGTGTGAGGTATCAGAGGGGGGTTGAGTATTCTTGCAGAGGTCAACTTCTCTTGAACATATCGACGGCACGACAGTGGACTTGGCAGTATTGGTATTCAACTGATCAAGGGTCATAATGACAAGTCAATGAGCAGATGCAAAGTCAAACAGGATAACCCAAACCCACAGAGGCCAGTGTAAAACAAGATGAGATGTCCCCACCCCGACACGAATGCAGACTAGTGACATACTGCCGACACGACAATAATTATGGGTCCATTTTCCCGACCATTTCTGGCGAGTACCCCAGTTAATTTTAACAAGCTTGACGGGGATAGCATATGCTTGTAAGGCGTCATTGCGACAGAATCCGATGTCATTGAATTTTAACGAGTTTGACAAAGGAAGAACTCGGCGTCTTTTCCTGTTTAGAGAGTCTGAAAAGACAGCAGAAAAGTAAACTCCAGGGGGTCCTTTTTCGTAAAGTTGTGTCTCGCGAGCCCGAAAAAGTATAAAACAATGCTCGAAAGAACCGCCCGACCAGTATGATCGAGGAGTACTTTTCGTAAGTAGTGACTTCGACCCAAAAAAGTAAAAAAGCGGTCAGAATCACGTCGTTTTGGAGCCAATAATGAGTTCGAAACGACAAAAACCCGACAATCATTTTGAGTTTAAACGATCGAAAAAAGAGCTTTAAGGCGACCGCCTCTCATTTCTTTAACAAGTCGAGAGGGGGACTCGGAAATCTTTTCGTTTTTAAACGGTCAGAAAAGAGCTGAAAGCAGACCTCCATTTTTATTCTCTTTAACGAGTCAAAAAGGGAAAAATACTCGGCAATCTTTTCACATTTTACGAGTCAGAAAAGAGCTTAAAGGTGACTCGTCCTAGAGGAACGAGTGGTATAAATGGTAGCAACTGGTTCCAGAAATGGTGGAACTGCTCAAAACATGTAATGGTCAAGAGGCTGGCTAATAAAACCACACATTGCTGCGGTTCCTCAGGAAAGGAAAAACAACCAAGTGAGAGCATATGATCGGCCAAAGAGATGGTGGTGATGGAATGAAAACAACCAAGGCTCGTCTAGCAGATAAAGATGGCAATCACGAGATGTAAATCGGGTATGGGTTCATTTTACACAAGCTTGAACCATGGAGAACTTTGCTTGGATTCAATTTCATGTTTACACAAGCTTGAAACGACAAACTATGCTTGTTATAAGTTCGCATGCCCCCAGCATAATGACGCAAATCGAGGTACATGCCCCCCAAGCTTCATTGCATTCAACAAAGTGGATGGAATGAAGGTTCACTCTCGAGATCGATGAAAGACTCGACTTGTAGTTTACGAGATCTTAATCAAAAGACTCGATTTAGAAAGGGAGTTGTTTCATTTTTTAATGAGGTTGACACAGTAAAAGAACTATCCTCATAACCCTTGTTTCATTTTTTAACGAGCTTGACACAAGATCAGGAACTATGCTCCGACCAAACTTCATCATAATGAATAGAAAGTCGGGGCTTCCAAGATTGCCACTGCCGGTGGAAGGGAAACATCTTGGAAGTCAGGGCCCAATGCCCCCAGGACACTATGCACGATGGCGGCATCACTGGATCCAGGCATGGGATAGGTGGCCACGTAGTTGATCTGTGGTGGGGTAGATGCAACTGGTGGGTGAAAACTAGGAGGGGATGACAACAGCGCAGGAGGCATCGGGGGACTAACGAATGACACTTGATCGATAGTCACAATTCTTCCATCGTGCGGAAAGCAAACCACACGGAAAAGCGAAGAAATGAGGGCCCCCATGGCGTAAACATAGTCGCGACCAAGGAGAAGACTAAAGTCTAAAACACCTTGGGTAACCAAGACGTCTATATAGACGGTTTTGCCCCCCAAAGTAATAGGGAACTTCGGGAGAACTCCTAGAGATGGACAGGCTCCTCCGTCGAAGGCCAACAGATTCTGAGTGACTGGCCCAAGCTGCGGGGAACCTAAAGCTTTCCAAGTAGTGTACGGCGTAAGACTGACAGATGCCCCTTCATCCAAAACAGTGCCAGGTACTGCCTTAGCACAGGCATGTACTGTGATCTGGAAAGGCATATGGGATGGAAGGCGACCGGCGATCAGGCGATTCCAATCAAAGGAAGCGACCAGACTACCTGGTGGGGGAATCGTATGATTGCCCCCATGTGCTAAAGGAACCAAAGGAGAACCTTCGGGAGCAGTTGGGTTAGGAGAGTCATTTCGGGACTCAGGAGAATCTGAAGAGACGAGAAGAACATGGGCGTAATTCTCTTCCAAAACAGAGTGAGCGAGCGGCGGACTCAAGTCGACACTCTTTCCGACCAATGGTTGGTCTGGAACAAGCCGGGGACAGCCGGGTTCGGGAAGAGGGGACTGGACAAGAGAAGAATTTAAAGCAATCCCTTTGTCAGCAGGGGGACGATTTGTAGCTGCAGAGAGACGTTGATAGCCAACGGGAAGTTGGGGTGAAGGAGCTGTAAGACTTTCCAGGACAACGGAGGCTTTGTCCATGAGTGGACAAAGGTGAAGGGGATGATTGCCTTCACAAAGTCTACAGGGGATTCGAATCTTCCCTTTCTCCTTACCTTTGTGAGTCGATAGGGGAACATCGCCGTGAGCCTCAGTGGACGATGAGGGGCAGGCCGGATCACGAGACCATACTTCTAAGACCCTGGGGATGCCAGGACAATCACGAAGAAGATGGTCCCCCTTGCATAATCTACAAGGAAATTTGACCTTCCGCGGAGGAGCAGAAGGTGGCCCGACTTCAGGTGTACTCGGAGTAAGAGCTGTACTTCTAGCCTCTCCCTTGGGGGCCTTATTCTTCTTCGTCTTCTTCTTCTTCTTCTTAGCCACCGGGTTACTCGAATCGAGACTTTCACCAGGCGAAGTAGAAGATGAGGACGTAGAAGTAGGCATAGAAGGGGAGAGGTCCATCTTAGGATCAACATGATGTTGTTCAGGTGGAGGGACTGATTGATCAGACGGTGAGACAGCAGGGACCAAAGAGGTCGAGAACAACCAAACCGGAAACCCAACAGTTAACCCTGGGAGGGACAACGTTGCCATATAAGGAGCACCAACATTTCCAAAAGGAGCGAAATGAGCAGGGTTCCCGTCAGAGGGGATCCCTGGGTTGGTGAACCTTGGAAAAGTTGCCATCGAGAACGAAAAGAAGCCTACTCAAGCTAACGCAAACAAGATCTAACCAGGTAATGTTAATCGCGGCCAAATTAATTTTAAGATGCAAGGACACAACTTGACCTTTTCATGTTTTAAGAGTCGAGAAAAGGACAAAAAGGTGACTCTAGTCACCTTCGAATGTTTTGTGAGCCCGAAGTGACAAACTGCTCAAGTGAGCCTTTTCTTTTAAGGAGTCCGAAAAGGATCAAAAGTGACTACTCTGGAGAGACGAGGCAAAGGGTTTACCAAACAAATCCGTAAAACTGCATATACACCTTGGCAGTCATATGAAAACCAAGGACTTCCCGTACTGCAGTCAATCTTCCCGAATGTTGTGTTCGGTGTGTTACGGCTTGTAAGGCGGCAGACACGGCTTCCTGTGGATAAAGGATGATAACCTAGTGGGGTCTCCCCTATATACGCGATGGTACGTGGGAGCTCAAGTCTGTGCTAGACCACTATCGAGTCATAAAAGGAGGAATCACCCAACCGTAGTGTGAAACAACAGTGACTAGGTTTAACGACGTCGGAGCACGTCTCTAGCCTAGACCTCTAAATAGTGAGCGTTATGTTCCAATGCGTTTTTAAGTTCATTCAGTTCATTTTAAGTTTGATCTTTAGTTAAGTTTCAATTTCCAGGTCCTACCGTATGTAATCTCTCACAATTTCCTGAATGCAAACTATATGCCAAAGAATATCATTTCGTTCGATGAATACTAACTACGAGAGAGTTAAGGATTTTTCAAACAAAATGACCACAAACAAACAAGAACGACTCTAATGCAGCTAATGAAAAATAAACGAAACTTTTCTTTGTTTTAAATCGCTTAATCAGTGAAAAGCTTCTAATTTCAATTAACTAATTCAACGCAAAAGAGATTGTTCGTTTTCTTTTCAATGGCAAAGTGCACTAAACAAACTTTTGAGAAATAATAACAAACAAATGTGAAAAGAACCGGTTGACCCCAAACAACTGTGATCCGTGTCTGGGTAGCGAGAAGTAATCGAAACAATGCGAAGATTGGTTCAATAACAATCACCTAAACAACCAAGAAGAAGCAAGCAAAGAGGAAGGTTTTCGCAAAACCAAAAGCAAGCAGTAAACGAACCTTTGTGAGCGAGTAACCAAGCAAAGCCGATCCAACGAAATTGAAATGATAAAACCAGGTCACAAGACACAAAAATCAAGATCCGCTCAACAAGACTTCTCAAAAAAGTGCTCCAATCTTCAGACAATGGAAATCAAGTCATAAACCAAGTAAAAACAGCAGGGGATAGCAAAACCAACAGGCTCAGGAGGCAGAATTGAAGAAATTCAATTCTACAGGTATCAGCGCGGGTGATACACAGCAACAATGCGCTGATCAGAAACCACGCGTAGCAACAAAGCACTGTCAGCGCGGAAGTACACGGCTTAACCGCGCTGGTTCGATTTTCAGAACCGTCGCGACTGTTCAGTGTATAAACGCGATGATCACGAAGTCAAAATAACAGCTATACGATGGCAGCGCGACTGTTTTATTATAAACTGCGCTGAAGCTAAAAAACAGGCACAATCAAGCCAAAAGCTCCTAAACCAAGGCAATCACTCTTTAAACAATCAAGGCACCTCCCAGCCTGAACAAGGAAATCCAAAAACAGAGAACTAATCCCCAATCTTTGAAAAGAGAGAAAAAATCAAACTCAAGGATAAAAAATGAACACAAAAAGACAGAAGCCAGCTCCAAGCTGTTCAGTTTGTAAACCAAACCGGAGATGGACTGAAGTGGCTTTGATCTACTTCGCTAATGCAGAGCAATAGCGTTTCGAAGGCTACATGGCCATGCTTCAGGCTCCGTCCAAATTTTAAAAATCAAACAACAAGGTAAAGAAACTCCCCAACGGAGTCGCCAAATTGTTGTAGAGGTAAATCCTCTCTGCGGATAGAGACGATCCCTACTAGCCCAGACCGGGTCTAGCAAAAATCACACAATGCTATCATGCAAGTTCCTAATTGAAAATAAAAAGTAGATGGTGAGAACCTACTTGGATTCCAATGCTAGTGTTCGTCGAAGAAATGTCGCCTTCATTCCTTTGCCTTGGCCGGTCACGATCCCCACGATCTCTGTGATTGGACACCTGCACATGCAAAGAACAACACGAAAACAAGTGTAAAATCTAGTAGATGCAATTATATATCAGTCAAAAAATATATAACTCAACATCAAACATAAATCAACGAGAGTGGAACCATAATGATAGTCATCTATTATTAATAAATAATAGAGAAGAATACAACCAAAGTTCTGACGTCAAATCCTTCTCAAGAGGGTCCAGCCAGCAAGTCTCTTAAGCATTCACCCTTGGAGGTAGATCTCCCAAGACAAAAACTCTCTCTCACACAAGTTTAGACAAGAAAGAAACACTTCACAACCTTCCTTAAGCTCTCTAGCAATCCCACACTTGTCACACCAACTACCTATCAAGTTCACACACTAGCAGCAACACTCCAAGCACTATCAATTCCAAACTATCCAAAACTAGTTGCTCATGGCAATGGTAGAGGCTTAAATAGGAGAAGGAGTCTCCACAAATGATGGGAGGATGAGCTTATCTCCAAGGAAGGTGGCTCAAATGACGAAACAGACATGCGAGATAAGGGAGGGCGACATTTACAAGACCAACAACCAGGTCTGGAGTCATCTAGAAGGCCGGCTATTAGAACAAACTGGCCCAAACTGGATCAGCGCGGGTCCATAACTGCACTGGATCGCTGACATCGCAGCTGAATAACAAAGAAGGTCATGTCAGTGCGATCAGATATGAATAACAGACGCACTGGCTCATGAAATTCGACCAGCGCGGGAAACACTTGTGCTTTTGCGCTGGCAGCGCATTCCATCTGTTATGGAGCGCCCGTCAGCGCGTTTATCTTGACAACAGTCGCGATGATAGCAAAAACTTTGGCAAAGTGGGTCATTTGGCAACCTTAGAGAGCATGAGCATGATTAATTTGAACTCATGACACAGTAGGAAGACTGACAGGAAGACAGTGACAAATTACTGTGTAATAGATGCCCCCTAAAGCATGAAGCCTGAGAGAGTGGGAGGGGTGAAATGCTTTACGAAACTCGCTGAACTGGAACACCACCAGGAAGAATCTGAACGAACGTACAACTGATATATCTGATAATCAATCACATGTAGTCCAGGCATGGGCGCAGCCATCCAAAAGATATACGAAGGAGGTCTGTGGTATGGACGCAGCCACCCAGCTAAAGAGACCATGATGATAATAAAGGTATGGTCGCAGCCATCCATGAAGACTCAGGTATGGGCGCAGCCATCCATCAATGAGTCATGTAATGATCCTAATAATCCACAAAATCGCAGCCTGGATTTCAACAGACAAAACCCAGGGTCTTGCGCTCCATCTCGTCCCGAAAAAAGTACAAGTCCAAGCAAGTGAATATGGGAGTTGAAGTCAAACATGCAAGAACATCGTCTGATTACCAGTCAATGATGAAAACCGTTAACAGACGCGAGAGGAACCACCAATAATGACAATGGTCCTCAAGGTACTATAGGTACAATCCACGGCGTGCGAATCAATGAGCTGGCGTCGGACACCCGCAAAATCATTCGATCAGAGGCCAATGATGAAAACCTCGCGTCGAACACGAAGAACCTGCCATTGAGACATGCAGGCTCTAAGGCACCTAAAGGGAGTCTCTAAGTCACCTTCCTGGATAATGAGCTGAAGTCGACAGGAAGTGACCTTGATCGAAGGTGGGCCATAATGTTTCCCACATCATCGACACGAGACAGAGAAGGATAAGATATTTTGTGTGAGGTATCAGAGGGGGGTTGAGTATTCTTGCAGAGGTCAACTTCTCTTGAACATATCGGCGGCAAGACAGTGGACTTGGCAGTATTGGTATTCAAATGATCAAGGGGCATGGTGACAAGTCAATGAGCAGATGAAAAGTCAAACAGGATAACCCAAACCCACGGAGGCCAGTGTAAAATAAGATGAGATGTCCCCACCCCGACACGAATGCAGACTAGTGCCATGTTCAAGAGTGACATACTGCCGACACGACAATAATTATGGGTCCATTTTCCCCACCATTTCTGGCAAGTACCCTAGTTATATTTAACAAGCTTGACGGGGATAGCATATGCTTGTAAGGTGTCATTGTGACAGAATCCGATGTCATTGAATTTTAACGAGTTTGACAAAGGAAGAACTCGGCGTCTTTTCCTGTTTAGAGAGTCTGAAAGGACAGCAGAAAAGTAAACTCCAGGTGGTCCTTTTTCGTAAAGTTGTGTCTCGCGAGCCCGAAAAAGTATAAAACAATGCTCGAAAGAACCGCCCGACTAGTATGATCGAGGAGTACTTTTCGTAAGTAGTGAATTCGACCCGAAAAAGTAAAAAAGCGGTCAGAAGCACGTTGTTTTGGAGCCAATAACGAGTTCGAAACGACAAAAACCCGGCAATCTTTTTGAGTTTAAACTGTCGAAAAAAAGAGCTTTAAAGGCGACCGCCTCTCATTTCTTTAAAGAGTCGAGAGGGGGACTCGGCAATCTTTTCGTCTTTAAATGGTCAGAAAAGAGTTGAAAGCAGACCTCCATTTTTATTCTCTTTAACGAGTCAAAAAGGGAAAAATACTCGGCAATCTTTTCACATTTTACGAGTCAGAAAAGAGCTTAAAGGTGACTCGTCCTAGAGGAAAGAGTGGTATAAAGGGTAGCAACTGGTTCCGGAAATGGTGGAACTGCTCAAAACATGTAATGGTCAAGAGGCTGGCTAATAAAACCATGCATTGTTGCGGTTCCTCAGGAAAGGAAAAACAACCAAGTGAGAGCATATGATCGACCAAAGAGATGGTGGCGACGGAATGAAAACGACCAAGGCTCATCTAGCAGAATTTAGCAGATAAAGATAGCAATCACGAGATGTAAATCGGGTATGGGTTCATTTTACACAAGCTTGAACCATGGAGAACTTTGCTTGGATTCAATTTCATGTTTACACAAGCTTGAAACGACAAACTATGCTTGTTATAAGTTCGCACGCCCCCAGCATAATGATGCAAATCGAGGTACATGTCGCCAAGTTGTTGTAGAGGTAAATCCTCTCTGCGGACAGAGACGATCCCTACTAGCCCAGACCGGGTCTAGCAACAATCACACAATGCTATCACGCAAGTTCCTAATTGCAAATAAAAAGTAGATGGTGAGAACCTACTTGGATTCCAATGCTAGTGTTCGTCGAAGAGATGTCGCCTTCGTTCCTTTACCTTGGCCGGTCACGATCCCCATGATCTCTGTGATTGGACACCTGCACATGCAAAGAACAACACGAAAACAAGCGTAAAATCTAGTAGATGCAATTATATATCAGTCAGAAAAGATATAACTCAACATCAAACATAAATCAACGAGAGTGGAACCATAATGATAGTCATCTATTATTAATAAATAACAGAGAAGAATACAACCAAAGTTCTGACGTCAAATCCTTCTCAAGAGGGTCCAGCCAGCAAGTCTCTTAAGCATTCACCCTTGGAGGTATATCTCCCAAGACAAAAACTCTCTCTCACACAAGTTTAGACAAGAAAGAAACACTTCACAACCTTCCTTAAGCTCTCTAGCAATCCCACACTTGTCACACCAACTACCTATCAAGTTCACACACTAGCAGCAACACTCCAAGCACTATCAATTCCAAACTATCCAAAACTAGCTGCTCATGGCAATGGTAGAGGCTTAAATAGGAGGAGTCTCCACAAATGATGGGAGGATGAGCTTATCTCCAAGGAAGGTGGCTCAAATGACGAAACAGACATGCCAGAGAAGGGAGGGTGACATTTACAAGACCAACAACCAGGTCTGGAGTCATATGGAAGGCCGTTGTTAGAACAAACTCGCCCAAACTGGATCAGCGCGGGTCCATAACTGCAGTGGAGCGCTGACATCGCAGCTGAATAACAAAGAAGGTCATGTCAGCGCGATCAGATATGAATAACAGACGCGCCGGCTCATGAAATTCGACCAGCGCGGGAAACACGTGTGCTTACGCGCTGGCAGCACATTCCGTCTGTTATGGAGCGCCCGTCAGTGCGTTTATCTTGACAACAGTCGCGATGATAGCAAAAAATTTGGCAAAGTGGGTCATTTGGCAACCTTAGAGAGCATGAGCATGATTAATTTGAACTCATGACACAGTAGGAAGACTGACAGGAAGACAGTGACAAATTACTGTGTAACACTCCTATATAGAAAGGAGGTATTGTCAATTGTATCATCCAAGAATTGTTCATTTGTGTAATGTAAAGGAGGTTGCCCCCTTGAAGAGGCTAAATTATAAGGCGTTGATCTTTCTTCTCTATCTTTTTTTCAGCTGGTTTCATAACATTTGGTATCAAAGCTTTGGATTCTAGGGTTTCATTGATCCAAACAGGTCATCATGGAATTTTCACTATAACTTTTTCGCTATGAAGTTTCAGAAGCTAAAAAAAACCCATTTGAGAAGAAATCGGTATGAATCGTGGCTCTAAATTTTAGATCTTGTCTCGCTATATTTTCGGAGATATGATTTGAGGAAGTTAGGGTTTTTAAAAGCTCTAGAATTTCATCTCAAACAAGTCATCGTGAAATTTTTGCTATAATATTTTTTCTACGAAGTTTCAGACTCCGAAATTAAAGCCCATTTGAACCGAAATATTGGTGAAGCTGAGGTCTGAGTTTCAGATCTTGTCTCGCTATATTGTTGAAGATATAATCTGAGGAATTTAGGGTTTTTGCAGACTCCCGAATTACATTCTAAACAGGTGACCTTGGGAAAATTGTCATAACTTTCTCTCTGAGCATCAGATTGAAATTTCATAAGAAGTTATAGAAAGAGGATGGATTGTAGTTTTCTGTGTATATTTTTTAGATCCTAAGGTTGAAACAGTGACATGTGCCACTTCGTACAAGTGCGCTCTACTGAACCAGTCTATAATCTGGTCATCGTGGGAGATTTGACATAACTCTTCCTTGTAGAATCCAATATTGATCAGGGTTGCGAGGTTAGAAAGAGAACGCAAAGGGATACTGCAAGACGTAATTTCAAAACTTGGAGATCTGAAATTACAAAGTTACAGTGATTTCAATACCAAGCTCCTAAAATCAAGAAAAGGCGATACGAGGAATTTTGATGGCAAGGATCCAGTAAATTGGATACTATAGATGGAGCAATATTTTGATCTACATGATGTGCAACTATTACAAAAGGTACGTATTGCATCTTCATATTTAGAACCGGATCAATTTTTATGGTATAAAGGGCTTTGTTCTCGTAAACCACTTGTTACGTGGTCAATTTTCACGAAGGAATTGATAGCACATTACGAGGATACAAAGAGAAACACCTTCTTTACCCAATTGATAAATCTATAAAAAAAGTGGTCAATGGCAGAGCACATTGAGGACTTTCAAAAATTGAATATAAGGGAAAATGATATTCCAGAGAAGTAGAGGATTGATGTCTCCATAGGAATTTTAAAGGGTAACATTCAACATGAGGTTCGTCTTTGGGAACCTGATTCAATGGAGAAGGCATTTAGGTTGAAAAGAAAAGTGGAAAGCAAAATTATGGCAACAAGGATGTCTTCCCCTCACAACTATAAATATGGAAATGTTGTTTCTTCTAGACTTCCACAACCTACAAGGTTGACACCACAACAATTGGAAGAAAAAAGAGCAAAAGGGTTTTATTACAATTGTGATAACAAATATATTAAAGGTCATAAGTGTGTTGAGAATAAATTATTTTACATTGATTGTGGAGAGGAAGAAGAAAAGGATCAAGAAACGTCAAAAGAAGAGGATATACACCAGAAACCAACCCAGAGAAAGAAGAAATGAATCCGACCATATCTTGTAAAGCATTGGCAAGAATTACCACTCCCCAAACTCTCAAGATAGAAGGACATATCAAGAAGAAAAAGGTTCAAGAAGCGAAATATCACATCGAGCATCAAGAAATTAATCTGACAACATCTTGTAAAACATTGGTTGGAATTACCACTCCTCAAACTATCAAGATAGAAGGACATATCAAGAAGAAAAAGGTAATAGTGTTGATTGATTTGGGTAGTACCATAAGTTTATTCATTGTAAGATAGTCAAGGAATTGAATTGCTTCCTATATCCAACACCAGAGTGTTAAGTGATGGTTGCAAGTGGAGGAACCATAAATTTCTCTAGAAAGTGCCATAATATCAAGCTATCCATGGGAGAATATGTATTGAATATCCCAATGCTTTCCATTCCAATGGATGGTGTTGATGTTGTACTAGGAGTCCAATGGCTACAATCCTTGGGTACAATAGCTTTTATTATTCAAGAACTTTTCATGAAATTTTCTTTGGAAGGAACGAAAGTTGAATTGAGGGGTATCACAGGGAACCCGGGAAAGACAATCATGTCTAACAGAATGACAAAGCTTCTAAAGAAAGAACAAAGAGGTGTAATTGCACAATTATGTTTGCTAGATGTTCCCACATTGAAATCATCTATTTCTCCAGATCTCCAAAAAGTCTTGGACAATCATTCCAAGGTATTTGAGACTCCCAAAGACCTCCCACCTATTTGTGATCATGATCATGCTATTCATTTTCCAAGAAGTGTTCCTCCAAACATCAGGCCTTACAGATATCCCTTTGCACAAAAGAGTAAAATGGAATGTATGGTTGCAGAAATGCTAGAGGTTGGTATAATTCAACCTAGTCAAAGTTCTTTCTCTGCTCCAGTAGTATTGGTGCACAATAAGGATGGATCATGGTGCAGGTGTCTAGATTATAGAGAGCTCAACAAGCTCACTATTAAAGATAAATTTCCCATTCCTCTCGTTGATGAATTATTGGATGAATTGCATGGAGAAATTTACTTTAGCGAGTTGGACTTTCATGGAGGATATCATCAAATCATAATGAAGACTGAAGACATTCTGAAAACAACATTTAGAACTCATGAGGGTCATTATAAATTTTTGGTAATGCCTTTTGGCCTTACCAATGCACCTTCTACATTCCAAGGTTTGATGAATTCCATTTTCAAACCCTTCCTTACAAAAATTTTTCTCGTATTTTTTGATGATGTACTAATTTACAACAAGTCTTGGAAGGATCATGTTCAACATGTTGATAGAGTGCTCAAGCTATTGGATGAGAAACCATTATATGAAAAAACCTCCAAATGTTTCTTTGGAGTACAAGAGGTGGAATACTTGGGTCATATTGTATCTCATGAAGGTGTTAAGGTAGACACTCAACAACAAAAAGTTCTCAAACTCTTAAAGGATAACCTCACGTTGGCATAGAATCAAATGAAACAACAGGAAAATCAACATCACAGCGAAAGAAGTTTTGATATAAGCGACTGGGTATTTTTACGAATACAACCATACAAACAAATGTCCCTCAAGCAAGCTAAGAAGGATAATAAATTATCTCCAAAGTACTATGGTCTTTACAAGGTGCTGCAAAAGATTGGTACTATGGCATACAAATTGGAGCTTCTTGCATCTTCCCGAGTGCCCCCATTTTTCCATGTTTCATGCTTAAAGAACTTTATAAGTGAAAAGCTCCAAATTCAAACAATATTGTCGGAACTTGATGAGGAAGGAAAAATCATATTGGAACCTGAAGAAGTCACGGAAACAAGAACTCGACAGCTACAAAATCGATCAATATCAGAGTATCTCATCAAGTGGAAGAACTTACTCGGTGAAGATTTGTTGGTACCATTCCTTGACCTCCTTTTTCCGCCTACCTTTTTCCTTCATACATCTCTTAGACCCCTTGAAATTGATTAGTTAACAGTATTATAGTTGTTAAATACATTAGAATTGATTTATGAGTTTTATGTTAAAGAATTAGGGATTTTTGATAAAAAGACTACAGGAAGTTGCAACATCCTGTAATTGGTTTATTGTTTGACATATGGAATGACAGCTAAGCTAAAGCAAAGGGTAGGGATGAAAAATAGAATGTACAAGCATGGACGAACACTTATCCTACTGCAGAACCAACGCTCCTAAAGGCACGGTCAATGACGGTCAAAGCAAGCATGTTGGCGACAAAAGCAGCAACAACATAGGATTCTAAACCGATTTAGTTTTGTTCCTTTTTGAAATCGGTTCAGAATGGAAACAACTTAATGCCATAGAAAAAGCAGCAACAGCCGCATCACGAATGTACATTCATTCCGAAATGTAAACGTTGTAAAACATATGTAAACACAGTTATGTGTTGTCAGTTGATAGTTATCATTGTACCGTTTTGAAAACAGAGTTTTTGAACTTAATACCAAAAACACGGTTGCAGTCACGATTTTCATTGTTGCGTTGATTCTATAGTTGCTTGAGCACAGTTTAGTATACCTCTGAAACGCGGACGGGCCCTGCGTAGAACAGGTATACTGTCATTTTATTTCATTTGCAACTTCTGAATATTCAATAGTATGCACAGTGATTAGAGTTCAGTTTATGCTTTCGTTGATTCAATTAGAAATTCGTATGAGTAATGTTTATGATGGTAGCTTGAAGGATTAATCGTTGAGATCGTTGAATTGTATCCTGTAAGGGATCTGATCTTTCGTTATTTTTAAGAGCATCTTCATGAACCCTGTTTCTCATATATTTGAATTTTAAGTGTGCTTATGATTTTAGTATATTTCAATCTTTCATGAATGATAAACATTGAATGTTGAGTGTTCACTGAACAGGGGTTTTATGCACAGCATCCTCGTAAGGGGATTGAAATCTTGGTTTAAGTAATACACAGTGTTTTTAGGATAAGTAGATGAGTTGAGTGACCTGAGTGTCCAGGTGATAGGAAACATACCTCAACCTTCCGTAAAGAAGTTCTGTAACCTACCATCACGAACACTTAGTTAGGAATCCTTTATGTCTATAGATTGTAGACGCATGCCTCGAAGTTTACTGATCCTGGTCGATAATAAATATAGCCTAATCTAGCACCCTAGATAGGACACTACATTTTGGCACCGTTGTCGGGGAGGCGTAGTTAAAGGATTTAAAAAGAAAAAAATTCAATAAACAAAAACAGGCAAAAATATAGATTTAGAAATCATGTTCATTTATGCCTAGATTTAGAGACAATCAAGGTAGATTCATAAGAACCCCCCATCCAAAAACTAACCTATCATCAGGAGCAGACTCTTTAGGAAATACAACACCAGCTGAGGAAGTCACCATACAAGCATTAGAGGATAAACAAAAGTCAGGACAATCAAAGAAATGTGTCTTAAGAAGCCCACTAAGAGAAAAGGATTGATCCACAAACCATTCATGTTATAGGACATTTAGCTGGCCTTATGACAAATACCATCTCGATGGAAAAGTATGTTGATCCTGGTATCCCCAGAGTTACTACAATCATTAACAACATACAGATTCCAAACACTTTAATAGATCTCGGGGCCGCAATAAATGTCATGACTCTTGAAACCATGAGAACGCTCCAGCTCATAAATTTGCAACACACAACGATTGTTCTAGAACTAGCTGATAGGTCTAAAGTGATTCCTGAAGGGATTTTGGAGGACATAATTGTTTCACTAGACTCTTGGGAGTACCCAGTGGACTTCTTAGTTCTTGAACCCAAATCCAATTTAGGAGGGCACCCTATCATCCTTAGTAGACCATGGTTAGCGACTGCTGATGCATTCATAGGATGTCGATCGGGCAACATGATCATTTCAAGAGGGACCGAAAGAAAACAACTCACTCTTTATCCATCGGCACAATCACCAGCAGTAACGCACAATTTGTGGCTTGATGATAAATACAATGATAAAGAAGAAGTACAATCTGTTTTTAGCATTGACCAAATCTATGATTTCCAAGAACAAAATAATAATGATTTGGTAGAATTGTTCCTTTCTTAACCTGATATTTCCGAAAATTTGAGAAACGACCAATATCATGCTGCAGATGTACTTTTAGCCCAAAATTTTCAAGAAACATGCACCATTCAATCTTTGCAAACCACATTTCACGATATTTTTCCAATTCAATCCATCACAAACACACAGAGTCAGATCATAGAGATTAGTCCAGGGAAAACTCTGAACATAGGCAATCACCTAGACTCATCTCAGCAAGAGAAATTGATTCGACTATTGAGAAAATACCAGAAAGCATTTGCTTGGGACTACACCGATATGCATGGGATTCACCCCGACACATGCACTCACCCTATTTATACAGATGGTACTATCAAACCAGTGAGGCAACCGCAGAGAAGAATGAACCCCATGCTCCAGGATATTGTCAGAGAAGAATTGCAAAAACTGTTGAGAGTTAATTTTATATATCCTATTTCTGACAGTCAGTGGGTATCCCCATTGGTTATAGTGCCCAAGAAAAATGGTAAGTGGCGCATTTGTGTTGATTACAGACAATTGAACAAAGCAACGCTCAAAGATTATTTCCCACTACCATTTATTGACCACGTGTTAGACACCTTAGCTGGGAAATCATCATTTTCTTTTCTTGATGGTTTAAGTGGCTACAACCATATCAGGATAGCCTCAAAAGACTAGGACAAAACCACATTCACCTATCCTTGGGGCACTTATGCTTATAATGTTTTGCCATTTGGACTTTGCAACGCTCCAGCTACATTTCAGAGAGCTGTATTAGCTATTTTCGCTTATTTAGTTCATGATTGTGTTGAAGTTTACATGGATGATTTTTCAGTGTACGGCAATTCATTTGAACATGCATTAGAGAACCTTGAAAGAGTTTTGAAAAGATGTATTGAAGCTAATATGTCCCTGAGCAATGAAATGTGCTTTATGATGTTAAACGAAGGGATAGTATTAGGCCACTATATTTCTTTTCAAGGCATCAAAGTTGACCCAACAAAAATCCAGATCATTGTTGACTTGCCAATTCCAAAGAATCAAAGAGAGGTAAGAAGTTTCCTTGGGTATGCAAGCTATTACAGAAGATTTATTGAACATTTTAGTAAAATAGCTTTACCTTTGTTTAAGCTTCTAACAAAAGATGTACTTTTCAACTGGAATGAGAACTGCCAGCAAGCATTTGAAGCACTCAAAAAGAAGTTATCAACCGCACCAGTCTTAAGAGGGCCTAATTGGAGCCTACCAATTCATATCTTTACAGATGCATCTGACACTGCAGTAGGTGCCTCATTAGGCCAAAAAGAGGAATCTTGTAATTATGCCATTTATTTCATTAGCAAAAATCTAACACCTGCAAAGTCAAACTACACAGTCACAAAAAAGGAAACACTTGCCATCATATATGCTGTGAATAAATTCCGACATTATATAACTGGTTATGAAGTCTTTGTACATACTGATCATTCTGCCATTAGACATTTAATGAATAAACCAATAACTAGTGGCAGAGTTACCAGATGGTTATTATTGTTACAGGAATTTAACATCACAGTGTTAGATAGACCAGGTAAAGAGAATCAGGTGGCAGATTTTCTTTCTAGACTGCAAAATCCAGGTGAGGTTGTTCCAGTTGAAGATTCTTTCCCAGATGAAAATTTATTTGCAATTTCCATAGTGAATCCTTGGTATGCTGACTTGGCCAATTATTTGTCTACAGGAAGGACACCTCCATACTTTACTCCAAAGGAAAAGAAGAGACTAGTCAAACAAAGTGCTCGATACTCATGGATTAATGGCGATTTATTTTACACTGGTTATGATATGATTATTAGAAGATGTGTAAGAAATGATGAGATAATTGATATTTTAAAATCTTGCCATGATGAACCGTGTGGTGGGCATTTTGCAGCTAAGCGAACAGCGTTCAAAGTTCTTAGTCTTGGATACTACTGGCCATCCATTTTTAAGGATTCCAAGAAGTATGTGAAGGGTTGTGACAGCTGCCAAAGAATGGGCAGGCAAACAGCTGCATACGAGATGCCACTTCAGCCCCAAGTTCACCTAGAGCCATTTGAAAAATGAGCTCTAGACTTTATAGGACCCATTAACCCAACCTCCAATGGTAAGAAGTACATCTTAGTATGTACTGATTACGTCACAAAGTGGGCTGAAGCAAAAGCACTAGTTAGAGCCACCGAACAAACAGTGGTAAATTTCCTTTTTGAAGAGATTTTTGTAAGGTATGGAGTACCAAGGGAAATAGTGACTGATCAAGGTACTCAATTTACTTCAAAGTTAGTGAAGGACATCACAGACAAATACCAAATCAAGCACAGAAGAAGTACACCTTACCATCCACAGGCCAATGGGCAGGTGGAATCCACAAACAAAACTTTGGAAGGGATCATTACTAAAACTGTGGCAATGAATAGGAAGAATTGGGAAGAGAAGCTCAAAGATGCACTCTGGGCTTACATAATTACGTGGAAGAATACTACAGGATTTACACCACATCAGTTGGTGTATGGCAAAGAGGTAATGCTTCCTATTGAGTTTCAAATACATACTTTTAAACTGGTTGCAGATTTGCAAATTGACCTGGACCAAGCACAACAAGAAAGAATTCAGCAGTTGAACCAGCTGGATGAAATGAGGCAGCAAGCAGAGGAAACCACAATCCTCATGCAAAAACAAAGGAAGCAGTGGCATGATGCACATATCAAGAAGAAGCAGTTCAAGGAAGGTGACTGGGCTTTACTTTTTTACTCTAAATTCAGAGATCATAAAGCCAAGTTTACCACCCATTGGATGGGCCCATACCAAATTATTCAGGCTTACGACAATGGTTCAGTCAAGCTCAAAACTATTGATGGAGAAGGTCATTCCTTTACTGTCAACAGTCATCGCCTGAAACTTTACACTAAGCCCATCAGCAAGCAAAATTTTCTCCAAACAGTATCTCAACAAAGAGAGGTTGAGATACTGCAGCCTTCAGCTGCAGTATTCCTGCCTTAGTTCATTTTATTTCAATTTAGAAATTCAAAAAGAAATTAAAAAAAAAAAAAAACAAAACAAAATATAAAAAAAAAAAAAAACACACAAACACAACAAAAAAAAATAATAACAATGGGTTAGATGTGAAAATCAGACTCTGGCACACTCTAACCCCAAATTCTTACTTGAAAACCAATTCGTTGGCGGGTAAGAATTCCTTTTCTTTTGTTCCTTGTTTGATTTATCAACTGAATAATGACTTGAGGACAAGTCAAAACTTTAGTGGGGGAGAGAAGCATCAGCATTTTGTTCTCTTATCTCTCCATTGTAAATTCTTAAAGATTTCTTATCTCATCTCCTCACTGTAAATTTCCAAAGCAGTTTGTTTTAGCATTCCAGATTTCAATAAAGAAGTTGTTTTGTCATTGTTTTATCTCAGAGGGACCTGGTTATAAACATTATGCAGGGGGACCTGTTCTGTCCAGAAGACCATGTTACCAACACCAGCAGTAATGGGACCTGTTTAAGACACATAAAAGGGACCTGTTAAGAGACTGTTACTTCAGGATTACTTCAACAAAGCTTCATCAAGTTTCTACAAGGATCCACAGGTTGCTGGGCACCAAGACTTCATCAAATACCAAAGATCAAGGAACCTGTATACATATAATTCTTTCTCCGGATTTCAAAGGAGCTGCATGAACATCTTCAAGATCTCAGAGGGACCTGTTGCATTCGAATCTATCTCAGGGGACCTGTTATGAACAGCAAAGAATAGTCAAAAGAGACTAGTCCTACTCAGCATGCCAATGCAACGCTTGAACAACCAACAAAAGTGTAATGTATTCCTTATTCTTAACATTTAAATTCTTAGATTAATTTTTAATGTTAAATTTAATAATTGTGACTGCTACAATCAATTTCAGAGACACCTCCATACCTATCACTCGTTATCCTATTATTAATCCCTATTATCTTCCAATACTCCAACCCCTCTCATACTTATACGATTTTGTTAATCCCCTCTCATATCACCCTTTTCAATCTCTGTTACCAATCAGTTAGACCCTACAGCCATCCCAACATTTCTATTTGCCCGGGTACCAACAGAAGCAGGACACGTGGTGAATTGTTTGGAAACCAAATGTCATGCGGACTTGTTCATTATGTTTGAAACGGCCGAATTATGATTTAACCACTCGACGAAGCCAAATGATGCAAAACGACTACCCGAAATCATATTCCAGTACTTCATATATACGCTTCTAGCGCTTCTATGATGGCATCCATACGATCAGTACAACCATTCCTCTGTTTCAAAAGATGAATATGTTATGAATTGAGTTAAGCCGGTTATTTCATTATCATTTTCAGTTGTTCTATGTTAGCATTCGACTCCTGAGACTTCAACAGTAAAGACTGAAAGTGGCAAACGCCGCGAAAGGAAAATGTAGTTAATTGGATTCGACCTCCATTACAAGACAATCAATCGAGCATCGCTTGGGTTACTAAAGGAGCTAGTGTTAAAGAGCTGAGGACGCCACCAGGTCAGCAGCATTGGGGCGGAAGATAAAAGGTAACAAATCAAAACTTCTTTATTGAATTTGTAAAACATAAACAAAGAAGAGTTAGAGCACAACTTTCGGCCAAAATGACCAATAGGGTCGAACCAAGCATATTCGACAGTTCCCAGTATCACGAAGATTGCATTTCAATTCTTAAAGAAATACAGTGGCTGCCCTTTTTAGAGAAATTTCGTGGAAGTAATGAAGAGGTCACCAAACAGTTCGCTTTTACATTCAACGAAGAGAAAGCTCTGATAGGTAATTTTTCATTCAGGGTTTCGAAGACACCATAGCTGAAGCCCTAGGGATCAGCCCAGAAGGGAAGAAGTACTTCAAGACAAAGCAATTTAAAGAGAAATCATGGACCCAATTTATGTCCAGATCCAGGGTTTCGTCCGTTAATTGGAAGAAAGGCGTCCCAAGAAGTTGGCTGGTGCATCCCTGGGACGAGATGGTCTATATCATCCAAAAGTTTGTAACTTGTGAAGGCCGCTACAGTATTGTTTACTTGTACCATATCAAGTTACTGTTACATTTGAAAGGGCAGTGTGTTATCAGTCTGCCATACTTCCTCTTGCAAAGCCTAACCAAAATGTCGAAGACCATCCAAAAGCAGAAAGGTAACGAAGACAAGAGCTTATATCACTTTGGGCTAATTAAAATCCTTATTGAGTATGAATTACAGAGAAGAGGAAAACGTGGAAGGATTTCTTGGCTGCTAACCAAATTAAAGACGAAGAGGACAAGGAAGAACCACAGGAAAACTCAGGATTCATGAATGATATCGATGAAGAGATTCCTATACACAAAGCAATCAAGGTACCTCCACCTGTTAGCAGTATAAGGACGAGGAAAATGAGAAAAGAGGATGCTCGGAAAGAAGAGCAAGATAAAAATTTTACCACCTATTCAAGAAGAACCAGGAGAACATCAAAGGCCCAGCTACAAGAAGACCAGCCTGAATCAAATGCACCTATGCCGATGGATATTGAAAGTAGTGCCCACTCACAACCTAGACCAGGAGCTGAGATGGAGGTTGAAAGCAATAACAGGCAAGAAAAAGATTCACAACCTGCCATAAAGAAACATAAGAAACTAGAGAAGAAAATTGAGAAGTTAAAGGAAGAACTAATGGAGGCTAATATGCTGGAAAAAGTTATCAAGAAAGAAAATGAAATGCTCAGAGCACAGAGTAAAGAGACTCAACAAAAAAATGAAAAGTTAAGGGAACAAATTAAGGAACTTGAAGCTGAACAAACAGATATTTGTAAGTGGGCCACTAAATGGTACAACCAAAAGAAGGTCCTCAAGGAAAAGTACAAAAGTTTAAAGCATGAGCTCCATGGTCAGAAAGATGCCCAGGTGAAGAAGAATGTGGATACATTGTTGAAGGCATCAGAGGTACAGGCAGGGACAGATTTCAGAGGAAGCACATCAGGATTAGCATGAGGTCATGCTAATTCATTAAGTCGGGGAGAGATGTTGGTACCATTCTCTGACCTCCTTTTTCCTCTTCAAACACATCGTTTGCCTACCTTTTTCCTTCATACATCTCTTAGACCCCTTGAAATTGATTATTTAACAGTATTATAGTTGTTAAATACATTAGAATTGATTTATGAGTTTTATGTTAAAGAATTAGGGATTTTTGATAAAAAGACTACAGGAAGTTGCAACGTCCTGTAATTGGTTTATTGTTTGACATATGGCATGACAGCTAAGCTAAAGCAAAGGGTAGGGATGAAAAATAGAATGTACAAGCATGGACGAACACCTATCCTACAGCAGAACCAACGCTCCTGAAGGCACGGTCAATGACGGTCAAAGCAAGCATGTTGGCGACAAAAGTAGCAACAGCATAGGATTCTAAACCGATTTAGTTTTGTTCCTTTTTGAAATCGGTTCAGAATGGAAACAACTTAAAAACTATGCCATAGCAAAAGCGGCAACATCCGCATCACGAATGTACATTCATTCCGAAATGTAAACGTTGTAAAACATATGTAAACACAGTTATGTGTTGTCAGTTGATGGTTATCATTGTATCGTTTTGAAAACAGAGTTTTTGAACTTAATACCAAAAACACGGTTGCAGTCACGATTTTCATTGTTGCGTTGATTCTATAGTTGCTTGAGCACAGTCCAGTATACCTCTGAAACACGGACGGGCCCTGCGTGGAACGGGTATACTGTCATTTTATTTCATTTGCAACTTCTGAATATTCAATAGTATGCACAGTGATTAGAGTTCAGTTTATGCTTTCGTTGATTCAATTAGAAATTCGTATGAGTAATGTTTATGATGGTAGCTTGAAGGATTAATCGCTGAGATCGTTGAATTGTATCCTGTAAGGGATCTGATCTTTCGTTACTTTTAAGAGCATCTTCATGAACCCTGTTTCTCATATATTTGAATTTTAAGTGTGCTTATGATTTTAGTATATTTCAATCTTTCATGAATGATAAACATTGAATGTTGAGTGTTCACTGAACAGGGGTTTTATGCACAGCATCCTCGTAAGGGGATTGAAATCTTGGTTTAAGTAATACACAGTGTTTTTAGGATAAGTAGATGAGTTGAGTGACCTGAGTGTCCAGGTGATAGGGAACATACCTCAACCTTCCATAAAGAAGTTCTGTAACCTACCATCACGAACACTTAGTTAGGAATCCTTTATGTCTATAGATTGTAGACGCATGCCTCGAAGTTTACTGATCCTGGTCGATAATAAATATAGCCTAATCTAGCACCCTAGATAGGACACTACAAGATTCCATATGGGAGGATGAGAATTTTATACAGAAGCATCCATAACTGCTTAAGTGTTGGGGACAACACTTTCTGAAGGAGAGGGGCATGTTAGGTCCCTATACTACTAGTGTAACCCCTTATGGTTATTAGTGCAACCCCCTTATTATATTGTTGTGCCCATGTAGTCCCCATATTGTTATTATTATGCCCCATAGAAGCCCACTATTGTTATTGTTGTGCACTTACATTATTATTATTATGTCGGCTTTGATTACATTATGACCCCTTATACTCCTATATATAGAAAGGAGGTATTGTCATCTGTATCATCCAAGAATTGTTCATTTGTATAATGTAAAGGAGGTTGCCCACTTGAAGAGGTTGAATTCTAAGGAGTTGATCTTTCCTTTGATCCAGGTGGATGTTGTTGGCCACCCACCTATCCCATCTGGACCCCCACAACTGTCCCTTTCAGTTTTTCAGTTTCCTTAATTATAGCGCAGTTTACTATTTTTAGCAGTTTTTTTGGGTCCTAAACTTCCGGAGCCATTTTGAGGGCCCTAAACAACGTTTTTTGGGAAATCTACCCTACCGCCAGCGATTTTTCTGTCTAAAAATCGTCTTTTCCGTTGTAGTCCTCGGAGAGATCTTTCCAACGGGCTATCATGCGCGTCAAACGGAGATAATACGACCAATTCGCGACCCTGGGAAGTTGATGTACCAACTTACCCAAAAACGGGGCCCACAATTTGGTGTTTCATCTTCTAGGGTTAGGTTTTGGAATGTGAAGGGTTTTCCATTGTTTCTCAATAATAAATAGGCCTTCGAGCCTCATTCTAACACAGTTCAGAACAGTTCAGAGGCCTGTAGCCACACATCTCTTCTCAGAGATAAGCTACCATCGCCCTAGCTGGTTTATTTCCATTTCTGGTTGTAAGCATATCTCAGTATTTTCCATTAATGAAATGAAGTATTATTTCCGCTGCATCTTTGTGTATATGGTTATCTCTGTAATTTGTTGCGTTCCTGTTTAAGTTCGGATCAGTGGTATCAGAGCGATATGCTTTTTCTCTGTTTTTCTTTGCATGTCCCCAACAAGGTCGGGATATAAGGAGTCAGGGCTTAAACCGGTTGAACCTTTGCAAGACCAGCCTCGCAAATCCCAACGGCTTCCCATGGTGGATGAGAAGAAAGACGAGATGGCACGAGATCCTATCAAAATCTTGCTCGAAGAAGCCCTTGAGCGACAAAGTGGACAGCTTTGCGCAGATCCTTCAGCGGCTACCCAGAGGCGACGCATCGGCTTCCAACAGCTACTCTAGAAATGCCACGCCCTTTAAGGTACAAGTTCATTTTGAAATCCCCATCTTCGAGGGTCAAATAGACGTGGATGTCGTAGATAAATGGTTAAATCTGCTAGAGGGTTATTTTTCTATTCATGAATTTTCAAGTCGAGAAAAGATTGTTTTCGCTCTTCTCAAAGCAGCCCCCCACGTCAAGGACTGGTGGGAAACATACTGCGAGCAGAAGGATGAAAGTACAGGCTCACTGTTTTCAGCCACACCCACTTGGGATGACTTTTGGGATGCCATCAAGGAGCAGTACTACCCTGTCAAAAGCTATGAGGACAAATACATCAAATGGACCACACTGCAGCAAGGACGAGACCAAGATGTGTCGGAGTTCACAAACATTTTTCATACCCTTCGCACACAGTTGGGTATCAAAGATTCTTAGCTACATCTGGTACTCAAATACCGTGGCTGCCTACATAGATACATCCAGGAAGAGATGGAGTTCCTGAATATCTCATCGCTCGGCACGGCGTACCGATACGCCGTCAAAATCGAGCAAAAGTTCAAAAACAAGAAGCGAGACTTTGGATCTGCAAATTTGAAGCCTAAAGGACAAAGCCAAGGCGGGGTGACCCAAGACAACCCGTCGAAGCTGCAATGAAAGAACACCACCACGACGCCGAAGAAGGACACAGGGAAGTGGTGTGAGTTCCACAAGAGTCCCACTCATAACACAAGAGAGTGTCGGACCAAGCAGTCACTAGCAGCCGGGTTGAAGACTTCCGAATCAGATCCATGTTCCAACCCTGAGCCAGAACCCGATAAGGGGAATGGCAAAGGGAAGAAAATCATTGATGCGGATCCCAGCGCCACTGTTACCACCACCAAGATCCAGAAAAATGAGCCTGAAGATCGAGAGGACGGGAAACGTCTTTTCCACTCACAGATGTGGGTGAAGGGTTCACCGCTGCAATTCATTGTCGACAGTGGTAGCGAAAAGAACCTCATTTCAGCAAAGGTCGTGAAGCGGTTGGGCCTACCAACTACACCACACCCACAGCCGTACAGTATCAGGTGGCTTCACGAAGGACGAGATCTCAAAGTTCGCCAGCAATGCCACCTTCCATACAGCATCAAGCCCTTCACAGACGAGGTATTGTGTGATGTTACACCTCTAGATGTTTGTGACGTATTATTAGGCCAGTCATACTTGTGGAGGCGACATGCTGTGTATGAGTCAAGGACTCACGCTGTCATTATTTCTTTGGGTGATTCATTATACAGGATACCGGAGATAGCCCCACCTACCACCACCTCTTTGATCACTACTAAGAAAGGCAGCAAGCTCATCTCACAGACTAGGAAATTTATTTTCTGTCTGGTTCGCTCCCAAAGCAAGGGGAAGATCGTTGCTACATCCATGACCCCCGTGAAGGAATCCTCCACACAGCAGCAGCAACAGAGGGATACAGTCATGACAGAACACAGGAACAACTTCTCCTTACCCATAGGGGTACCACACAAGTTTCAGGTGGGCGAAGAAGTTTGGTTACATCACCTTACCAGAACCCATCAGAAACTCAGACCACTTCGACATGGTCCTTACACCAATAACAAGGCTACGGGAAACAATGCTTTGAAGCACAGCGTTCCTCCATTCCTTCGCTTGCATCGAGTGTTCAATGTGGACTATCGTCGACCATGCTTCCCACCATATCTGTACACATCAGAGAGTGCAGAACAGCTCACTAGAGACCCAGCTCAGCAGAAGCTTCCTCATCTTAGGGAGGAACTCAACACAATGGGGACCATTGCTTCCTAAGGGGGGAGGAATGATCCAGGTGGATGTTGTTGGCCACCCACCTATCCCATCTGGACCCCCACAACTGTCCCTTACAGTTTTTCAATTTCCTTAATTATTGCGCAGTTTACTATTTTTAGCAATTTTTCGGGTCCTAAACTTCCGGAGGCGTTTTTAGGGCTCTAAACGACGTTTTTTGGGAAATATACCCTACTACCAGCGATTTTTCTGTCTAAAAATAATCTTTTATGTCGTAGTCCTTGGAGAGATCTTTCCAACGGGCTATCATGCGCGTCAAACAGAGATAATACAACCAATTCGCAACCCCAGGAAGTTGATGTACCAACTTACCCAAAAACGGGGCCCACAATTTTACGTTTCATCTTCTAGGGCTAGGTTTTGGAATGTGAAGGGTTTTCCATTGTTTCTCGACAATAAATAGGCCTTCGAGCCTCATTGTAACACAGTTCAGAACAGTTCAGGGGCCTGTAGCCACACTTCTCTTCTCAGAGATAAGCTACCATCGCCCTAGCTGGTTTATTTCCATTTCTGGTTGTAAGCATATTTCAGTATTTTAAATTAATGAAATGAAGTATTATTTCCGCTGCATCTTTGTGTATATGGTTATCTCTGTAATTTGTTGCATTCTTGTTTAAGTTCGGACCAGTGGTATCAGAGCGGTCTGCTTTTTCTCTATTTTTCTTTGCATGTCCCCAACGAGGTCGGGATATAAGGAGTTAGGGCTTGAACTGGTTGAACCTTTGCAAGACCAGCCTCACAAATCCCGATGGCTTCCCATGGTGGATGAGAAGAAAGACGAGAGGGCAACAGATCCTATCAAAATCTTGCTCGAAGAAGCCCGAGAGCGACAAAGGAACGCGATGATGGACAGCTTTGCGCAGATCCTTCAGCGGCTACCCAGAGGCGACGCATCGGCTTCCAGCAGCTACTCTGGAAACGCCACGCCCTTTAAGGTACAAGTTCATTTTGAAATCCCCATCTTTGAGGGTCAAATAGACGCGGATGCCGTAGATAAATGGTTAAATCTGCTAGAGGGTTATTTTTCTGTTCATGAATTTTCAAGTCGAGAAAAGATTGTTTTCGCTCTTCTCAAATCAGCCCCCCACGTCAAGGATTGGTGGGAAACATACTGCGAGCAGAAGGATGAAGGTACAGGCTCACTGTTTTCAGCCACACCCACTTGGAATGACTTCCAGGATGCCATCAAGGAGCAGTACTACCCTGTCAAAAGCTATGAGGACAAACACATCAAATGGACCACACTGCGGCAGGGACGAGACCAAGATGTGCCAAGAGTTCACAAACATTTTTTATACCCTTCGCACACAGTTGGGTATCAAAGATTTTGAGCTACATCTGGTACTCAAATACCGTGGTTGCCTACACAGATACATCCAGGAAGAGATGGAATTCCTGAACATCTCATCGCTCGGCACGGCGTACTGATACTCCGTCAAAATCGAGCAAAAGTTCAAACAGAAGAAGAGAGACTTTGGATCTGCAAATCCGAAGCCTAAAGGACAAAGCCAAGGCGGGGTGACCCAAGACAACCCGTCGAATCCGCAATAAAAGAACACCGCCACGAAGCAGAAGAAGGACACAGGGAAGTGGTGTGAGTTCCACAAGAGTCCCACTCATAACACAAGTGAGTGTCGGACCAAGCAGTCGCTGGTGGCCGGGTTGAAGGCTTCTGAATCAGATGCAGGTTCCGACCCTGAGCCAAAACCCAATAAGGGGAATGGCAAAGGGAAGCAGATCATTGATGTGGATCCCAGTGCCACTGTTGCCACCTCCAAGATCCAGAAAAATGAGCCCGAAGATCCAAAGGAGGGGGAACGTCTTTTCCACTCACAGATGTGGGTGAAGGGTTTGCTGCTTCAATTCATTGTCGACAGTGGTAGCGAAAAGAACCTCATTTCAGCAGAGGTCGTGAAGCGGTTGGGCCTACCAACTACACCACACCCACAACCGTAAAGTATTAGGTCGCTTCACGAAGGACGAGATCTCAAAGTCTGCCAGCAATGCCACCATCCCTACAGCATCAAGCCCTTCACAGAGGAGGTATTGTGTGATGTTACACCTCTAGATGTTTGTGACGTATTATTAGGCCAGCCATACTTGTGGAGGCGACATGCTGTGTATGAGTCAAGGCCTCGTGCTGTCATTATTTCTTTGGGTGATTCATTATACAGGATACCGAAGATAGCCCCACCTATCACCACCTCTTTGATCACTACTAAGAAAGGCAGCAAGCTCATCTCACAGACTAGGAAATTTATTTTCTGTCTGGTTCGCTCCCAAAGTAAGGGGAAGATCGTTGCTACATCCATGACCCTCGCGAAGGGTTCCTCCACACAGCAGCAGCAACAGAGGGATACAGTCATGACAGAACACAGGAACAACTTCTCCTTACCCAGAGGGGTACCACACAAGTTTCAGGTGGGCGACAAAGTTTGGTTACATCGCCTTACCAGAACCCATCAGAAACTCAGACCACTTCGACATGGTCCTTACACCAATAACAAGGCTATGGGCAACAATGCTTTGAAGCACATCATTCCTCCATTCCTTCGCTTGCATCGAGTGTTCAATGTGGAACGTCGTCGACCATGCTTGCCACCATATCTGTACACATCAGAGAGTGCAGAACAGCTCACCAGAGACCCAGCTCAGCAAAAGCTTCCTCATCTTAGGGAGGAACTCAACGCAATGGGGACCATTGCTTCCTAAGGGGGGAGGAATGATCCAGGTGGATGTTGTTGGCCACCCACCTATCCCATCTGGTCCCCTACAACTATCCCTTTCAGTTTTTCAGTTTCCTTAATTATAGCGCAGTTTACTATTTTTAGCAGTTTTTCGGGTCCTAAACTTCTAAGCCGTTTTGAGGGCCCTAAACGACGTTTTTTGGGAAGTCTACCCTACCGCCAGCAATTTTTCTATCCAATAATCGTCTTTTCCGTCGTAGTCCTCGGAGAGATCTTTCCAACGGGCTATCATGCGCGTCAAACGGAGATAATACGACCAATTTGTGACCCCAGGAAGTTGATGTACTAACTTACCCAAAAACGGGGCCCACAATTTGGCGTTTCATCTTCTAGGGTTAGGTTTCGGAATGTGAAGGGTTTTCCATTGTTTCTCAACTATAAATAGGCCTTCGAGCCTCATTGTAACACAGTTCAGAACAGTTCAGAGGCCTGTAGCCACACATCTCTTCTCAGAGATAAGCTACCATCGCCCTAGTTGGTTTATTTCCATTTCTGGTTGTAAGCATATTTCGATATTTTCCATTAATGAAATGAAGTATTATTTCCGCTGCATCTTTGTGTATATGGTTATCTCTATAATTTTTTGCGTTACTGTTTAAGTTCGGATTAGTGGTATCAGAGCGGTCTTCTTTTTCTCTGTTTTTCTTTGCATGTCCCCAACGAGGTCGTGATATAAGGAGTTAGGGCTTGAACTGGTTGAACCTTTGCAAGACCAGCCTCGCAAATCCCAACGGCCTCCCATGGCGGATGAGAAGAAAGACGAGAGGGCAGGAGATCCTATCAAAATCTTGCTCGAAGAAGCCCTCGAGCGACAAAGGAACGCGATGATGGACAACTTTGCGCAGATCCTTCAGCGGCTACCCAGAGGTGGCGCATTGGCTTCCAGCAGCTACTATGGAAATGCCACACCCTTTAAGGTACAAGTTTATTTTGAAATCTCCATCTTCGAGGGTCAAATAGACGCGAATGCCGTAGATAAATGGTTAAATCTGCTAGAGGGTTATTTTTATGTTCATGAATTTTCAAGTCGGGAAAAGATTGTTTTCGCTCTTCTCAAAGCAGCCCCCCACGTCAAGGACTGGTGGGAAACATACTGCGAGCAGAAGGATGAAAGTACAGGCTCACTGTTTTCAACCACACCCACTTGGAATGACTTCCGGGATGCCATCAAGGAGTAGTAGTACCCTGTCAAAAGCTAAGAGGACAAATATATGGACCACGTTGCGGCAGGGACGAGACCAAGATGTGCCGGAGTTCACAAACATTTTTCATACGCTTCGCACACAGTTGGGTATCAAATATTCTGAGCTGCATCTGGTACTCAAATACCGTGGCTGCCTACACAGATACATCCAGGAAGATATGGAGTTCCTGAACATCTCATCGCTTGGCACGACGTACCGATACGCCGTCAAAATCGAGCAAAAGTTCAAACAGAAGAAGCGAAACTTTGGATCTACAAATCTGAAGCCTAAAGGACAAAGCCAAGGCGGGGTGACCCAAGACAACCCGTCGAGCCGCAATAAAAGAACACCACCACGAAGCTGAAGAAGGACACAGGGAAGTGGTGTGAGTTCCACAAGAGTCCCACTCATAACACGAGTGTCGGACCAAGCAGTCACTGGTGGCCGGGTTGAAGGCTTCCGAATCAGATGCAGGTTCCGACCTTGAGCCAGAACCCGATAAGGGGAATGGTAAAGGGAAGCAGATCATTCATGCGGATCCCAGCACCAGCGTTGCCACCGCAAGGATCCAGAAAAATGAGCTCGAAGATCCAGAGGAGGGGGAACGTCTTTTCCACTCACAGATGTGGGTGAAGGGTTCGCCGCTGCAATTCATTGTCGATAATGGCAGCCAAAAGAACCTCATTTCAGCAAAGGTCATGAAGCGGTTGGGCCTACCAACTACACCACACCCACAGCCGTACAGTATCGGGTGGCATCACGAAGGACGAGATCTCAAAGTTCGCCAACAATGCCACCTTCTCTACAGCATCAAGCCCTTCATAGACGAGGTATTGTGTGATGTTACACCTCTAGATGTTTGTGACGTATTATTAGGCCAACCATACTTGTGGAGGCAACATGCTGTGTATGAGTCAAGGCCTCGCACTGTCATTATTTCTTTGGGTGATTCATTATACAGGATACCGGAGATAGCCCCACCTACCGCCACCTCTTTGATCACTACTAAGAAACACAGCAAGCTCATCTCACAGACTAGGAAATTTATTTTATGTCTGGTTCACTCCCAAAGTAAGGGGAAGATAGTTGCTACATCAATGACCCCCGCGAAGGGTTCCTCCACACAGCAGTAGCAACAGAGGGATACAGTCATGACAGAACACAGGAACAACTTCTCCTTACCCAGAGGGGTACCACACAAGTTTCAGGTGGGCAAAAAAGTTTGGTTACATCGCCTTACCAGAACCCATCAGAAACTAAGACCACTTCGACATGGTCCTTACACCAATAACAAGGCTATGAGCAACAATGCTTTGAAGCACAACATTCCTCCATTCCTTCACTTGCATCGAGTGTTCAATGTGGACCGTCGTCGACCATGCTTCCCACCATATCTGTACACATCAGAGAGTGCAGAATAGCTCATCAGAGACCCAGCTCAGCAGAAGCTTCCTCATCTTAGGGAGGAACTCAACGCAATGAGGACCATTGCATCCCAAGGGGGGAGGAATGATCCAAGTGGATCTTGTTGTCCACCCACCTATCCCATATGGACCCCCACAACTGTCCCTTTCAGTTTTTCAGTTTCTTTAATTATAGCGTAGTTTACTATTTTTAGCAGTTTATGGGGTCCTAAAATTCCGAAGCCGTTTTGAGGGCCCTAAACGACGTTTTTTGGGAAATATACCCTACCGCCAGTTATTTTTCTGTCTAAAAATCATCTTTTTCGTCGTAGTCGTCGGAGAGATCTTTCCAACGGGCTATCATGCACGTCAAACGGAGATAATACGACCAATTCACGACCCTGGGAAGTTGATGTACCAACTTACCCAAAAACGGGGCCCAAAATTTGGCGTTTCATCTTCTAGGGTTAGGTTTTGGAATGTTAAGGGTTTCCCATTATTTCTCAACAATAAATAGGCCCTCAAGCCTCATTGTAACACAGTTCATAACAGTTCAGAGGCCTGTAGCCACATATATCTTCTCAGAGATAAGCTACCATCGCCCTAGCTGGTTTATTTCCATTTCTGGTTGTAAGCATATTTCAGTATTTTCCATTAATGAAATGAAGTAATATTTCCCCTGCATCTTTGTGTATATGGTTATCTCTGTAATTTGTTGCGTTCCTGTTTAAGTTCGGATCAGTGGTATCAGAGCGATCTGCTTTTTCTCTATTTTTCTTTGCATGTCCCCAACAAGGTCGGGATATAAGGAGTTAGGGCTTGAACTGGTTGAACCTTTGCAAGACCAGTCTCACAAATCCCAACGGCCTCCCATGGCGGATGAGAAGAAAGACGAGAGGGCAGGAGATCCTATCAAAATCTTGCTCGAAGAAGCCCTCGAGCGACAAAGGAACGCGATGATGGACAGCTTTGCGCAGATCCTTCAGCGGCTACCCAGAGGCGACGCATCGACTTCCAACAGCTACTCTGGAAACGCCATGCCCTTTAAGGTACAAGTTCATTTTGAAATCCCCATATTAGAGGGTCAAATAGACGCAGATGCCGTAGATAAATGGTTAAATATGCTAAAGGGTTATTTTTCTGTTCATGAATTTTCAAGTCGGGAAAAGATTGTTTTCGCTCTTCTCAAAGCAGCCCCCCACGTCAAGGACTGGTGGGAAACATACTACGAGCAGAAGGATGAAAGTACAGGCTCACTGCTTTCAGCCACACCCACTTGGAATGACTTCCGGGATGCCATCAAGGAGCAGTACTACCCTGTCAAAAGCTATGAGGACAAATACATCAAATGGACCACACTGCGGCAGGGACGAGACCAAGATGTGCTGGAGTTCACAAACATTGTTCATACCCTTTGCACACAGTTGGTGTTATGAAACCAGCTCACAAAAAGATAGAAAAGAGAGATCCATGCCTTAGAATTCAGCCTCTTCGAGGGGGCAACCTCCTTTACATTACATAAATGAACAATTCTTGGATGATACAAATGAAAATACCTCCTTTCTATATATAGGAGTCTAAGTGGTCCCAATACAATCAAAGCCTACATAACAATAATATTGTAGGGCACAACAATAACAATAGTGGGCTTCTATGTGGCACAATAGTAACAATATGGGCACTACATGGGTACATCAATATAATAAGTGGGTTGTACTAATAACAATAAGGGGTTACACTAGTAGTATAGGGGCCTAACATGCCCCTCTCCTTCAAAAAGCATTGTCCTCAACGCTTGAGTAGTTCTTGATGCTTCTGTATAAGATTCTTGTCCTCCCATGTGGAATCTTCAGCGGGTAAGTTCTTCCACTTGATGAGATACTCTGAAATTGATCGATTTCGTAGCTGTCGGATTATTGTTTCTGTGACTGCTCCTGGTTCCAATATGATTTTTCTTTCCTCTTCAATTTCTGGCAATATTGTTTGAATTGGGATCTTTTGCAACTTTTGAATAAGTGGCCATACTTCTTCGTCCTTCTTCCATTCATCCCTTGCTTTGTTTATCCAATCTGGTTGGGTAATATAAATAGCACAAAACAATGCTTCCACATCCTCATCCTTGAAGAGTCTTCCCATTCGGTAAGGTCGCCATTTTTTAAGTGCATGTAGTATTGATAACATTTCCTTCTCATAAATATCTTGCTTGAGATGTAGCAGTAAAAATACCCGATCAAAACATTTTTCACTACAATGTTGATCTACTTGTTGTTTCGTTTGATTTTGCATTGAAGTGGCGTTATCCTTTAAAAGTTGGAGAACTTGTTGTTGATGCTCGATGTGATCCTTCACTGCTTGAACCTTTTTCTTCTTGATATGTCCTTCTATCTCTAGAGTTTGAGGAGTGGTAATTTCTTCCAATCCTTTACAAGATGTGGTCGGATTCATTTCTTGATGCTCGATGTGATCTTTCACTACTTGAACATTTTCCTTCTTTATATGTCCTTCTATCTTGATAGTTTGAGGAGTGGTAATTTCGAACAATGAATTACAAGATATGGTTGGATTCATTTCTTCTTTCTCGATGTGATCTTTCACTTCTTGCACCTTTTTCTTCTCGATATGTCCTTCTATCTTGAGAGTTTGAGGAGTGGTAATTCTTGCCAATGCTTTACAAGATATTGTCTGATTCATTTCTTCTTTCTCTGGGGTGGGGTCCTGGCGTATATCTTCTTCTTTTGTTGTTTCTTGATCCTTTTCTTCCTCCTCTTCATATTCTATGTAAAATAATTTCTTCTCAGCACAATTATGACCTTTAATGCATTTTCTATCACAATTGTAACAAAGCCCTTTTTCTCTTTTCTCTTCTAATTGTTGTGGTGTAACCCTTGTAGGTTGTGGAAGGCTAGGAGAAACAATACTTCCATCTTTATAGTTGTGAGGGGTATGCTTCCTAGTTTCCATAATTTTGCTTTCCACTATGTCACAAATCCCTTTTACACTTTCCAATTGTTGTCGTGTTGCTCTAAAGAAGGTGTTGCTCTTTGTATCCTCATAATGTGCTATCATTTCCTCCGTGAAAATTGACCACGTAACAAGTTTTTTACGAGAACAAAGCCCTTTGTACCATAAAAATTGATCTGGTTCTAAATATGAAGATGCAATACATACCTTTTGTAACAGTTGTACACCATGTATATCAAAATATTGCTCCATCTGAAGTATCCAATTTACCGGATCCTTGCCATCGAACTTCCTCATCTTGCTTTTTCTTGATTTTAGGAGCTCTACCTTGAAACGAGTGTAACTCTGTGCTTGCAGATCTTTAATTTCTGAAATTCTGGCTTGTATTAGCCCTCTATGTCCTCTTTCCAATGCCACCAATCTGATCCAACTTGAATTCTCCAAGAAAGAGTTATGCACAATCTCCCGTAGTGACCTGATTATAGACTAGTTCAGTAGAGCGAACTTGTACGAAGTGCCACGTGTCACTGTTTCAACCTTTGACTCTGAAAAATATATAAGAGAAAACTAAAGTCCGTCCTCTTTTTGTACCTTCTTACGAAATTTCAATCCGATGCTCAGACAGAAAGTTATGACGATTTTCCCCAAGTCACCTGTTTTGAGTGTAATTCAGGAGTCTGCAAAAAGACCAACTTCCTCAGATCATATCTCCGAAAATATCGCGCGAAAAGCTATGAAATTCGGACCCAAGGTTCAGCGCGATTTCTTCTCAAATGGGTTTTTTTTACGACTTCTGAAACGTCACAGAAAAAACGTTATAGCGAAAATGCCACGATGGCCTGTTTGGAGCAGCGAAACCCTAGAATCCAAAGCTCTGATACCAAATGTTATGAAACCAGCTCACAAAAAGATAGAAAAGAGAGATCCACGCCTTAGAATTCAGCCTCTTCGAGGAGGCAACCTCCTTTACATTACATAAATGAACAATTCTTGGATGATACAAATGAAAATACCTCCTTTCTATATATAGGAGTCTAAGTGGTCCCAATACAATCAAAGCCTACATAACAATAATATTGTAGGGCACAACAATAACAATAGTGGGCTTCTATGTGGCACAATAGTAACAATATGGGCACTACATGGGTACATCAATATAATAAGTGGGTTGTACTAATAACAATAAAGGGTTACACTAGTAGTATAGGGGCCTAACAGTTGGGTATCAAAGATTTCGAGCTGCATCTGGTACTCAAATAGTGTGGCTGCCTACACAAATACATCCAGGAAGAGATGGAGTTCCTGAACATCTCATCGCTTAGCACGGCGTACCGATGCACCGTCAAAATCGAGCAAAAGTTCAAACAGAAGAAGCGAGACTTTGGATCTGCAAATCTGAATCCTAAAGGACAAATCCAAGGCGGGGTGACCCAAGACAACCCGTCGAAGCCATAATAAAAGAACACCACCACGAATCCGAAGAAGGACACAGGGAAGTGGTGTGAGTTCCACAAGAGTCCCACTCATAACATAAGTGACTGTAGGACCAAGCAGTCGCTGGTGGCCGGGTTGAAGGCTTCCGAATCAGATGCAAGTTCCGACCCTGAGCCAGAACTCGATAAGGGGAATGGAAAAGGGAAGCAGATCATTGATGCAGATCCCAGCGCCACTGTTGCCACCGCCAAGATCCAAAAAAATGAGCCCGAAGATCCAGAGGAGGGGGAACGTCTTTTCCACTCACAGATGTGGGTGAAGGGTTCGCCGCTGCAATTCATTGTCGACAATGGCAGCCAAAAGAACCTCATTTCAGCAGAGGTCGTGAAGCGGTTGGGCCTACCAACTACACCACACCCACAGCCGTACAGTATCGAGTGGCTTCACGAAGGACGAGATCTCAAAGTTCGCCAGCAATGCCACCTTCCCTACAGCATCAAGCCCTTCACAAACGAGGTATTGTGTGATGTTACACATCTAGGTGTTTGTGACATATTATTAGGCCAGCCATACTTGTGGAGGTGACATGCTGTGTATGAGTCAAGGCCTCGCACTGTCATTATTTCTTTGGGTTATTCATTATACAGGATACCGGAGATAGACCCACCTACCGCCACCTCTTTGATCACTACTAAGAAAGGCAGCAAGCTCATCTCACAAACTAGGAAATTTATTTTCTGTCTGGTTCGCTTCCAAAGTAAGGGGAAGATCGTTTCTACATCCATGACCCCCGCGAAGGGTTCCTCCACACAGCAACAGCAATAGAGGGATACAGTCATGACAGAACACAGGAACAACTTCTCCTTACCCAGAGGGGCACCACACAAGTTTCAGGTGGGCGACAAAGTTTGGTTACATCGCCTTACTAGAACCCATCATAAACTCAGACCACTTCGACATGGTCCTTACACCAATAACAAGGCTACGGGAAACAATGCTTTGAAGCACAACATTCCTCCATTCCTTCACTTGCATCGAGTGTTCAATGTGGACCGTCATCGACCATGCTACCCACCATATCTGCACACATCAAAGAGTGCAGAACAGCTCACCAGAGACCCAGCTCAGCAGAAGCTTCCTCATCTTAGGGAGGAACTCAACGCAATGGGGACCATTGATTCCTAAGGGGGGAGGAATGATCCAGGTGGATGTTGTTGGCCACCCACCTATCCCATCTAGACCCCCACAACTGTCCCTTTCAGTTTTTCAGTTTCCTTAATTATAGCGTAGTTTACTATTTTTAGCAGTTTTTTCGGGTCCTAAACTTCCGGAGCCGTTTTGAGGGCCCTAAACGACGTTTTTTGGGAAATATACCCTATCGCCAGCGATTTTTCTGTCTAAAAATCGTCTTTTCCATCGTAGTCCTTGGAGATATCTTTCCAATAGGCTATCATGCGCGTCAAACGGAGATAATACGACCAATTCGCGACCCCGGGAAGTTGATGTACCAACTTACTCAAAAACGGGGCCCACAATTTGGTGTTTCATCTTCTAGGGTTAGGTTTTGGAATGTGAAGGGTTTTCCATTGTTTCTCAACAATAAATAGGCCTTTGAGCCTCATTGTAACACAGTTCAGAGGCCTGTAGCCACACATCTCTTCTCAGAGATAAGCTACCATCGCCCTAGCTGGTTTATTTCCATTTCTGGTTGTAAGCATATTTCAGTATTTTCCATTAATGAAATGAAGTATTATTTCCGCTACATCTTTGTGTATATGGTTATCTCTGTAATCTGTTGCGTTCCTGTTTAAGTTCGGATCATCTTTTATATATTTTTGTGAGTTGGTTTCATAACACAATTTCTTCCTCGAGTTTGTGACAATTTCCTTTCCACACTTCTAGCTGATTGGTAAGCTCATTTTCTTTCATTTTGTCTTCTTCCAATTTTCTCTTTAAGCAAATGATGTCTTCTTCACAAGTGCATGCAGTAAGAGCTCCTCCAATATTTTGCTTCAAATATTCCTTTTCTTTCTCCAACTCAGTTGATTATCTTGTTGAATCACAATTTGTTGCAGCAAATTCTATTTGAATTTCTCAACCTCATCCAACTGGGTCTTCAAAGAATTATCAATCAAAGACGGTTTATTCTCCTTTAGTTTGTGTATTTCCTCTTTCAGCAGCTTATTTTTGTTTCTAGCTTTGCTTAGATAATAGAGTGTAGTAATGAGCTCACCTTCATAATCAATCTCTCCATCCTCAAGATATGATTCATCTTTGGACTCAAAGGCCATAAGAACGTATTCATTGTGCTCTTCTTCTTCTGATGAAGATTTCTCACTACTTCCGTCTGTAAAATTTGGAGAATGGGTGGTGATTGGTTGTTTGCATGCTTTTCAAGGCCTTATGAACTGTTTTCTTTCTTCTTCTTGCTTCATTTCAAGATGGATTGCTTCTTCATGTATATTTCTTCTTCAAGATTGTGTGTTCTCATATATACTCAAGGGGAGAATGTTCAACAACTCATGGGGAGTATTTGTTGCACCTTTTCAGGGGGAGTACTTCATTTTTGGCCACGTATCACATCGTTGCTATGTATTTTCTCTTTTAATGTAAAACCCCTTGCCATTGATGTCAAAGGTGGGGGGGGGGGAGAGTGAGTTGTGTATGTGCTCAGCTTCAAATTGCTGTGTGTAAATGTCATATTTATTTTTGGGAGCGATTTGGAGAAGATGGACCAAAATTTTGCATAAGAAATTCAAAAAGAATTTGAGATGTCAATGTTGGGTGAGTTTACTTTCTTTCTTGGTTTGCAAGTTATTCAAGATAATAAAGGCATTTTGATTTCCCAATCAAAGTATATTAGAGAGTAATTAAAACAATTTGGCATGGAAGATTACAAACCAGTATGCACTCCTATGGTAATCGGTTGTAAATTGAGCAAAGATGATGAGTCACTAGAAGTAAATCAATCTTTGTATCATTCCATGATTGACAAGTTATTTTATCTAACTGCTTCTAGACCTGATATTATGCAAGTGGTAGAATTGGTCTCAATATTTCAAGCTAATCCCAAGGAGACTCGTATTAATGTTGTAAAGAGGATCTTCAAGTACCTTCAAGGCACTCTTGACTATGGATTATGGTATCCCAAAGGTAAAAATTTCAATTTGATTACTTTTACTGATATTGATTGGGTTGGTAGTATTGATGACAGGAAAAGTACTTCAGGAGCATTTCACCTTTTGGGAGAATGTTTGGTCTCTTGGGAAAGAAAGAAATAAAGTTATATTTATTTGTCCACTGTTGAAGTTGAATATATAGCAACAACCACTTGTTGCACACACATTTTATGGATGAAGCAAACTCTTCAAGACATGCATTTTGTGTATGAAGCACCTCTTCCCATCATCTTAGACAACAAAAGTGAAATAAGCATCTCCAAAAATCCAGTTCTTCATTCCAAGACCAAGCATATACCAATCAAGTATCATTTTCTAAGAGAGCAAGTGGTCAATAAGGTTGTGAAGTTGGAATATATTGCTTCAAATGAACAAATTGCAGATATCGTCACCAAGCCACTTCCAATGGAGCAATTTGAATATCTTAGAGAGCAGATCGGTGTTGTGTCTTTTTGAAGACATTGAGGAGTTTTTCGTGAAGTTTTTATTTGCCATATGGCTACCACTAAGAAGACTTTCAGCTCAAAATTTTGGGAATGGGTGGTGATTGGTTGTTTGCATGTTTTTCAAGGCATTATGAATTGTTTGCTTGCTTCTTCTTGCTTCATTTCAAAATGGACTTCTTCTTCATGTATATTACTTCTTCAAGATGGTGTGGTCTCATATATATTCATGGGGAGAATGTTCAGCAGCTCAGGGGGAGTGTTTTTTGCACATTTTCGGGGGAGTACTTCATTTTTGGCCATATATCACATTGTTGTTATGTATTTTCTCTTACAATGTAAAACTCCTTTCCATTGATTTCAAAGGGGAGAGAGAGTGAGTTGTGTATATGCTCAGCTTCAGATTGTTGTATGTAAATGTCATATTTATTTTTCAGAAGCTACAGGTTGACATCATTAGCAAAGGGGGAGTTTGTCAACATGTTTGTGTTGCCATTGATGTCACCTGTTGAAGTTATGTACTCATGAGTCTCTATGTATCATCTTGAGTTCGGTGTATACATGTTGAGGGTTGTCATGTTGATGCAAAATGTTGAGATAATTCTTAAAAGGTTTGTAGAAGAGATATCATGAGGTAATAAGGCCTCATTTGAATCCGAGCTATAAGTGTGCTAGAGGTCTAGTTGATGATGTGTGTAGCCTTGTTGAGTCATACCGTTGGTTTCCTGATGTCAAGTTGGGCTTGGAAGGAAGTCTTAGAGGTCAAATCAACCCCCTTAAGCTTTGTTGCAAGTTTGAGAGCAAGAACGCTTATTTATCCTGATGTTTTGCACCAGTCTCATGCATAAAGGCTTATGGGAGATGTGTCATGCAAAAGACCAGCTAGATCTTCTTAGTGTTGTATGTGGAATCAAAGAAAAACACAAAAAAAAAATTGGTTTTTGAACGCTCATTTGGAATTAAATTGATTTTGGCAAACTTTATTGTCGAAATTTTCCAGAAAACGCTCAAGACAAGTCGTGGGATCTCTAGAAGGTGATCGAAGTTGAAATTATCAAAAGGCTAGTGGAATGAGTGCCTTGATTTGGTCAAAAGTCCAACTCAATTAAATCTGAAGCATGTGAATAGGTTTTGGGTGAGTCCCATCACCTAAGGAATTAATTTATCTCATATATTACAAATATGTGGAGAAAGGTTGATCATTTGGTAAGTTCTCTAACAGTGTGACTGAATGATTGTGCATGAAGTACAAGTGCACAACCAATGAGTATTGCAGTGAGTTCAGAGTTTTCAAAATTGCAGTGTGCTTCAGAGATTATTCTTCAGCAATGTTTCAAATTTTTGAGCATAGATTGAAGATCAGTTTGGAGAGTGTGTGTAGAGAGAATTGTTCTCTCGTTTGGAGTGTAAAATTGTGATCGTATGAGTGTGCTCATTTGTTTCTAGTCTTGTTTATGCAATTGTATTTTTGAGTTATGAATCATATTTTCTTGTCGGAGAATTGTTTGTACTTGGAGTGGGGGCTTCAAGCTAAGTGCATGTTGATTGTCTATTGTAGGAGTGGGTGCTCCAAGTTGGTTGTGGCCAAAATTTCTCATTTCAGTCAAGGGGTGGGTGCTCCATTGCTAGTGGTGGTTAGTTGAAGTGAAAATTTGAATAAGTTTTAATTGCAAAAAAAATTGTAATATTCTCATAATACTGATTCACCTCCCCCAGTATTACTCTTGTCCAAAAAAAGGCTTGGAGCTTGAAGGATTTCCTATAGAGTATGCATAAGTTTCCATCATTGATGGAAAAGCTCCTAAGAGTTTTGATTTTGATGCTTAGGCCTTGAAGATTCCCTTAGTTTCTAGGAACACTATATTTGTCTTCAATTGTTAGATGGGCCATGATAACTATGATTCATGCCTTGTTAAGCTTCACATTGATTCTTTTCAACACATGCAACAACTTAAAAAATGGACAGTAATTTTACTAGTGGAGAAGAAGTTCATGGTTAGGAAGTGAGGCAACATTCGAGAAGACTATCTTGGAAGGTGTAAGAGCATCATGCGTTATGTTTAATATCACTAGTCATTATATTCTATATAACATGAGTCCTATTTACTATTAGGATATCATTGATTTGGAATCCAATCAATCTAACAATTTATATTTGAAATTTCTCAAAAGAAATCCTTTCTATGATGGGATCTCTCTATTTATGGGATCTCATTGTCAAAAGATCACAGTTGAACTAACACATATAGAACTTATACAGTAAAAAAATTATATAGAGACAATGAGACATCAATCACATGGTCAGCCAAAGACAACAACAACATGTTATGTTATTCACTCTTCTAGCCTAGCAACATGTTTTCCTCTAAAACATTGCATAAGAGATCACAACTAGAAAAAATGACCAAGAAAGATGGAAACAAAGATGCAGAGATTATTTTCATCAAAGAAGTAATAATAGCATAAATGTCAAAGCTCAAAAATTTATATTCTACTAAAAATGCTACGGACAGTTACTAAAGAAATTAGAATCGCTACCGAATGAAGCTTCAAGCACTTGCTTATGACATGGTTGACTGTGAACGTCATAGATACACTACTATCTACGATGTCTATGAAAGAATTATATGCAAAATCCATTGTAATTTACAGATATTACAATTGCTCAATAATAATATTCATTAAATGCCAACAACATGTTATGCCCAGCAAGCCAAGTAAGACAGAAAATGAGAGAGAGATCATGGTGCCTCCAAAGAAGTTGTAAATTGGACCTGAGAACAAGTTACAAGTCGGACCTGAGAGCAATCTAAATAAATAAATAAAAACATTAAAAAAACATACAAAGTAGTGAACATGGTGCCTCCAAGCAAGAGGATTCACATGAAGAACAACCAAAGAAGAGATGTTGCCTCCACACGAAATGAGAAGATGCAAAAGAAAATGAGCAATTGATGTTTAAAGGGAGATTGAATGTATATTAGCCTATAAAGCTCCATTAAAAAGTCTGGCACCCATCGTGGCACTAGTCATATAGAATGGATGTAGAATGGATATTGTTTACGTTTTCATTATTAATATAGAATTGATAATAGAATGTGGAATAAGTTGGTATGCATATCAATGATTCATGAATGAAAGCATCACTAAAAAGAGAAATATGATATTCTAACTCATAAATAAAACACTTAAAGATAAAAATGATATTTGAATGAGAGTTATGTTCGATGCATAAATCTTGATGATAAATATTGGCATGTGTGTGTGTGTGTGTTATGAGCATGAGACTTCTAATATCAATCAAATTAAGAAAATAAAGAATATGAATAACCTATAGGAGCCCATACCTATGACCTAATATTTGCAAGATCTCCTGAATGTGGATTGAGGACAATAAAGTACCTTCATTAAACCTATACTAATTAACCTAGACTTAGTGTACCACTTGAATCTAGAGACTCGTGCAAATAGTGGAAGGCTACAAGGATTATAAATTGCTAGAATTTGAATAGAACCCATAGAAAATTTTAGGGGCGAAACTTAAGGGGTTTTATATTTTGGAGGGGCCAATTTTTTATATTACACCCCTTTTCTATAGTTAGCCCAAAAAATATTTAAAAAATAAATAATTATTACATTTTATCCATAAAAAATAAGCCCGATAAATAATCCAAAGGCTTGATTCCCCTGGTTTGGAGGTTGGATTAGCTTACAAGCGCCCCAGTTTCCTGGTTTGTAGGTTGTACTTGGCTGAAATTTCCCCGATTTCCTAGTTTGTAAGTCGTATTTGGTTGCAATCACCCTCTATTATTCCAGGAAATCGAGGGTAGAGTTGAATTCACGGGGGGATTTGCCTATATAAATTTTGTACTCCCATTGTTGAGTTGCGAGTGTGTAAGTTGTGCATGCGTAAATTCTACAGTGCGGGTGTGTGAATTCTATAGTGTGGGTGTGCAAATTATTTAGTCCTTGGTCGAATGCGCTCTTGTTTGAGGTAAGGTGGTTACTACTACTGGAAAAGTATTTTTGAGCCCTTGTATTGGGTTAATATTATATGCTTTCAGGTTTTCCCATAGCCATTGGTAGAGTTATTTGATATTTGTCTTCTAGTATTGTTATATTTGATTAATTATTTCTCTGGATTATGACTTGCGAAGTTTTTAAGGGATAAGGAGGCTTTTTTATTGCTTTTTAGATTGGTTCTTACCATGAAGGAGCAGAGCGAAATACAAGGACTGCAGGCAATTGATATTCCATATCATTTGTGGGAGAATATCTTGGCTAGACTATTGATTTCAAATATGTTCAAGATGTTGAGAGTTTGCACAACCTGGAATTCAATGGTGTGCAGTCAGATTCATTTATGATGGCCTACAAGAGGCTACCCCCACAAGACCTTTTCTTCATTCTGTTTGCAAAAAATTGTAATAGAAATGTTGTTGTTGCCTATAATCCTATAGATGACAAGTGGGTTGTTATTCCCATGTCCTACATGTCATATTCATGCCCTTGTTCTATAACATGTTCAAGGCTTCGTGAGCCTATAGTATTAGGTGGGGTGTACCCTTGTTGTTGTTCATGTTCTCGCATGGAGAATGAGGCATCCCAATCAAACATTGATGGCTCACTAGTTGGCCTCCCAACCTACTCCTTGGGTACTCTACTTCCCCACATACCCCTGAGCTGCAATGGGGCTTGTAGAATAGAGGAAAAATGCTAGTTAATGGAGGAGAGCACTCTTGGCTCAATAGTCCCCTCTCTAATGACCTCCACCTCACCAAACTAATTATAACTTCATATTCACTCACAATAACATTATTTCATCCATCCAACAACAGGGCAAAAATCCCCTTCACCCATAGCCCGCCCATTATTTTATAAGAGGCTTCATAGGTGACACTTGACACTTCATGCATAAATAATTATTTTTATTAATTTAAAAGTTTGATAATTCACCCACCCATGTGTCCTCTCACCAAGGCTCTCCTAAATGATCTACTTAAATTCTAATTCAAAAATAATAATTTTCCTTACCCCAACATGACTCCCTATTTCTTCTCCTACTTGTCTCTTGATTCCCCCTTTATGTTCCTTGATTTGGGTTCATTTCTAAATTCAACTGGTATGTCTTGGATTTGGTCCCCCAACTACACCCTAGTTTAACTCAATTTGACTCTTAGATGGAGATCCTTGTGTTGGCTCTTGCCACATGGAGGTTCTCTCATGAAATTAAATTTCTCTAATTTAATTTATTATCCTTTATTTCATTCACCACCCTCTTTTCTTAATGAGGTTAAACTATTTTAGGATTAACATTTCTAATTACCTTTATGTCCCTTCCCCACTTTTGTTTATTAAAACACTTATGCATATTATCTACCTAATATTTTCCAATGCGGGAAGGGTAGAGTTTTCATGTGGTCCATTCTTTTTATTTATTCCTATTCTCCCATTTACCATGAGTTTTATTGTTGATTTAGATAACTTGGTTCTAAAACCCAATTTACCACATTATGTGCATTAGTATGATTATAACATATTTAATTGTATTTCAATAGTTTTTTCTTGATTCCAAGGGTGCCAAGCATGTCATGCATTTCAAGAACTTCATTTCGAAGTTCCAAGGGTGCCACACAACATTCCCTTCAAGCATCCAATGACTACGAGGGGAAAAACTAGGTGCAATGATGGAGACTACTATCCTCTCTTATGTTGCCCTCTATAGTGAGAGTAATGGCCCTAGGTATCAAGGAATCCACCTTGATGCGTACCCCCTAGTAAAATCATCACAAGCGATTCAATCTGAGGTCTTCCCCCACGACATTGTGATCTTCAAGGCGAAGGTATCCCAACACCTTCCAACCTAAGTCACAACGGGAGTGTTATCAGGTGAAATCATGGATGTTGTCCTGCCCCTCCCATGAAGTTCCATCTATCTGTACAACCCCATCACCCATGTGTGAGTCATTCAACCAAGCAACTACAATGTGCCTGCAACCATTATCAAGTCATTAGAATTCACAATGGAGTTTTAAATTGAACTTTAAAAATTTCCTAAGACAATAGTATGTAATCCAAACCAAACAAGAGGTTGTTGACTCATCATATGCAAGTGCATTTGGGTGGTCTCCTGCCACCCTCAATAATCATCAGTGGCATTTTTTCAAAATAATGGTCACAAATATACTCATGTATTCTAAATCATCACCATGACATAATCATCAACATCTTTGTCACTATGAGCATTAACTAATGTAAATAAACGCATAACAAATCCATCATATGATTAGAAATAGTTATAAAACATGTCCATCACAATATTATCATCATAACATCAAACTACAAAAACAATTGTTATCACATCCATCCATAGTAAGATTCAAATATTTGGATCCTCAACCTAAGATCCTCAAAGAATAATGTACCAAGGCTAATTTCATATAAGGTTCCAGCAACCAAAGTAGGGAACTACATGCACCCTGGCCCTATTCCATCATTGATAGGTGACCTTGTGCTCAACATTGATTTACGTCATTGATATTTGACTGAGTGGTTCCCTTGTGTTCGACATCAACATATATTATCATACATTGGGATTCATGCAATACCTTGGTTTCCATTTGACCCTATTGCTGGATTCCTCGCCTTTATGTCAGTTTTCATGATTGTTTGGTTAGAGGGTATCTTTTGTGTTCTATTCCATATAGGGCACGTGAGAGGCATACTTGGTGGTGGTTTCTTCAATCTTTTTCGTCTGAAATCTTCAAAATTATTAGCTTTCATGTTACACTTGTGTTGGTTGATGTGGGATGCCCTAGTGTGTTCCTTCTAGTGGATATTTTCCCATCGACTCCAACTCATTTATCTAGAAGTAAGGTCTAGAGTATTCTTCATTACCTTGGAGTTTTACAGTCATTAGTGGCAGATTCCCTCCCTATTGATAGTGGGAATACATCAATTTCCCTTTTTAGATAGATTCTTTTAAGTGTTCAACTTCAACTCATGTTTTCACACTTGTTAGGTTGTACATGGTACCTTGACACCCATTATCATTATCGATGGGTTGCCTCACATTTTTTAACGATATACATCAATGATTGGTAAATGAAATTATTTCTCACATTATCAACTTAAACTCATCTATTCCCATAGTGTAGAAATGTACCATTGATGATTAGTTTGAAGAAGGTTCTGTCAACATTCATGATCACTTTACCATTCCTTCAGTTTTTTTTCCAATGACATCCACTCTAATATGCTACCCTTAGTTTTATTAGCATCTTACATGTTGACACTCGAGTACTATACAGTACCACTACTTTACATATGACTCCGGTACTTCAGTGGAGGATCAGTTCTACATCATGCTTTGTACATATATCCTCTTATATGTTACGAAGACATAGAATATGGAGACTTACACATTATAACTTATTTTCCTTAGCTTGATAATTACTTTTGATGTTAGATGCTCTTTTATTACTTCTTTAATTTTGTTCATCAAGCAATTACCAAAACAAGAATATTACAAAGAGAAAAAGTACACAAGATATAGGCTTCAAGCCAAGGCAAAACCCCTCCAAGGGGAAAACCTAGAAAATGCCTCTCTTCTTCTGTATAATCTACTTATACTTATAATGAGACTTCCAAGACCCAAAGACCAAAACCAACCAACCCTTCAAGACCCAAGTCAAACCTCGACAAGATCTGCTTCAGAACAACTTCAAAACTTCGATACTGCAATACATCTACTGCAACTTCGACCCCGACTATAGAATTTCGGCCCTATAACTTCGCCCCCCTGCAATTGCTTCAGAATTTCAACTTCTTGTAGCTGGTAGCTTCATGAATCCTAGCGATACAAAGAGAGAAAGATAACCCTTGACAAACTTTGATTTCTAATACTCTTCTTCATCCTCCAGCTACTCTTCTTCACCTCCACTATCGCAGATCGAACTAGCTTGAGATGAGTGTCCAAATGAGGTCGAGCTCCCTCCTATTTATAGCCTTTCCTGAGGGTCGAATAACCCTCTTAGGTCGATTTTTCCTTTCTCTTTGGTCGTTTTGGTCCTAAGCTTATCCATGGATTTTACAAGATAAAACAAATATTTTCCTTCATTATAATGAGTCCAAATGGGACTATGACACATGACCAATATTATTCTTTATCATACAAATCCCTGGAAGACCTAAAAGCACAAAGAACATGCTTTTGAATCAAACTTGAGTATGAAACCCATACTCCAAAATAAAATAAATTTTATCTTTCTTTCATTTTTCTTTCTTTATAAATAATATACAATGTCATTATTACAATTACATCATAATGAAGAACGGGCCTAGTTACAATTTTCAACACTCGCTCTTAATTAGGGAGGTATTCATGGTACAAGGAATCACAATCTTTAAGCATTCTCATAACAAGAGTCAAGTTGATAAGCCATCTTTTGTTAAGCATATTTTCATCATAACCAACATTGTCAATAACCCATACATTCTCTTCCTTGAATGTGTTGGATAAAGCAGAGAGAAAACTTCCATCTATTGCCTCCTTTGCAAGCTTGGAGATGATCTTCGATAGATACCTTTTTTTCCCCAAGAAAAAATCGTAATTTTATTAATGAATTAACAAAATCACATGTTGTAGATGCTTATAAATCATTTAAGCAATCCAGTCTAAACTAGTGTACACAGTAAAAAATTTGCTTCGAAAAGGAGAGACGCACTATGTTTTTCACCATTTCTTCTTTTCAACCGTTTGTCATTCTCCTTGGGATGGAGTGGACAATACAATTGCTAGATGGGATCCTTCATTAGTTCTTGGGTTTCCTTATCTAAATTTGAGCTATCAGAGATATGATGACGTTTGCAAACCCCTGTCTCCTTTGCTTCAGTAAAGGTAACCTACCTCATTGTGTGTGTTGGGGGTCCTGTGCCTTCATATTTTGCTTTTTTCTTTTCTACGTTGTCTTGAGATATCTGTGTTTATTCTGCGATAGGAGACACCATTTCTTCTTCTTCCTCTTCATATTCAAACTTGGGTGGTGGGAACTACAAACTCTTGGGTTGTTTGCCTAGTTTATTCTTCCTTCGAGATGCTTTTTGGTTAATAGGACATGTGTTTTGTAGATGTCCTATCTACCTACATGTTTGACATCTAAGTGTCATATTCTCAAAATCTAGAAGATGTGTCCAACTTTGCTTGTTATGTGTAAGGATGATACGATTTGACAAGCCTTTGCTGAGATCCACCTCCACACAAATTCTGGCAAAAGTGTAGATTCACTCTTCCATTCTTTGTATGTTTTTCTTAATGTATCTCCCTAAGAGATTATAATTGCCTTCAAGCACTTTGTGATGCCAAAAATGTAGGGGGATATTATGCAATCTTACCCATACTGGCATTCTCGATACCACCATTGTATTGGCATCGAAATTGGGGAACCATGGGGTGACAAAAAGCCCCGCATACCCCCAAAACCATGACCCTTCTTGCAATACATATTCACATTCCTCTGAGGATGAAAACTTTAATATGAAACAACCCCTGGAACAAACATGAATTTCACAATTTAATGACCATTTTGTGAGAATCCAATGAAAAATATCCACTGGTTTTGGCCATAAACCGTTGAATCTGCATAAACTACCTGTGATTCTGTTGTGACCTCCAACAACCCCCCTCCTTCTTTAGTATTAGCAATAACGCTAAAGAAGTGGGGACCCTTAGTAAAAAAAATTCAAAAAGATTTTATAAATTCTTTTGTATTATACTCCTAAAAAATGCATCGCACGGAGAAGAGTCAAGCATTCCTTTATGAGCACATTAAGACAGCTGCGAAGAACCGGCGCGAAATTCATCACATCGCATATATTGAGAAGCGCCCATAAATGAATAATCTTAAGAAAATCTCTGATGGCCGATATGCGATATCGCATATCGCAACGTCACATAAACAACACACGAATAACTTGACAAATTGCAGCGATCTGCGATGCCGCGATACTGCGATAACTGCGATTTGCGATCAATGCGATCTGCGATCAATGCGATCTACGATAACTGTGATCTGTGATAACTGAAATTTGTGAGTCGCAGAAATCACCCATCGCAAATTTTTTCATCTCAGCACCCAAGAAAAGCTGTCCCTAAACCAAAAATTGAGCGCACGGCTTAAAGAAAATTAATGAATGTACGCCAAGGTATTCATGAAGGACAGTTTTGTGTTTTTCAAAGAGTCAGTTCACTGTGGGTGTCATGATTTTATACATTCATAGAGCTCAAAGCTTTCGTGTCAAAATTTACTATCATTACTCTTTTCCTTTGCGTGAACTGCAGGAATAAAAAGCAGGAAACATCTAAAGAAAAAGGGAAAGCGTCAATGCTCGGAGAACAGAAAAGAGATGCCCTCATACACGGATGCCAATAGGCGATTCGACACTCAAGGTCAAGAAACTCACAAAAGCAGCATGTTTACAAAATTCTGAAGCTCATGCCCGGTAAAGGAAAAAGCGCTAAAGGCGGAAAACGCACCAGAAAGGCCCGGATCAAAGAACAGAGGCAGTTTTGATGTGTGATTAGTGCCTAGCGCTAATCGCGCATCGCTAAGAAAATTGTTCAAAAAGCAAAGTCCCTAACTTGCTTAGTCATCCACGAGTCCGGAAGTCGAGATAGCAAAAGCAGAGGCAGTTGAAGAAGAATCTGGGTTGTTACCAAGCATACACGCAGTAAATTCGCCCAACCAGAAGATTATTCTCAAAAATATCTTCTAGTATTACTAAAAAGAGGTGCCAGCGCTTGCCATTTCTATTTTCATAGCTCAAACAAAAGCAGAAGACGACCAGCCGACTCTTCCCAGGCAAATGTTGCATGCTCACAGCACTAAGGAGCAAATGCAGAAATAGTTAGAGATTAGATTCAATTTTTAGAAATAAGTTTGCTTAGATAAAGGGAGGTCATTTTAAACCGTGTCCGAAATTTATGTAATTAAGTTATTTAGTTAGCAGTATTTAAACCCTTCTCATGCATTTGGAGAAGGGTCTGGAAATTTGTCAAAAACTTGTCCTCAGAACATGCACTTCTGCACCCTCAAAGGAGGTTTTGATAAATGAATGGATCAAGGTTTATTAATTTTTGCATTTGATATCTGCTACTGATGTTGCACTTCTGTACTCTTGGTAGATATCAGAACAAGGAGAGATAAATCATTATTGCTTGAAGCTTATGAGTAGGACCAGTCATAAATGGTACTTTTATCTCTTGGCCATTTCTGCTTATATTCTTGAAGTGATATACAATTTTTAGTTGTTTATATGTTATTGCATGAATGTGTGAGTTACCATTTGGCACTTTTGTACGGTGGAGTCATTTATTTATGTTTGATATATGAATAACTTATTATGTGATATGTTGTTCACAATTGTTTTGCCTAACTTTTTATGCAAATTGGTTCATCTTAATTAATTTCTATTCTTATGATAGCTGAATGATCTTTATTACCAGTTATTGTCTGAAATCTCTTTAGATCGCATAATAGAAGAAATACATCCCGGGTTAGCATAGATTAGATGTGTTGTTTTCAATAGATTACAATATCATAGAATTAGACTAAAGTAGCTTAGATTAGAACTTGTAGATCAACATCATCCAACCTTGCACACACACACACCCTTAGATTTGGAAACTGGTCCCATTATCCCCAGTCGGACCCGCTATACCAAATGGATAAGGAGCTACTAACCAAGGTCCGGACCGGGTGGGTATCCCCCTTGTTGTCGACCCGATTTTCGGGGCTTCAACAGATTCACAGGTGGTGCGTAGATCAGTTGTTTCTATAAGTTCTATTGTTCTAGCTAGTATTTGATTCATTTGCTCTACTATGTAGGGGATGGGTAGATTGGGTGTTTGATCTAGTTTTGTTGATACTCCAAATTTCCCTTTTAGAACGTCTTTGAATGAAAGGCCTTCGTGTCTTGATCCTTGATGTGGTTCCGTTATTTTGGGAAGGCTAGATCTGGATATTCATTCTTCTCCTTTAGGTTTGCTTGGACCTAGAGAGCCTCCCCGAAGTCGCAGATTTAATATGTCGGTAGATGACGGAAGAATGTTGTATTCTAGAATTCTCAACTCATCCTACATAGCTTTGCCTTCGTAGATCAAGATTTGATAGTGCATTGGAATGCCCAGAGATTGTAGAATATTTTGCTTTATATCACAGACATTATCAGAGGCCCAAACCCATAATATAAGTGATTTTCCTGTTGGGGTTTTACTGAATATTTGGAAAGTTGTGAGTTTCCCACAAGCCGACTCCTTGTTGCGAGGTAAACACAGAATCTTTGCCTTTCCATAATCAAGACAGTACTGCGTGAGGTATGGGAGGAGTAGATCTGAAGGAAAAATACCCAATCGGATATCCCAACCACAATCCTGCGCTATGCCAACCTCCCAAGGTGATTCTTATTTGCATTTCTACTTGGAGACAGTGGGCTAAAAGAAATCAGAGCCCAAACGTTTACAATTTTATGGATTTGGCCAATGCTGGGGCCGATCTACCATCTGGTAGCCTAGATCTGATAGCCCTTGTCCCGATCTGTGGTGAATGCCTCGTTTCAAGAAGGGAGAGCTCACCCCTAAGCCATGTAGGAGTCAATCTATCACTGCGAGTTCATGTTCTGGTTAGTGGAGGAGCCGAATGATTGACAAATTGATGAAATCAACGTGCACATCAGATCTTCGATGGGCGCAATCTCCATTGATGCCCAGATCGTTGGGCTAGAGAGCGATGCCCGTGCAAAATGCATTCATAGAATCCCTCGCCATCGCTCTCGTTCCCGTAGAACCCTTATTGATGCTCAAGCTCATAAGACTCGATCTTCGATAAATACCTTTATATAGATGTAGCGATATTTTCAAGAATCTTGAAACCCTTCCTTATAACTCTTGTTATAACACAAACAAAGATGTGATCTTCAGTCTCCTTCTTGTACCTTAGCTCTAATACCATGTTGGAAAATTTAGAGACTTGCATATTATAACTTATTTTCCTTAGCTTGATAATTACTTGTGATGTTAGATGTTCTTTTGTTACTACTTTAATTTTGTTCATCAAGCAATTACCAAAACAAGAATATCACAAAGAGACATAGTACACAAGATATAGGCTCCAACCCAAGGCAAAACCCCTCTAAGGGGAAAACACAGAAAACACTTCACTTATTGTATAAAATATGCTTACAAAGAGACTTCCAAGGCCCAAATACCAAAACCAACCAACCCTCTGAGACCCCAAGTCAACCCCCAACAAAATCTGCTTCAAAACAACTTCAAAACTTTGATACTACAACACAACTACTGCAACTTCGACCCTATCTACAAAATTTCGGCCCTATGTGATTGCTTCAAAATTTTGGCTTCTTGTACCTGGAAGCTTCATGAACCCTAGTGAGACAGAGAGGGAAAGATAACCCTTGGAAAACTTTGACTTCAACTCCTCTTCTATGTCCTCTAGCAACTCTTCTTCACCTTTGTTATTGCATAACAAAATAGCTTGAGATGAGTGTCCAAATGAGGTCGAGCTCCCTCCTATTTATAACCTTTCTCGAGGGTTGAATAACCCTCGCTTAGGCCAACTCATCCTTTCTCTTGGACTGACTTGGTCTTGGGCTTATCCATGGATTTTACAAGATAAAATAAATATTTGCCTTCATTACAATGAGTCCAAATGGGACTCTGATACATGACCAATATTATTCTTTATCCTATAAAGACCTAAAAGCACGAAGAACATGCTTTTGACTCAAACTTGAGTATGAAACCCATACTCCAAAAATAAAATATAATTTCTATTTCTTTCGTTTTTCTTTCTTTATAAAGAATATACAATATCATGATTACAATTACATCATAATGAATACTAAACCTAGTTACAATTTTCAATAAGCTCCACTATGTTTTGTTTGCAGCTATGATCTATTGTGATATTTACTAAGTACTTACATAAACATCATCATGGATCCACATTCTATTTGATTGGCAACCATATTTTCCTTTCTTTGAGCATGGGTATGCCTGCCTTGGATATGATCTTTCTTTTTTATTCCTTCTATGGGTATTGATGCGGTCTGAATTTTTTGATCTCCTCCTATGCCCTTCTAGTGACTTCTACTTTCTATACTTAATGTATTTCAACAATTAGACCCTCTTCTAACCTCATACATCAGGGGGCATCTATTATAACATCTTTTGCCACACTTTTTCATCAAATGTTTATGTTGGCCTGGGCAGAATCCCTTTTCCCATGCAAACCTATGATTATCTTAAAAAACATTTTTGAAAATATATACATGACATTCCCACTGTAAAGGCACGTATGTACATGGTTCCCAGTAAATATTCCCACGTACAACTTTGTAAAATTTGGGAAAAAAAATATTATTAAATTATTTTTTGGGTGGGGTTTATAGGTTAGACTGGAAACTCACCTACAAGAGCTCGTAGCATAACCAACCCACTTGATTTATAGTGGTATATATACATACCATGGGTTTCCCTCATATCATCCTAGTACTTGGCATCCACATTTGATCCATAAATTGTCATGGATATTCCACTGGACAATTCGTCATAACATATCTGATAAAATTATACTTAAAAATCCAAGAGCTACACTATTACATTCTTCTTTCTCTTTAGATTTTTAGATCTATAGATTATTGTTAATCGTGTATGCATGTAAATTAAATTATGCAAAAAATAGAGAACGATGAAATAAAAGTTCACACACATTTGACACAAGATATGACATGGGAAACCCTTTGGAGAGAAAAACCCAACTGGAAGGTGAGGCCACTCTACTCTCTCTCTGAATAGAAAATGTCTGCAAGTATAAAGAACTATGGTTTATAGCCTGTGGACTAATACAATGCACAAATCCTCTCTATGTGCTCTATCTCCTATAATTATCGACTATTTTTGCTTAATTATGGGACAAATGCACTCAAACGAATGGAACCCCTTTCCCTCCTAATGGCCTTGTTATAACATAAATCGATAACCTACTAGTGGTTAGGTTTGACTACCTCAACTCTTAACCATAGGCACAATGTAGAATCTTCTAGAGTATTCTTCATCATAATCATGTGGCCAGCTAATTTTCCATGAATTATGCGGGTTGACATGGTACCCTCTCGAATTCTGGTGGTGAAAATTGGAAGGTCAACTTCTAAGTGGAATAAATTTCGCATATGAACTTCGATTGACGTGATTCTTGCGTTGTTGGAAATGTATCTATGTGTAAATAGGAATTGAAAGGCGTTATGTTGACATGGCAAAGTTTTACCCCCTAGAAAACGTCATTTGATGCCTCAAAATGCCCCCAAAAGGTTTCATACCCTAGTTTTTTAAACGGTGTCCCGCTGGTAAAAAGGGTTCTTTGAGTTGAATCCTCCATTTTTTCTACTCTAAAAGCACCGAGGTGGATGAAAAACAATATAATGATCCAATATAGGTCAATACTCTACCAAATTTTCCCCATATTAGGTCCGCTTATCCCATGTTTTTAAGCACTTTTGTGCCTCCAAGAAACCCTAGTTTCCTTCATTTGATGTTAAGCACTTTTATCTTGCATCTCATTGCTACTATCGGAGAGGAGGTCTTCAGTGTCCTCGATAGGAGGGATCTGGAGGAGGGTTTCTTTGGTGCCAACAACCAGGATCATATTGTATCATAACTACTTCTTTGTTGTTGTTTTTCAATAAAGAGACTCATATTATGTTCCTATTTCCATTATTAATCTGTCATGAATGTGAATGTCTAATGGATTTAATTGTGAGCTAATTTGATTTACATGTTTATATGCTTTGAATTCTATGATCCGTGGTTGGTTTCTTGTCTATGTTACAAGTTTGCAACCATGAAGGAGAAGTCAAGGTTTGGATCCCGCGGGATCTTCATCAACCGTAGGACCTAAAGGTGAGTACCTTATACTTAATTTGTGAATTTGAAGTTGTATGCATGCTTTATTGAGTTTCTCTATTGAATTGTATGTTCTACTATGTCGAGGCTTCCAATCCTAGCCCTAGGGAGTTTTCCCAAAAACACCAATTCTTTGGAAGCATAAGGAACCATCCCAATTTTTCCTTATTAAGGATAAATTTCTTAAGGAGTTTAGATACATGTTTATTGGAGCAAAACCAACAAGGGTAACTCAAGAAGTAAATGATTTCCTCAAAGTAAATGGAATCTATGTGCAAGCTAAAGACCATACTTACATAAGATTGTATGTATATGATGGATGTTCTTTTCTTCTTTCTACATTTGTTTGTGATCAATATTTTGTTGTTGAAGTTTGTAGGTAGTACAAGACATGGTCCACCCTTTTGATAAAAAGAACAAAGAGAATTGATTTCCTTGCCCTTTAATGTGTCTAAAGTGACAATAAGAAGTTCCTATCATTTAATAGAAGTCTTTGAAATGCTTAATGTATTCAATCTAAAGGAAGCATAACCCTTAAAAGGTTTTGACCTTAAAGGGTTATTTTTTTTGGCATCCACGAGGTATCACAATGTTTTCACAAAGATCACATATGGAATTAGTGACAATGACCCAAATACTCTTAACAAGAAAGAAAAGTGAGTATGCAATGACGATTTTTACAATGAGATAGTGTTAGGTGAACTTATTGAAAACAAATTCATGACATACATATGTCAATCCAAAAGTGTAGGATTAGAAGCGTTAGACAATATGTGCAAAAATATAGATGCTGATAATATTTTCTCCTCAACTACTATAATAAGGCTTTTATTTGATATCAAGAGTTTATTCTATGGGAAAAAAGCTTAGAAGACTAATTCCTACAAGGTCACTCAAGTTCCAACATGGTACTTCTAGGTCTTGCCTTCAGTAGATATAACTCTTGTACCCAGTAACAATAAAATTGAATCTACTCTAATGTTTTGATAGGAAACCCTAACCTATGGAGATCATTGGTATGTGTCACATAGCTCTTCTCTCAAGGGTTGTAGTATTTCACACTCAAAAGGGGGGTTTTCTTACAACCATAGAAGGTTGTAATGCTTCATTAACAAAAGCAAAAGCAATCTGAAACAAGAGAACCAAAGGCATCATAAGCAAACTTGAAATCACCAACTATGCACAATGCTTCCAAACCAATATCATAAATAAATCTCAAAACATAGTGGTGTAGCTTCATTAACAAAAGAAAACCTATATTCATCAATGAAAATATTGTTATGTGCATTAAGTCCTACTTTGTGCTTATCAATTAGTCAAGGTGCAAAACAAGGTAAATATCATATATGAAACCTATTAACTTGTTAAATGAATCCCTATGTCATTTATAGAGTTATAATGTTGAGTGCTAAATCTATTTATATTACAAACCACACCACGAACAAGAAGCAATCAATCATTCATTTGATCTTATTGAGAAATAGGGTATTAATCTGTATTTATAAACATAACATAAACACTACGAATTAGACATGTATCACAAATCAAATGAAACCCTTGTGTACTTGCTTTGTGTCTATTGAACAAATTATTACTTGTTATGCATATCCAATTACAATGAAATAAATCCTTCTACCAAAATGTGAATGCTAAAGGTCAAGTCTATGCATTGAGTATTCACAATATGTAGTTTGTCATATTAGCCAATATAAAGACAAAGTATCACTCTATGCTACCCTTGATCCTTAACATTACCAATCAGACCTGAACTCACAAATCAGTGGCAAAGACCACATGTTACATAAATTTATATGTAACAAAACAAGGCCTGAGTTGATATATTAACATGGTTACAGTAAGCAAAATCATGTGCACTATTTATATATAGAATGTGGTGACACAACTCATATTCAAAGTTTAAAGGCCAAATAAAACTCGTGTTGCGTTAATCCACACAACTGCTACAACACAAAGTGATCACAAGGATTAAATATACCCATCAAGCATTATATAATCAATCTATTAATAAACACAAAGTGCTTTAAAAGAATGAACTAGGGTATATTTACAAACTATAATAAAACACACCAAACTACCTACTATAAACACACCGATAAATGAGGCAACATGTTGGGTTGGTGGGCCCTTTCCAATCCAAAAACATTTCCTATAAACAAACTTAGCTCAAATCATATTACTGCATAGGACATAAATCCAAATATCAACAACAATCTCTTATTAAGAAAAGATCCATAGATTACATTTCTACTAATATGCAGGAGCACTCAAGTGATCACTATGCAAGATTGTAATGATGACATAAACCTCCCCTCTACCACCCCCAACCCATTCTTTTCCAATACATTTATACAAGAAAGAGCAGGGGGTGGATTGAAACCAATTCCCCCAACAATGGCCTAACAAACAATGATCAATTTACAAAAGATTATCTTTTATGTATTCTTGGTTGAAATTTGATTAGAGAGGATTGATTTAGCATGAAATATTCTAAGAATAGATTGATTTGATTTGTTTTGCTAACTGGTTGATCAGTTTTGGGCATAGTTGGTCAATGGCTGCAACCAGAAAAATACCCTTAAAATAATCGCATATATCTCCCAATCCACGTAATTTTTGGAGATTTTTTCCCCTAGCAATCTAATTGGGGATGTTATGAAAAAAACCAATGTCTTGGATTTTCCATATTCTTCTTTTTTATTCTTGGAAATCACACCCAAATTCAGTCACTCCTTCTTGCCTAGCACAAGCTATCCAAACTGTTGATCCAGAGTTGGAAGCATGTGGAATCGACCTAGGCACAATCTAAATAACATGAAACCATGACGTCATACTTAGGAACAACAATGTGTTTTGAAATTTCCCTTGGAGTTGTGTAGGTATGCCGACCTCAAAGGCTAGTTACCAAAACAACATAGGAGCTACAAAAACTAGGCACAACCATCATTAGTAAAACCAAGCATAATCCTCTCTAATTCATTAAAAATAAAGGAAAATGATGACAATCAACTACTTTACCATTCTTAGATTCATTCGGCATATTCATGAGAAAATCGAGTAAGAAGGGAAATGTATGAGTGACAGTGTGCAGTAAAATGGTCAAAAAAAGATGTTTTAAATGGCGAGAAAATGACAAATTGATGACCCAACAATTAATACAAATACTCAACTTCAACAGACAAGAAGAAGGCAAAGGCTGGGAAATGCAACTAATGTGAAACCTCCTTCTTCCCCTCATCCACATATGAGTTCCTCCTATGCAAAGAAGAAACAAGAGTCAAATATAAGCAAAGAATCGAACAAGGAAAGACATGTTAGAGGAGATGATGAAGATGACTCTCCCCACATTGACATTGAAAGAATAGATGCAGTAACACAACCTAAAAGGAAAGAATCTCAAGTAATAAAAGCTCATAGAATTCTAAAGGGCCAAGACATATTATTGATATGGATGTTGAAAATGCCATTGTACCCAAGTAGGTAGCATTGTGATTTGTTAAAAGTCAGTGGATAACATAAGAGTTTGTCAAAGAGGAAAAAACTATTTTCAAAGAGCAATCTTTAATGATGCATAATGTCAAGTATAATAAGGTAGAGAGAAAGTTGCAAATATAAAAGGTACACATTAAAAAAATAAATTTGAAAATAGAATTCAAAAGTGGACATTTCAAGAGTCAAACAGTGGGACTCCTAAAATTGCATATAACCACTATAGATGCTCTTGCTCACTGTGTTTCAGAGTAGGAGTAAGCAAATATTAGATTAAAAAGAAGAATAAGCTAACTCAAGGACATATTGAGTCTTAAACCTTTGTTCACAGAGTCATTAAATATTGTTGCTCTAGACCAAATGACTCAAAGTACACCAAGGACATGAACTCCAGTAAAGAAAGCCACCAAATTGCTTAGTGGAGTGAGATTATATGTTGCAAAGAACATCAATAAGAAAGTAAGTACTATTTTTGAAGGCTAGGAGGTCACTTTAAATTTGAGGGACCTGTCACTTTGGATCTCCACCTTTATGGAATATTTGTAGAAGGATTTGGAACATGGCGACTATTTTTTATGAAAATGATTTAAGTACTTATGTTATGTAGGTGTCAACTTTAAGTGATTTCCTTAGAAATCAACAAGCCTTATCTTTAAGAAGTAAAAGTAGCATGGTTGGCAAGGATACAAATGCTTTAAGATTCAATTGTAATTTTACAAAAATTAATGACAAAATAAGTGATGTATTCCTTAAAGCACTTGAAATTGTTGAAGATCTTGAGGGACCACAATTAATAAGAGAGTCCATGCTTGTAGCTAAGGAGCAATTAGAGATGGAATTGAATGTAATTAGAGTTTCATTGGTTAGTGAGTCACTAATTTTCTGGAAGAAGAAATTATGTAGTAGTTAGTTATTTTTGTGAATGATAATGCAAACCACTTGGCATCATTTGTACAACCACGCTTTGAATTAAACAAATAAGAGGAAATATTTTCATTATGGGTTAAGCAAGACATCACAATTCCACCGATGAAGGAGTACATAAAAGAGTGGCTCAAAAGATAATTAATGTTGATCACTATTCCAAAATAATCACCAAGAAGTGGCTATATCAGAAAGGTTTGAAGTCCCAGATATATATGTGAAGACCTCGATGCCAAAAGACATGAGAGAGATACCATTTCTCTACTATTCTTGTGAGCGCATTTATTATTAAAGTATTTCCATTTTTTCATCCCATAATTTGATCATCTAGCTTTATTGGTGTCTTCTTCATTTGTAAAATCGACCCTTGACTGCGTTTCTCCTTTTCTTCCAGGTTTCCGCTACTATTTTATTTGGTCCATGGGAGCCCCATCCCAGTCCCTTTGGATAAATGCTTTTCTTTTAATTGTTTAAATATTAGGAACATTGTGTTTTATGATAAACACACACTTTTTTTTCGAACTTGAACATCAAAATTGCAATATCTTTTTTACTATTGCAAAGAACCATTCTAGGAGTTCATAACATTTGCGGTTTCAGACTTTATATAAGTATGGGATATCATGTATGCTATTCCTATGCATATTCTAATTTAAAATGAATGGAATCATTAAAGCTCTCTAAATGTGTGGACCATTAATCTTATTTTTTGTCTATGAGTCCTACTTCAAATATTTTTCTCTCATTACTTGAATGCATGGAAGTGATGGAATGGATGTAGTTATTTTGTTTATTGTATGTGAAGCTATTATTTTTCTACTATAATTTATTTGTTCCATTTCAATTATCCCACCACTTAGTCCATTTATAGGTGCAGATACAATGAAAGTTTGGCTTTATTCGTTGAACAAGTATATTGAAAATCTATATGAGAAAAAGGAGTACCACATCTATAAAAATGTAGGAGGGATCTTAATAAATTCTGTAAGAATACCCTAGGAGGTTGACTCTTGTCTTGACAAGAAAATAGATCAACACTGTGTTAATAAACACAAAAAATGTAATGGCCAACACATCTTTGCTACCCTTGATGCATGCAAAATGATTGGGCATGGTTAGAACATATTCAAAACTGCACAAGTTTTGAAAAAAGAGATACATGGTACTAAAAGATTTATTAATCCAAATAACAAGAGTATAATTTTACTGTGAACAGTGCAATGTGTGGCGCACAAATGCCATGTGTTAGTGTAAGCCTTTGCATGCTATGGCAACATGCGATTCAAAGAATGGGATAAAGAATATGTAGATAATGATGCACATGATTAACATTAGGGGCCTAAGATCCAGAGAAAACATCGTGGGAAACACATCCAAGGTTGGGGAAAATAGGGCGGTTGATCCTTCTCACAAGTATTCCATATTGTTATTGCAACAACTTGGGAAAGGATGTGAAGTTAAGTAAATGCATGTCATGGCTCTGAAGTTAGTTGGTAAAACTTGTCATAATTCTTTATTCAATCGACAGTGAGGACAATTGTTGGAAACAAAATCCTTAAGGGATTATGTAAATTGTATTATTCACTTGAGAAGAATGTGAAAAGCGTCAAGTGAGCTTGAACAAACATTAGGAGTCCAATAGACCACTTGGAAGATGAAACCAAGGCTCATTGATCCAGATTAGATTTCTATATTGTTTGTCATCCATCTTGTTGCTTTTGAAGTGAAAAAATTAGAGAAATTAACTTAGAGGAGTATTTTTAGCCGTGGGACCCAGTTTTGGAGAATAGGAGTCAGAAACCTTCTCTGGCTAGTTTGAGGCTTTAAATGATGTTTTTTGGAGCGTAAAACTTTGTTGCTTAAATATGGCACATCTTAGCACTATTCTACACTCAAAAGACCTTTTCAATGATGCAAGAATCATATAATCAGAGTTCAGACACAAAATTTATGACACTCGTAAGTTGACCTATAATTTTTAACCACCATAATTCTAGAGTATGGAACATCAACCCGAATTACTCATAGAAAAGGGGTTAACCACGTGTATGGAAAAGAAAACTTTAGAAGGGTTGAGTTGTAGCTCATGTTGAGGGTTGAATGGGTCAATTTAACTCCTAGTTGGCTATTAAGTTGTGTTTTAACTTGGCCACTATGAGGAAAAATGGTTACTTTATATTTGAGTGTGTTTTGTTCCATAGTAGAATATAGTCATTGAGAGTGGGTAAACAGAGGGTAAAACAAAGAGGGTTTGTGTTTTGTAACAATCCACAGGCCACATGTCTCACTTCTTTGTGTTTGCATCATTTCAATCTAGAGAAAGAGAGAGCGAAGCAACCTTACCTTCCCACTGGGTTTTCTCTGGAAAGGGTTTCCCAGGTCATTTCTAGTGTTCATTGTGATTGGTGTGTGTTTGTTTTTCACTGTTCTCTATTGTCACATTTTATCAATTACATGCATAAATCCAAAAGCAGAAGTAAAACTAACCCTCATAGTATAGATTTGAGATATTAATATATTTTTTCATCATATCCGTTGTGGCGAATTGTCTCCTTAAATTAATTGTCTATAATGAGTGGTTCTCCTTAAATTGTAATTTTAATGAGAGGGGTGACATAATAATTTGATTTAATTAGTTAACAAATAATAATTTTAAAATTTTGTATTAATAATTTTGTTTATTAAAATATAAAAACAAAATTTATATATATACAAATTTCAAAACTGTATAAATATGTTCTGTTTTTAGAATTGGACACATTTACATCGTTAATCAGCACATCACTAAGGATTGGTCAATCTCAATAAAATTAGGAGTATAGATGATTAAAATTTAAAGAAATATAGGAATATGTGTGATTACGTATATGAAAATCATATTATCATTCCTACTTTATTAAGTACCTAGCAAAACACGTGTCCTTAAATTTATTAGGAATGTTTAAAATTTTAAAAGCTAATCTTAAAATGGTGTATATTTTTTGAATTTATTTCTATATAAAGTATAATGAGTTTTCAAATTTTCCATCTAATTAAGTTTTTATGATTATGATGCAGTAAATTTCATTGTTTTCGATTTTGAAAGTTTATAAATACTTCAATGAATGTAATTTTTTTTTTTAAGCGTAGAGTTATAAATAAAAATATTGAGCCTCATATTTTGGTGGTGGAGGTAATTACGAACATTTCGTTTTAAATAAGTTTAATAAAAATTAAGTTAACATGGTCTCAACCCAAGCATCACCACTCATTCAGATATGCCAAAAAAATTGTTCCAAAAAGCACAAGTTCTTGACTCTTATTTATGCGAGTAATAAAAAATGTTCCTTCTCCAAGAGTAATATTTCTTTTGAATGTGAATGTTGTTCACAAAATGTTGTCACTTCTTTGGCAAATACAAAACAAATGTGCCTTGCCATCACTCACAAACACCTCAAATTCAATATTTGTAGCTTCCATCATCAAGAATCCAAGCCAATAGGCAAAATAGAATGCCATCACATCCTTCTCAAGGGTAGTGTACTTAGGTGCAGTAAAAAAAAATAGGAACAACAACCATCTATAAATGGGTGGAATCCCTGGCTTCATTGACTCGGATAGTCACAAAAAATTTAAGCTCCAACATTTACAATCTAAATGAGACAATCCGAAATAGTGCTCTTAGAAAAAAGGCCAATCATAGGCTCTTCATTATGCATGCATGAGTTCTTTGCATATCATCCCCTTTTATAATGTCTTCAAGCACCACCACTCCCTCCACTATCCATTTTGTCTTCACTATGCAAGCAACCACTGAAGTAGAAGGTTGCTCTTTGTAATCCAACAAATTTTTCCTTTTTCTTGTAATAAAGACGTTAGCCTCATTCCTGAAGTAGGGTTGACTAGACTAATGGAATCTCCCACGAGGACCCATTGTGCAATGTGAGGAATGAGTCACTAGGCTCTAGGACCTCAACGAAGTTCAACTTTATATAATATTTACTCTATTAAAAATAAGAGTTTTTATATTTAGTGATTTAGTTTTTCAATATGCTCGTCCCAAATCTTCTATTCTTTTGGTGTACCTTTGCACCTTTAGGGGCAATTGCTAGTCTACTTCTTCCTTCTTTGCTTTGAGATGCAACAATCCTTACTTAATCCTTGTAGTTCTCGAGGTGAAGGTTAGGATGTAAGATTTAACATTTCTCTTACCATGCCCACTTACTTTGCACTTACTTTGCAGTTGAAATAATAACTTTGGCTATTGTTGGTTACCTTTCATGAGCGCTAATGTGCTTGCTTGTTTATTCTCCAAGTATTGGATCCCAAGACTACACTTAAGTCACCCATTTGTTAGTGTGTTGACAATTATATATCACACACAAAGTGATAAACCCTCATTTTCTCCTTGAGCATTGTTAGTCAAGTATGGTTTCTAAAGTGCCCTTTTTTACTACCACTTCTTCAAAAATGCTGCTCATAATTTGGTAATATTGTACATCTTCTTGAGCTCTTACAAATTTGATTATGGTATTTTTGCATAGGCATTACAAAGGTAGATCTCTCTTACATACAACTCTAGAGTCAAATATAATGGTAACTTGCGAAGTGTTTTTGTTTCTTTGTGAGTTTACTCATTGAATTCATTGTAAAGAGGTGCATTTTTTTGTGGAATTTGGCATCCTTCATTTGTTGGACTTGAATTGTTGAGAAAATGGCTCAAAATGGACGAGTCATTAGTGTCACTCAATACTCCATTACTCTCGATTATGGTTATATAATTAAAATTAATAAAACCACTCTCACCTATATTCGAAACCATTTACAAGATGCACATGACAAAATTGAGTTTCTCCAATGTGAATCATAGCTTCAACGAGATGAACTATAACAAAAAAGTGATCACTCAAATAAAGGTGTAGAAGTTTAACTTGCACTCCCCAAGCCCATCATTAGATCTTAGAAAAAAGTCATCCACACCAAGCACATAATTGGTCTCATATATAAAGAGGAAGTAACTTTTTGCATTCCATATCACTCCAAACCAATCTAGTTTCAAAATGCTATGTTTCTTCAAGAAATCTTGTCTTTCACCTGCTCCATAGCTACACTAGATTCTCAAATGGCAACATTATCATTGAGTTGGCCACATGAGAAATCAATGTTTTGATCTTCACCATTATGGTCATTATGGAAAACATACTTGTTATTCAAATAGATGTTTCATACACAAGACTCCTACAAGAGCAAAGATTCACCTTGGATGGATCGCTTCTTGGCAATGGTCTTCATTAACACGTCTTACGCTAGAGATATTTTCATCTTCTCACTTTATATTTGACATGTGGGAATTGATAGTTAGCTACTAGTTTGGAAGTCATATCAAGTGAACTCGAGCCACAACCAGACCCACATCTAACAACCAAAGCCTAAAGCCAGAGTTAGCTAAAGTTAGAGTCAAAGCTATAGCTAGAGATAACCATTTGGTTTGTGGTCCTCTTTAAATCACCACTTAGTAGAAGACTCACTACTTATATTGTACAACAATTTGTGGTCATCTTCAAACCACCATTTCAACAGTTTTTGGTTATCCTTAAACCATCATCAAGGTGCACTCAACATTTCATAGAAGACATCAACTTCTAGCTAGATTAGGAATTGTTCTTTGAACTACTTTAAGCCAAGTTCTAGAGTTGGTGGCTAGCTTTAAACCACCACCAATAGAAGACTTCATCTTCTACCCTTTTGGTTTATGGCCTTCCTTAAACCACTACCAATAGAAGACTTTAACTTTTGCTACCCCGTTTGCTCTGTGGTCTTCTAAAAACCACCATATTTAGAGAACACATCTAGCAATTGGTTGCTACCCACCTACATATTTTAGCTCTCTTCTTGGAATCACATAACAACCATGAGGAGTCAAGAGACCTCTTGTAAGATGAAACCAAAGGTCATAAAATTCTACTTATATGTGTATTCCTGAAGTAGGGTTGACTAGACTAATGGAATCTCCCACGAGGACCCATTGTGCAATGTGAGGAATGAGTCACTAGGCTCTAGGACCTCAACGAAGATCAACTTTATATAATATTTACTCTATTAAAAATAAGAGTTTTTATATTTAGTGATTTAGTTTTTCAATATGCTCGTCCCAAATCTTCTATTATTTTGGTGTACCTTTGCACCTTTAGGGGTAATTGCTAGTCTACTTCTTCCTTCTTTGCTGTGAGATGCAACAATCCTTACTTAATCCTTGTAGTTCTCGAGGTGAAGGTTAGGATGTAAGATTTAAAATTTCTCTTACCATGCCCACTTACTTTGCACTTACTTTGCAGTTGAAATAATAACTTTGGTTATTGTTGGTTACCTTTCATAAGCGCCAATGTGCTTGCTTGTTTATTCTCCAAGTATTGGATCCCAAGACTACACTTAAGTCACCCATTTGTTAGTGTATTGACAATTATATATCACACACAAAGTGATAAACCCTCATTTTCTCCTTGAGCATTGTTAGTCAAGTATGGTTTCTAAAGTGCCCTTTTTTACTACCACTTCTTCAAAAATGCTGCTCAGAACTTGCTAATATTGTACATCTTCTTGAGCTCTTACAAATTTGATTATGGTATTTTTGCATAGGCATTACAAAGGTAGATCTCTCTTACATACAACTCTAGAGTCAAATATAATGGTAACTTGCGAAGTGTTTTTGTTTCTTTGTGAGTTTACTCATTAAATTCATTGTAAAGAGGTGCCATTTTTTGTGGAATTTGTCATCCTTCATTTGTTGGACTTGAATTGTTGAGAAAATGGCTCAAAATGGACGAGTCATTAGTGTCACTCAATACTCCAATACTCTCGATTATGGTTATATAATTAAAAATTAATAAAACCACTCTCACCTATATTCGAAACTATTTACAAGATGCACATGACAAAATTGAGTTTCTCCAATGTGAATCATAGCTTCAACGAGATGAACTATAACAAAAAAGTGATCACTCAAATAAGATGTAGAAGTTTAACCTGCACTCCCCAAGCCCATCATTAGACCTTAGGAAAAAGTCATCCATACCAAGCACATAATTGGTCTCATATATAAAGAGGAAGTAACCTTTTACATTCCATATCACTCCAAACCAATCTAGTTTCAAAATGCTATGTTTCTTCAAGAAATCTTGTCTTTCACCTGCTCCATAGCTACACTAGATTCTCAAATGGCAACATTATCATTGAGTTGGCCACATGAGAAATCAATGTTTTGATCTTCACCATTATGGTCATTGTGGAAAACATACTCGTTATTCAAATAGATGTTTCATACACAAGACTCCTACAAGAGCAAAGATTCACCTTGGATGGATCGCTTCTTGGCAATGGTCTTCATCAACACATCTTACTCTAGAGATATTTTCATCTTCTCACTTTATATCTGACATGTGGGAATTGATAATTAGCTACTAGTCTTGAAGTCATATGAAGTGAACTCGAGCCACAACCAGACCCACATCTAACAACCAAAGCCTAAAGCCAGAGTTAGCCAAAGTTAGAGTCAAAGCTATAGCTAGAGATAACCATTTGGTTTGTGGTCCTCTTTAAATCACCACTTAGTAGAAGACTCACTACTTATATTATACAACAATTTGTGGTCATCTTCAAACCACCATTTCAACAGTTTCTGGTTATCCTTAAACCATCATCAAGGTGCACTCAACATTTCATAGAAGACATCAACTTCTAGCTAGATTAGGAATTGTTTTATGAACTACTTTAAGCCAAGTTCCAAAGTTGTTGGTTAGCTTTAAACCACCACCAATAGAAGACTTCATCTTCTACCCTTTTGGTTTATGGCCTTCCTTAAACCACTACCAATAGAAGACTTTAACTTTTGCTACCCCATTTGGTCTTTGGTCTTCTTTAAACCACCATATTTAGAGAGCACATCTAGCAATTGGCTACTACCCACCTATGTATTTTAGCTCTCTTCTTGGACCCATATAACAACCATGAGGAGTCCAAGAGACCTCTTGTAAGATGAAACCAAAGGTCGTAAAATTCTACTTATATGTGTATAATTTGAATAATATGTATTACACACTTTATCTAATTTGCTCTCCATTTTTCACGTGTTCCAACGACAACGATTATTGGTTGCTATTTGTGAATATATGTTGATTCATCATTACTATTCAAGGAAAACCATTATACTTAACTAAACCACTAGTAATCTGTAAGGGGCATACTTCCATTTCTACCAAAAATATCTAGATCTTAGATTGTTAACTTATTTCCTTACGTTTGAAAAGGACACACTCTTAATCAACTAAACACAATTTTAAAATTGATTCTAAAATCAAATACAAAATATCATAAAAAATTACAATAAAATCACATCAACCTAGAATTAATTATTTATGAAATCTCATGATTAAAAGAAAACCCATTTAAAAATAGTGTAGTACAACTTGACAAAATCAGAATCAACAATAGAATCTCAAACACTTTTGTGATTTTTTGTTATTTAAAATATATTTTTTGAATGCATAAATAAATTCAACACATGAAAAAAACACTTAATAATACAAAATACATTAAACTCAAATTTTTAAAAACCTTTACCAAATTTTAATTAAAATTAACCAGAAATACACTTTCCATCCGAGTTTAAAATTTATCTTTGAGAATCTCAACAAACTACCCTGCAACTTCAATCCCCATCTAAAAGATACAACATGCCAACTCCTTCCTCAACATGCTATTGGGTTTATTAAACACCGTGAAATGCCACGTGGACTCTAAACCTTATGGAAAACTAGGCCCCAAACTACCGGACCATCTTCCTGACACAATGGAACCAATTTAAACCCTACACCCACCTCCCATAAAACCCTAAACACATCGATCAGTCTCAAACGTACTTAAATATGAATCCCTTGGGGTTTTTGGAGCCTGTCAATATCTCAGCAGAACAGAATGGGTGCGGCGAAGAGGAAAACACGCACAGGGCGCCTAGATATGGGCAACGCAGAAGCAGCGGAAGAAATGGATGACCTTGACACGGAAGGACCGGTGGCCATTATGTGGGACATAGAAAACTGCCCAATACCGGCGGGAGTACCTCCAATGGATGTCTCAGGAAACGTTAGAAACTCACTGATGGTTCATGGCGGAATGAAGGGAGCCATCACTACCTTCTCGGCCTACGGAGACTACAGCCGTTTGTCCAAGGATATCAGACAGGGCTGCCAGAAGACCGGGATCAATCTCATCGATGTCCCCAGTGGGAATAAAGATGCGGCCGATAAGGCCATACTGATCGACATGTTTTTGTTTGCTCTGGACAATAGGCCTCCTGCCCTGATTCTTTTGATTTCTGGCGATGTGGACTTTGCTCCCGCTTTGCATAAGTTGCGACAACGGGGTTATACTATCGCTGTTGCGCTGCCTAGGGGAAAAGTGCATTCTGCGCTCTCAAACGCCGGAAAATTCGTGTGGGATTGGCATAATATGGCCAGCAATAAGGGCCTTGGGACGATTTCGAGATTCAATCTGGGTATCATGGCGGAAAATTTCCTCAAGAGCTCCCTGAATGCAGGAGAATGTCAAGGTCAGCAGCCAGAACCAATGAATGGAGGAGAATGTCAAGGTCATCAGCCAGAACCAAAGAATGCCAATGGTATCTATTTGCTCATTTTGTTTACTCTCTGTATCCAGTAACCTCTGTTTGATATGTTGTCATTCTTGTACAAACTCATCAAAACCTGTATCTTATACCCCCTAAACTCTTATCTATGAAGCTTTGAAGCTTAAGTTTGCAAATCTCGAACTTCAAACGTTTTTATTTGAAACTACTTTCTTTTAAACTCCATTGAAAAAACATTTAAAAGGGTTCCACAAGCAAGGGCAAGTAGGAAAAAACTAGCACTTGGAACAAACATCGACTAGCTCAGCGTGGATGACCTCTCTGTACCAAATGACATCACCACGGACCAGACAACGTCCCTCTATAAATCACCGGTATCATACAAGGGAGCAGCATGAGCTGAATTCGAGATATGCATCCTCGAGTTTCATGAACTTGAAATCCATATCAGAGAGATGGGTCTGTGCTACAGTCTATACCGTATACACCAAACCCGCATTCTCTGTTTTTAGATTCATTGCACTGTTACACGAAGTGTGGATCGAGCGCCCCCATTTGAGCTGTAGAACAGTTCGTTGGTCTTTGTTTGATTACTTTTTTTGATTGATTACTCACCCCCAAACTGTAGAGCAATTCGCCTCTCGATGCGATTATTAAGTGTTATTATTTGTTGAAGTGCTTGAAGGCAGTGCTCAGAGAAATGAGAAAGACAAACGAGTATGGTTGGTGATACAAAAATTCTCAGTTTTTTCACACTAGTATCATTATGGGGTTCTTAAGGTTTATTTTTTTTATTTTTTATTATTGGTTATGCATGGCAAGTCATAAAAAGTACATATTCTATCTCTCTTTCAAGTTTCAATATTGTTAAAATTGGCAACTAGGGCAAAATTCCACCTTAGGACAAACTCATATGATGGAGATGATTATTGCATTGGATTCCTCTTTTCGAGAGGTCCAATTTTGATATAAAGATCATCTCATTCTGACAAAGCAAAAATGGAATTTTGAATTTATTCTCTCTCATGCACAAATTGTCAAGGTCGACTTCAGTCAAATGTAGGCTCAAGAAGCCCAATAGATGTGTCTCCACACCTCAACGCATTGTATAAATAGGAGTGACCTCTCTCCTCATTTGGACATCACTCATCACATCATTTCATCTCCCTCTCTTCTCTTGTTTGGTTCGTACAACTTGGGGGCAATCTCTCTCTTCTTTGCACGTGTGGCAGGAGGTTGAATTTTTCTAGGACAGAATAGGCGAAATTTTAGAGAATCAGACTAGTGTTGACTAGGGTTGATTTGACCAAGTTTGACTTCGATCTTGAAGGCAAAATTTTGATTTCTCTAGGCTGAGTTGTTGAGCACAAATTCAAGGTGTTTTGGGTAGGCTGACTTCAACTTTGACTTGATATTTGACTTTAGAAATTACAACAATGTTTCACTCTCCTTGGACTTGGTTTGATTGAATTGTTTTGGGTTGACTTTGATTCTCTTTGAAGGTTGAATTAGTATGTTGTTGATCGAGCTGCTTGGAGGACATTTTGATGTTGATTTGACCAACATTGACTTTTTGGTTAGGGCTGTAGTTGACTGCTGATTTTGACAAGACTATTTTGACTATGTATTGGGCAAGTAAATTTGATCTATGTACTCTTTCTCTGTGCTGAACTATTGAATAATAATAAAAAGATTTGATCAAAGGGCTTTCCCCACATTGGGGTTTTTCCCTAACATCCGCCAAATCTTGTGTCTTCTTGTATTGGCTTGTCTTTTGCACATGTTTTTTATGTTCTATCTGAATTTACTCTCAACGTGTTTAAGTTAATATGATTGCTACTATTGAAAATTGTCATTGGGTTGATAAGGAACATTGAATTAAATTATGCTATTGTACTAAAGCATAGAACATACCATTGTTATCTAAAATTAACATGGTATCAGAGCTCAGGTGAAGAAAAAGCCCAAGCAAGAGTGAGGAAAAACAATCACTAAGGGAAGTTGTTGGACAAGAACTCGGAACTAGTCCCAATGATGACTACATCCTACTTCAAATCCAAGGACAAGCTTAAGGACAAATTAGACTATCATGCATGGAAGATGTATCTAGATTTGACTTTGAAAGAAAATGATGCCATGGACTATGTCAAAGGAAGAGTAGTGGAGCCTCTTTCAAATGCCATCTGCAACTGCACAAACAAAGTACAAGAAAGGCGAGGTTAAAGTTAAGAAAATTATTGTTGATTCTATTCACAAGCCGTTGGTTGCCTATATTTTTGATTTCGAAACATCTAAGGAGATGTATGACAAGCTGGTTGGGATGTTCAAAGTAAATAATGCAAATCAAGTCCTCTTTCTTAAGAACAAGTTGAAAGACATCAAGATGGATAGAGGATAATCCATTCAATCCTACTTCATGAGGATTACCGAAATCAAGAATGATCTCCTATCTATTGGAGAAGTCACTGGTGATAGGGAGTTCATTCTTATTGCTCCATTTGTAGTATCCGTGTTACTGGATCCTTGCCATCAAACTTCTTCATATTGATCTTTAGAATGTGGTTGGGCTTCAACCCAAATTTAGAGTCTCTAAAATCATGATTAACATTCTTTTTGTTCTCATCATGAGTTTCATGGAACACCTTGTCACCATTAGGAAACATTTCTTATAACAACTTCCTTCAAACCTTCCATGTCTTCTTTTAAACCATTCATGTCGCCTTTTATTTTTGCTTTTAAACAATCCATATCCCCTTTTAGTTCATCTTTGGTTGCTCTTTGTGAGAGCAAAATTTTTTGCACTTGGTCTCGTAATTTGATATATTATGTTGCAATTTTTCCTCTTCATGCGTCATAATACATCTTTCTGAGGGCTTAATGGGTGTAGAATCCTTTTGTTTGAGAGACATTTCAGAACCAAATATTGATATCTATGCTTCATTATACCCTTGGAATCACTTCAAACTGTTTTTTCAAACAAAAGCTATGTAATTAAAAAAAAAGACACATTTTTCTTGCTTTTAGGAGCTTGATTGTGAAACAATTATATCTTTGTAATTTTGACTCTCTAAGGTTTTAAGTTTCATCTCGTGGTAGCTCTCTGAGTCTTCTTTCCAAAGCCACAAGTCAAATCGAGATTGGATTCCTTAGGATAAAGTTATGCCCAATCTCCCACGATGACCTTGTTATGCACTGGATCAGTAAAGCAAACTTGTATGTAATTCCACGTGTTATGTTTCAACCTGCAACCCTAAAAATGATATACAAGAAACTATAATATGTGCAATTTCAATAACTTTTTATGGAATTCAAATCTAATGCTTTTTGAGAAATTTATGATGATTTCCCCTAGGTCACCTATTTGAGACTAAATTTTGGAGCATGCAAAAACCCTAAATTCTTCTGACCATATCTCATAAAATATAGCGAGCCGAGATATGAACTTTTTACACGAAGTTCATTAAGATTTCGGCTCTACGTGGTTGAAATTCCACCTTTTGAAGCATTGTAGAAAAAAAAGTTATAGTGAAAATTCCAAGATGATGACCTGTTTGAAGCAACAAAACCTTAGAATCCAAAACTTTGATACCAAATGTTATGCATCCAGATTACAAAACAGAAGAAATGATAGATCAACAAATTGAAAATTAGCCTCTTAAAGAGGGAAACCTCCTTTACATCACATAAATGAACAATTCTTGGATGATACAAATGAAAAGACTTCCTTGGTATGTATTCTAAGGGGTCACAATATAATAAGAGCCTACATAACAATAATAATGTAAGGGCACAACAATAACAATAGTGAGCTTATATGGGGCACACCAATAACAATATGGGGGCTACATGGGCACAACATTAGCAATAAAGAGGCTACACTAACAATAACAATAAGGAGGTTACACTAGTATTGTAGGGACCTAACATACCACAATTAATAAGAGGGTCTATGGTTATACCCAAGGAGTAATTGGAGATGGAATTGAGAATAACTAGAGCTTCATTGGTCACTGAATTTGACAATCTCGTTGATTTTCTAAAATAAATAAATTAAGTGGTGGTTAGTTACTTTTGTTAATGATAATGAACACCACCCAATATTAATTAAACCGGTGTTGCGGGGGAGTGCCTCCCCCTCAATCCCGCTCCCAATCCGCGCTCCGGGCGGGAGCGACTTGGGAGCGTGCTCTCGTAAAAAAATTTCCGCTCCTTGCCAATTGTTGGAGCGAATTAGGGAGCGATCGCTCCCATCGCTCTGGGAGCGTTTTTTATAGCCCAAGAGCGCTCGGGGAGTGATTGCTCCTGACCGCTCCCGGGCTATAAAAAACGCTCCCGGTCGATGAAAAAAATTGCACGGATGAAAAAAAAATTCCTGCCGGAAAATAAAGGTCGCCGATTTTGGGGGAAAAAGGGAGGGAAGGGAGGAAAGGGAGGGATGGAGGGAATATAAATAAACCCTCCCTCCAATCAATTTCATTATTTTAAAAGAGAGCGAGAGTGAGAGCAAGAGGAGAGTAAGAGAGGGTGAGGGGCAAGAGAGAGTGAGGGGCAAGAGAGAGCGAGAGCGAGAGCAAGAGGAGAGTAAGAGAGGGTGAGGGGCAAGAGAGAGCGAGAGTGAGAGCAAGGGAGGGCGAGGGGCAAGAGAGAGCAAGTGAGAGCAGCAAGGAGAGAGCAAATGCCAAGGAGCAAGTGCCAAGGAGCAAGGAGCAAGAGAAAGCAAGGAGGGGAGATTGGAGGCCAAAGAAGTAGGCTCTATTCTAGCAATTTTTTTTTAATGTTCATTACTAAATAAATAAATAATTTTTTTTCTCCCATTCCCATTCCCATTCCATTTTTTTGCAGATTCAAACATAATGGTTATATTTCTTGGCATTTTCTTCTTCTTGGTTCCTTTTTGGTTATTATGGCCTTGGAGAGTAGAAAAATGAGGGTTGAAAATGAAGAAGGGGATGAAGAAGGGGGTCATAGAGGATTTGATGAAAACCCCGTTGAGGAGGAGCTGGAGGAGAGTGAACATGAGAACTCCATTGTGGAAATATGTTAATAGGCCTGAAGCAGGGAAAGGGGGTGGAACAACTAAATTTCATTGCCCCTATTGCAACAATAATTACACAGGTTCATACACTCGTGCCAGAAATCACCTCTGCAGGAAAAGGCCATGCGATGGAGATAAACAAATAGGAATCAAAACTTGTTCAGGTGTATCAGTAGCAGATAGAGCTAAATACATAAGGGAAGACAAGGAAGCCCAATACAAATCTAAAAAATCAAAGGGTTTTTTTGAACCAAGCTCACAATCATATGCACAGAGAACTCCTTCAGCGTCCTCCCAAGGCAGTGGATATGGAGGCACAGGGTCACTAGGTTTAAGGCTTAGAAGCATATCAAATTTCCTTGATGAAGGGTGTAGGAATGATGTGGATTCAAAAATTTACAAGTTTCTCTATGCGTGTGGGATACCATTCAATGTTTTTCGCTCACCTTATTGGCACGAAATGGTTTCTGCCATAAATGATGCCCCCTAAAGGATATAAGAGCCCTGGGTATGACAAGGCAAGAACCGTTGGACTTGATCATGAAAAAGAAAAAATATCACATTCTTTGAATAGAATGACAATTTCTTGGACTGACCATGGGGTGTCCATTGTATCTGATGGATGGACAAATGTAAAATGCAAGCCATTAATAAATGTTCTTGCTGTGTCTGTTAGTGGTGCCATCTTTCTTTTAGCATATGATTACTCAGACAAGTTCAAGACTGACATCAACATTGCAGAACAATTACTTGAAACAATTGAGTGTATTGGGTCGTACAATGCCATCCAAGTCATCACTGATAATGCTCCTAATTATAAGGTAGCGAGAGCAATTATTGAGGATAAATACGCTAACATATTTTGGTCTGGGTGTTTGGTTCACACAATGAACCTTTTGATGCATGATATTGTTAAGAACAAAAATGAACAATACAAATGGATTGGTGATTTGTACAAGAGAGGCAAACAAATGATAAAATTTATTACAAAGCAATACCCATGGCCTTTTCTGCACGCTCAAGATTGGAGTTGTTGAAGATTGCGATGACTAGATTTGGTAGCTATTACCTCACCTACAGGCGCCTTTTGAAGGTAAGAGAGTCATTGGCTAGCATGGTATCAAGTCCACACTGGTAGGTATTAAAGGAAAGGGCTACAAATGCAGCTGACAGGCAAGGTTTTGAACAAGTGAAGGAGGCCGCTCTTGATGGTATGTTTTGGGCACATGTGAGGCAAGTATTGGATTTCACCAAGCCCGTTTGTCACATGATTTGGTTTGCAGATACAAATAAACCAGTGATTGGTGAGGTGTATGAGCAGATGGATACCATGTTGGGGCAAATAAAAGATATTGTTCATAACAATGATCCCAACTTGTCTAAACTGATTCACAATTGTGTGTGTATACGGTGGGATAAACTTAATGTTCCACTACATTGCTTGGCGTATATCCTTACACCAAAATACTACTCTACATCTTGGTTGGGCCAACCTGCACCAGGGGGTGGGGTTAGGGTCAAACCCCATATAGATGAAGAGGTATCTACAGGATATTTGCAAGCATTAGAAAAGTTGATACCTGACACGGAGGAATGTGCTAGTGTGCGTCTTGAATTAGACAGATACTTCAGTTGCACTGGTTTGTTTGGTACCTTTCATGCAATGGAAGATACAGACAGATTTGATGCTCTCACATGGTGGGAATCATATGGCGGCCAGGGATTTTTGCCAAAATTGGCAAAAAAGTTCTCTCACAGGTTGTAAATACTTCTTCTGTAGAGAGGTGTTGGAGCACCAACAACTTCATACATAATGTGAAAAGAAACAGACTCAATGAAAATCGGGCAAAAGGATTGGTTTATGTGCACTACATGATCCGGATTTAAGCAGGAACGCAATAGATTACAAAGATAACCATAAATATAGAGATGCAACGGAAATAATACTTCATTTCATTAATGGAGAATACTGAAATATGCTTACAAATAGAAATAACCCAGCTAGGGCGATGGTAGCTTATCTCTGAGAAGAGATGTGTCGGCTACATCCCTCTGAACTGTTTCGAACTGTGTTTACAATGAGGCTCGAAGGCCTATTTATTATTAAGAAACAATGGAAAACCCTTCACATTCCAAAACCTAACCCTAGAAGATGAAACGCCAAATTGTGGGCCCCGTTTTGGGGTGAGTTGGACAGCCAACTTCCCGGGGTCGCGAATTGGTCGTATTATCTCCGTTTGACGCGCATGATAGCCCGTTGGAAAGATCTCTCCGAGGACTACGACAGAAAATGCGATTTTTATCAAAAAAATTGCTGGCGGTGGATTTCCCAAAAAACGTCGCTTAGGGCCTCAAAACGGCTCCGGAAGTTTAGGACCCGAAAAACTGCTAAAAATAGTAAATTGTGCTATAATTAAGGAAACTGAAAAACTGAAAGAAACAGTTGTGGGGGTCCAAATGGGATAGGTGGGTGGCCACCAACATCCACCTGGATCATTCCTCCCCCCTTAGGAAGCAATGGTCCCCATTGCGTTGAGTTCCTCCCTGAGATGAGGAAGCTTCTGCTGAGCTGGGTCTCTGGTGAGTTGTTCTGCAATCTCTGATGTGTCTAGAAATGGTGGGGAGCATGGTCGGTGACGATCCATATTGAACAGTCGGTGCAAGCGAAGGAATGGAGGAATGCTGTGCTTCAAAGCATTGTTGCCCGTAGCCTTGTTACTGGTGTAAGAACCATGTCGGAGTGGTCTGAGTTTCTGATGGGTTCTGGTATGGCGTTCTTTCTGTAGATGTAACCTAAATTTGTTGCCCACCTGAAACTTGTGTGGTACCCCTGTGGGTGAGGAGAAGTTGTTCCTGTGTTCTGTCATGACCGTATCCCTTTGCTGCTGCTGCTGTGTGGAGGAACCCTTTGCGGGGGTCATGGATGTAGCAACGATCTTCCCCTTACTTTGGGAGCGAACCAGACAGAAAATGAATTTCCTAGTCTGGGGGATGAGCTTGCTTCCTTTCTTGGCAGTGATCAAAGAGGTGGCGATAGGTGGCGCTACCTCCGGTATCCTGTATAATGAATTATCCAAAGAAATAATGATAGCGCGAGGCCTTGACTCATACACAGCATGTCGCCTCCACAAGTATGGCTGGCCTAATAGTACATCGCAAACATCTAGAGGTGTAACATCACACAATACCTCGTCTGTGAAGGGCTTGATGCTGTAGGGAAGGCGACACTGTTGGCGAATTTTGAGATCTCGTCCTTCGTGAAGCCAACCGATACTGTACGGCTGTGGGTGTGGTGTAGTTGGTAGGCCCAACCACTTTACGACCTCTGCTGAAATGAGGTTCTTTTGGCTGCCACTGTCGACAATGAATTGCAGCGGCGAACCCTTCACCCACATCTGTGAGTGGAAAAGACGTTCCCACTCCTTTGGATCTTCGGGCTCATTTTTCTGGATCTTGGCAGTAGCAACAGTGGCGCTGGGATCCGCATCAATGATCTGCTTCCCTTTGTCATTCCCCTTGTCAGGTTTTGACTCAGAGTCAGAACATGCATCTGATTCAGAAGCCTTCAACTCGACCACTAGCGACTCCTTGGTCCGACACTCACTTGTGTTATGAGTGGGACTCTTGTGGAATTCACACCACTTTCCTGTGTCCTTCCTCGGCTTTGTGGTGGTGTTCTTTTCTTGCGGTTTCGACGAGTTGTCTTGGGTCACCCCGCCTTGGCTTTGTCCTTTGGGCTTCGGATTTGCAGATCCAAAGTCTCGCTTCTTCTGTTTGAACTTTTGCTCGATTTTAACATTGTATCGGTATGCTGTGCCGAGTGAGGAGATGTTCAAGAACTCCATCTCTTACTGGATGTATCTGTGTAGGCAGCCGCGGTATTTGAGTACCAGATGCAGCTCAGAATCTTTGATACCCAACTGTGTGCGAAGGGTATGGAAAATATTTGTGAACTCTGTCACATCTTGGTCTCGTCCCTGCCGCAGTGTGGTCCATTTGATGTATTTGTCCTCATAGCTTCCGACAGGGTAGTACTTCTCCTTGATGGCATCCCGGAAGTCATTCCAAGTGGGTGCGGTTGAAAACAGTGAGCCTGTACTTCCATCCTTCTGCTCGCAGTATGTTTCCCACCAGTCCTTAACGTGGGGGGCTGCTTTGAGAAGAGCGAAAACAATCTTTTCCCGACTTGAAAATTCATGAACAGAAAAATACCCATCTAGTAGATTTAACCATTTATCTACGGCATCTGTGTCTATTTGACCCTCGAATATGGGGATTTCAAAATTAACTTGTACCTTAAACGGTGTGGCGTTTCCAGAGTAGCTGTTGGAAGCCGATGCGTCGCCTCTGGGTAGCCGTTGAAGGATCTGCGCAAAGCTATCCATCATCGCGTTCCTTTGCCGCTCGAGGGCTTCTTCGAGCAAGATTTTGATAGGATCACCTGCCCCCTCGTTTTTCTTCTCATCCGCCATGGGAGGTTGTCGAGATTTGCGAGGCTGGTCTTGCAAAGGTTCGATCAATTCAATCCCTAACTCCTTATATCCCGACCTCGTCGGGGACATGCAAAGAAAAACAGAGAAAAAGCAGACCGCTCTGATACCACTGATCCGGATTTAAGCAGGAACGCAATAGATTACAAAGATAACCATAAATACAGAGATGCAGCGGAAATAATACTTCATTTCATTAATGGAGAATACTGAAATATGCTTATAAATAGAAATAACCCAGCTAGGGCGATGGTAGCTTATCTCTGAGAAGAGATGTGTCGGCTACATGCCTCTGAATTGTTTCGAACTGTGTTTACAATGAGGCTCGAAGGCCTATTTATTATTGAGAAACAATGGAAAACCCTTCACATTCCAAAACCTAACCCTAGAAGATGAAACGCCAAATTGTGGGCCCCGTTTTGGGGTGAGTTGGATAGCCAACTTCCCGGGGTCGCGAATTGGTCGTATTATCTCCGTTTGACGCGCATGATAGCCCGTTGGAAAGATCTCTCCGAGGACTACGACGGAAAAGGCGATTTTTATCAGAAAAATCGCTGGCGGTGGATTTCCCAAAAAACGTCGTTTAGGGCCTCAAAACGGCTCCGGAAGTTTAGGACCCGAAAAACTGCTAAAAATAGTAAATTGTGCTATAATTAAGGAAACTGAAAAATTGAAAGAGACAGTTGTGGGGGTCCAAATGGGATAGGTGGGTGGCCACCAACATCCCACCTGGATCACTACAACTTGAGGTTGTTGAGTCATTACTGTGATCGGGCTCATGAGGATCCAACATATAAAATTTGGGACAACCACCCAGAGGATGATAATTTGGAGGATGGCACTATACATCTTGGAGATCTGGAAGCAGAACTTATGAGAGGAAGATGAAGCAACAACCATGCCACCTCCACCCTCCAGTAGCAGTGCTCGAGTTCCGAGTCTTGTTCCTTTGCTGTCGCTGCCTCCATCTACACCCTCACGTGGAGGGGACGTGCCTTCTGGTTTTGGTCGTCGGTCTTTGTGGGAGGAGACTCCTAGAAGACCACCACAACCTGCTCATACATCAGACACTTCTCGTGGCAAGGGCCACATGAAGTAGTAGATAATAGATTTACAGTTTACTTGTCTTTTCTAGTTTCTATTAGTTTTCATCACTGTTGAGTCTTGACTCTTTCATATCATAATGATATTTTTTGTAAACAATATATGACTCTGACAATCTAAGTTTGAAGTTTGAAGTTGGCAATTATAACTCATTGGTAATGATTCTGAATTATGAATATGATGCTTCGTGAAAGTTGTTTCATTTCATTTCATAATTCATTTTATAACATTTCATTTCATGTTAGATATTATTTCTAGTAATGGTTAAACTTAGCTTACAAGTACAACTTTGGTGATCAATGATCATAAATGTTATATATTGAATTTTCAATTTTGAAAGCTTGAAGTTGAAACTTTAAGATTGATGAATCATGATTCACGAGACTCAATATGTTGTATGTTACTAACTTGTGGACGTGGTTGATGAAGATTATAACTTCTAGATGATTGATGTTATATAGTTCAATGATCAATCTATGCTTTTTTATGTTTTTTATATCTAATTCATCATTCTACATGTTTTTGTTGACATATATGTATCAAAATATAAAAAATATAAAATATATATATATATATAAAAACTGCTTCGGGATTTGCTCCCAAACCGGGAACTTTTGAAAATGTTGCTCCCACACCCATTTTTGCTCTCGCTCCCCGCTTTCGCTCCTGCTCCCTGCTTTCGCTCCTGCTCCCAAAGTAACACTGAACTAAACAATTGTGCTTTGAGCTTAAAGAAATAGAAGAATACATATTTTCTTTCACTCTGGGTTAAGCAAGACATCACAATTCTGTCAATGAAGGAGTACATTGAAGAGTGGCTCAAAAGATTGTTAACATGGACCGTTAATCTAGAATAATCACCAATAAGTGGTTATATAGAAAGGTTCGAAGCCCCATATATATGTGAAGACCTTGATGCCAAAATACATGAGAGAGAGAGAGAGAGAGAGAGATCCTACTAATAGGAAGAAATGCCTACAAGAGTATGAAGTGAGGTATTCTCCTATGGAGAAAAGAAGCATTTCCCTTGGTCAAAGTTGTCTCTTACTTTAGGAGTTATATTCCAACCTCACATGTGACTACTTATATTCCATATCCTCTTATCAAGATGATGTTGTCTCAATAACTTAGAGAGGGGAGATGGGTCAACTAGTTGGCAAAATTACATGAGTATGACATAGAGATAAAGAACCAAAAACTACGAAGGGACAAGGATTATGTAAGTTGATTGGTGGGATTGAAGTGCTCAACATTGATTTATCAAATAAAACAACCCTTGTTACATAAGACGAAATGTTAGCAAGACCTTAATGGTATATAGACACCATATTTCATTTGAATTCAAGACAATTTCCAAATGGGATGATAGCTAAGGAAAGGTGATCACTGAAGATGAAATTAGATGCTTACATATTGATTTCTTGAATGTTGTTTCGAAGAAATTTTGATGGCATGTTATTGAGATGTTTGAGCTACTCCAAATCTATTAAGGTCTTCAGGGAGATGCATAAAGGCATTTGTAGTGGAAATTTTGCTCCAATGGCGAGATCTCATAGGATCATTTGAGCAGGTTTCTATTGTCCAACATTATTTTGAGATGTACATGCTTTTATACAGAAGTGCTTACCATGCATAAAAAAATTGATAGAGATAAGAGGATTGATATGCCCCTAAAGACAATCACAGTTGAGAGTCCTTTCACATAGTGGGGTTTGAATGTTATTGGCCCTATAAATCCTAAATCCAATATGAGCCATTCTTACATGGTAATAACCAGTGATCGTTTTACAAAATGGCCTAACCTGATAACACTAAAGCAAGCTAATATTGACCATCTTATTCAATTTTTACAGGATAATATTTTATCAATGTAATATGCTCCCTACTATCCATAGCCCCTACTAAGGGTAGAAGGAGGCAATTATTATGTTGACTCGACCTTTAATGCATAGTTATGGAAATGGGGTCTAAACTTTTTGACCTTCCTCAACTTCCTCAAAACCTAAAACGGATGACACTATCAGGTCCATCTTGTTGAGACCTTTTTCAACGATATTACATTTGTCTCAATCCGACTTCGGATCAAAATATATGGCCATTCAAATATTAGCCTATCAAATAGTGCCACATCAACATGGCCTACCACGTGCTTCCCATTTGGTGCACATGTGGCTATCCATGGCATATCCACCTCATCACCACCTGGCAGCACGACCCCAGTTGCTAACTCGTTCACACTGTGCCATGTATAATCTGATTCATATGGTTTGGACCAACCCGCAACATATATATGATTTAGGCAATGTAAATGGGTGTGGGTCCTCCAATGCTACGTCACCCCAGGAATAAAATCATGGCGGGTTTCAATATCGTCCCTTGTTGAAGTCATTGGGGTTAGGGTCTACCTTCAGGGCTACATGGAAATGTACACCTCATAATAAGGCTAAGCCCCCCCCCTTGACCTATACATAGATGCATTCACGCCACACAACACTTATCCCCACTTAACGAGCCCTACACGCCTTGTCACCCCAGGATTTAAATCCTGGGAGTTCTATCAAGCCCTCTACTCGAAATCTTCAGACTCTGAGATTTGGGGTGACATGACCAAAACTAAACATTGGGGTGATGTCATCTATCTTCACATCCTTCACGTGGCCTGGGTCCCACATAAGTCTTCGAATCCCTACAAATTACAACTTCCACATTATGTGAAGAATTGGGGGTCCTCCGCCTCGATGTGCCCAAAATCTTAACATCCAACTCCACCCCACCATGTTGTCCTTTTGTTTCAATTTCGATGGGATTCATCCTGATCTCCCTTTGAAATATCCGGGGTAAAACCTGTGGGATCCATCTGATGGTGGCAACGCTTATGGTATTCAACATCTCAGATCTTCAGCGTGTGCACGTTTGGTCATGGCACCTAGGCATATGGTTGATAAGGAGTCTGCTTCCTTCTGCCTTTAGCTAATGAAGTTCAACCCCCTACTACATATGCAAATATGTTTTGGGCCTTTCTATGTCCCCAATGCTTGGTTATAACGCTCACACACATAAGCCTATTCGACTCGAAGGTCGAGCTCCTAAGAAAAGTGAGTTTGGAATGATGATTTAGCCATTCAGATTAGTACAAATACTCAACATCAACATACAAGAACAAGGCAAAGAGGGAAAAATGCAACTAATGTGCAACCTTATTTTGCCCCACATCCACATGGGAGTTTATCCTTGTTAAATTATGGTATGTTCTATGCTTAGAGCAATTTACTTCTTCTCTTCTTATTAGCCACAGATTAGCAATCACATATACATTGAGTAAAGTGCAAATAGAACATTAAACGATCAACAGAAAACAAGCCAAGACAAGAGACACAAGATGTGGCGGCTAGCCAGGGACAAACCCCAATGCGGGGAAACGCTTTGATCAAATCTTCTTTTATCTTCAATAGTTTAGCATAGAGAAATAGTACAAAATCAGAATTCTGTAATTTTATATCAGCAGAGTCAAACTTGTTCAAACGAGTTGAAATTGACCTCTAATATGCTTGGTCAATTTTCGGTCAACTAGCCCTTGAATAGCTTGAAGAAACATCGCTTGAACAACCCCCAAAACGCAGTCAAACTATTGTTGATTGAAGTCAACTTGTTGCCCAAAACTAGGGCAGTCAACATTGGTCAAACCTGTGGACGGATTGCCTCGATTTTTGTGCCAAAATCTGCAGCCTGTTTAGGAGTGGCAGCCACACCAAAACCACACCCTTGATGAGTCAACGCTTGGTCAATGCATGTCAAAGAGACCTTAGTGCTCTTGATTAAATACAAGTTCCATACCCTAGTACCCTACGTGCTATTGATTATTGGGAGTTTCCCCTGCATAGAGGGCTTGGTTCTCTTGATTAAATACAAGTTCCATACCCTAGTACATGACAAAATCCAATGGAAACATTGCAATCCCCTCAATCTTGAAATCCTGAAAAACAGATAAGTCTGCTAGATTTTGAGTGAGATCTAAAATTCTTCTTTCTCCATATGAAATCCAATGAGGGCGAAACCACTCTCAAACATCCTGAGTCATTTCATGGTAATGTTAAAAATTTAAGTAAAAGGATGAAAATGAAAAATAAAGGAGAATGTCACTTTTACTTTAAATTCCTGCATATCAACATAGGCTTGAAAATTAAGCCGCCCCACTCAAAAAATCCTCTTTTTTATAACTTGAGAGGCATCTAGAAGCATCTAGAAGATATTTTAGTCGCCCAATAAAAAATTAGAAGCGAGAAAATAAAATAAAAATACATGAAAAAGTCAAGTTAGAAGAGGAAACTCCATTGTACGGCCTGTACTGGCCACGTTTTCTCCTCGAGAAATGGGCCAGTGCGGCCAGATACGAGTTTCCAGATCGTACGGTATGAGTTTGCCTTGTTTCCATTTCTTTTTCGGCCGGAAACGGACCCTTCTCCAACATTTCCTGCAACTTAGGTTTAATTAATTTTAACCAAAATCTCTGCTAGATTTTGGTTAAAATTAATTAGTAAAATATCATAAAAAAACCATTTTGTCTATAAATTTAACTATGCCAAAAATAAAACAACCACAACCTAGAATTAATTATTTAATTATTTATTAAATATTTATTAAATCTCATGATTGAAAAGCAACACGCATCCATCACCAAACAAGGGTAAATTAGATCCATTTAAGAATTATCTTTGAACTCCTCAACAAGGTGGCTTTATACCTGCTACTTGAATGCCCATCTAAAACATATAACATGCCAACTCTTCTCTCAACATGCTAGTGGGTTTATTAAACACTCTTCTGATGCCACGTGGACTCTAAACCGTGTGACCATCTCCCCGACTCAATGGAACCAATTTAAACCCTAAACCCACCTATCATCTGCCTAGGCTTAAATGTACTTAAATACGAATCCCTACGCCTTTTTGGAGCCTTTCTTGTCTCTGTTTTACCCTGGTTTCAATATCTGAGAAGAAAGGAATGGGGACTTGGTGGAGGAGGAAAACACGCACAGGGTGCCTAGATATGGGCAACGCAGAAGCAGCGGAAGAAATGGATGACCTTGACATGGAAGGGACCAATGGCCATTATGTGGGACATAGAAAACTGCCCTATACTGGCGGAAGTCCCTCTAATGGATGTCTCAGGAAACCTTAGAAACTCACTAATGGTTCATGGAGGAGTGAAGGGAGTTATCACTACCTTCTTGACTAACGAAGACTACAACCCTTTGTCCAAGGATATCAAATAGGGTTGCCAGAAGGCTGGGATCAATCTCATTGATGTCCCCAGTGGGAATAAAGATGCGACCGATAAGCCCATACCGATCGACATGTTTTTGTTTGCTTTGGACAATAGCCCTCCTGCTCTGATTCTTTTGATGTCTAGCGATGTGGACTTTTCTCCCGCTTTGCATAAGTTGCGTCAGCGGGGTTACACTATCGCGGCTGCGCTACCTAGGGTAAAAGTGCATTTTGCGCTCTCAAATGCCGGGAAATTTGTGTGGGATTGGCATAATATGGTCAGCAATAAGGGTCTTGGAACGATTTCGAGATTCAATTTGGATATCATGGTGGAATATTTCCCCAAGAGCTCCCTGAATGTAGGGGAATGTCAAGGTCATTAGCAAGAAACAACGAATGCCAAAGGTGTGTATGTTCTCATATTGTTTACTCGTTATATCCAGTAAGCTCTATCTGATATGTTGTTATTCCTATTGCGAACTCATCGAAACTTGTATCTGATACCCCCTAAACCCCGTAAACTCCTCTCTGAAGTTGTGAAGCTTATGTTTACAAATCTCGTATTTCAAACTTTTTATTTGGAAACTACTTTCTTTTAAACTCTATTGAAAAAACATTTAAAAAGGGTCTTGCAAAAGCAAACATCCACAAACAAGGGCAAGTAGAGAAACCCTAACACTTGGAACAAACATCAATTGGCTTTAGCCTGGATGACCTTTCTTTAGACCAAAAATGACTTCTCTGTAGACCAAATGACATCACCACAGACCAAACAACGTCCCTATCTATAAATCACCAGTATCATACAAGGGAGCAACATGAGATGAATTCGAGATATGCATCCCCGAGTTTCACGAACCTTGAAATCCATACTAGAGAGATGGGTTTGTGCTACAGTCCATATTGTATATGCCAAACCCACGTTTGCTGTTTTTAGATTCATTGCACTTAATGCCAGCGTGGATCGATCACCCATCCCCATCTGAGCTGTAGAGCAAATTGTTGTCTTGGCGCGATTACTTTTTTTGAGCAAGTCACCTCTTGATGCGATTATTTTTAAGTGTGTTTTTTTCCTAGGAAAAAAAGCGTAATTCTATTAGTGAAAATAAAATCACATGTTACATTTTCAAATATTCATAACAACATCAAGTCCATGACTGATGATAGGCTGAAACATACAGAAATAAAAAACAAACTAATATACAAAAGGGGAGAAAAACCTAGGCTTTTCTCCCTTTCTTTTTTTTTTCCACCTTGCGCCATTCCCCTTGGGATGGCGAAGAAGAGACAAGTGCAAGTTGGTTTCTAGGACCAGGCCTTGCATTGTCCCTGTCTGAATCTGAAGTGTCTAATCTGTGGGTATGTTTATACCCACTGGTTTCCATAGCTTCTGGCATGGATGCTGTTTGTACCTAAATTTCCTGAGTTCCCTTGGGTTCTTGAGTGAACTCCCCTGTTTTTCTGGTACTTGTGATGTCTGGTTGATCCCGGGTTGTGGGGTTTCCTCATCAGCTTCAGCTTCCTCCACTTCTTGTTGGGGTGGATGGAAATTCCATCCTTTTGGCTGCTTCCCATTCTTCTTCCCTCTGATGTTGTCTTTTTTGGCTTCCGGGCGTATATTTTTGAATATGCCCTGTTTTTCTGTAGATTCTACATTTGAAAGCTGTGTTTTCATAGTCAAGAGTCTGAGTCCAGTTCATCTGCTTGTGGATCAGTTGAATACGGTCCGACAAGCCTTTGCTGAGGTCTACATCCACACAAATTTGGGCATGTGTATAGATCCTTTCATCCAATCTTTGGGAATCCATCTTGAGATATTTCCCAATGCTGTTCCCAATACCTGAAAGTATGTGCTCATCCCAGAAATGAAGAGGGAGATTGTGCAAACGAATCCACACTGGCATTTTGGAGATGACCATGGTGTTTGCATCGAATGCTGGGAACCAAGGAGTGATGAAAAGTCTCGTTGTTCCCCAAAACCATGGCCCCTCCTGCAAAATATTGTCTCTGGCCTCTGGAGAAGGGAGTTTTACTATAGAAAATCCTTTAGAGAAAAGGTGTATTTCACAATCGGGGACCAGTTGGTCAAAATCCAATGAAAAAGTTCCTCAGGTTTTGGCCAAAAACAATTAAATCGACAAATAATAGCTTGTGATTCGAAAGAGGCACAGTGCACATCTGCTTCTGTATCATCTATATTTAGTTCTGGGATTGAGTTCATTAGCTCCACTATGTATGGGCTAGAGACTGAACCCTCTTGTTTTTTTGTTCGTCGCTGTTTTTTTCCCTTGCAATATATTCTTAAACGAGGGGCCTTCGTTCATTTGTTTCTTATTGACTTCTGAGTTTTTTGAAGTATTGCTCCCGAAGCCCTTACCTGCATTGGAAGGTTTTTTGGCAGACCCTCCCCCCTCCTTAATCACAGGTTGAGGACGATGGTGGATGCAACAGATTGTATATAGTAATCCTGCAGAGACCTGCAATCTTGTAAAGCTCTGCCTCCATAAATCAAATTTTGCATGTGTGTTGGATATCCAACTTTCTGCATAATGGAGTGCTTCAGGAAAAACACACTATTTGTATGTCTAACCTAGATCGAAAGGGAAAGCCCCTCTTGATCTGAAATCGATCCAAGACAATTAAATAAGGTATTACAAACTCATGTGCATGAATTTTCCTATGTTATTTTATGCAACGTATCGATAAGATTGCGAAATACACAGGCAATGAAGCAGTTAAAGAAAACATAACAGGCAAACATATGAACACAACAAGTTTAATAAGGAGTTCACCCAATACTCATGGGCTACGTCTCTCGGTCTAGCCTTCAATGGTGGCCTCTCTATTATGTTTTCAAAGCAAAGCTTTTACAACAGTGAACTCAATTTGAGTCTCACATAACAGATATAAATCAGCAAGACTGTACTTGGATCCCTCAAGTCTCTGGAGTACACAGGCTCTCCTTACTGACTATCGACCTCTATTGGTCACAGTAGTATGAGCCCAATCTGGGACTCATACATGACAGGCATTACAGAGGAGTGCGCTTGAACCTTTCAAGCCTTCTTTGGAGCACACAGACTCTCTGACTCTCTCTGTCTCTGTCTTGACTCTGGCTTGATGTTGCCTTTGCTTCTGCAGGTCAGTTCGACTTCTTCTCTCTGTTCTCTGCTCCTAGCTTTCTTCTTCACCTGCTTCTCTCTCTGTCAGCGTGTGGCTTTAAAGCCAATATGATTTCTCACTGTTCGTTTTCGCTTCCCAGCGTTCAGGTTCCCCTGCCTCTGTCCATTCGAATCCCTTTGTCCTGCGTAATCAGTCACTGTATAACGCCTCATAGGGAGGTGGCCACCTATTTCCTAACGGATGAGTGTCAGTTCTCTTGGACATATTTGAAACAACCGCTTTTTCCGTTAACTCCAAGAATGCCCACGAAACACGACCTTCTGCCAATGCATTGTCCACATCGGACTTCAAATCCTATACAACTCTGCTTGTTAACCTCGTCAAATCCGGTCATCCATCGGAACGCGTCTCCGCTGTTGATCTGGAGCCTCCAAATCCTACGGTCATCGTCCATATCGGGTGGATAAGTAACATGATGTTTACCCATCCAATGTGACCAATGTGAGCGATTTTCTCTCTCTTTCGCCAGACGCGTGGCAACCATTGTATGGCATCGGGTGAGACTCGGTTGAAACCGCTTACCGCTCGAAGCCCTTCCGATATCCTGTCGGTTTTTGTGGGACCCCGCTTCTGACGGAATCGGAACGATATCCGTTGCATTTTATGATTTTTCGGGTCCGGGTGCTTGCGGCCTTTCCTTCTTTGAGGGGTTTGCCCAAATCGCATATCAGAAACTACTCCCATTTCTTGAAATGGCTTTTGGATTTGCTAATTTGCGACAACATGCATTACCATGGGCCGACGGTCTGCGCGCTTGACCAACGGTCCTTGTTGCTCCGCACTGATCACAAATTGCTACTGTTACGAGTATATCTCCGATAAGCTTGATCTTTATAAGAATTTTAATCTTTGGCATGATTTTTAAAGAGTTCATGAAAACTTAGAGAGTGTTCTAGGATCCAATTTGGATCACCTCTGGAGATTTTATAAAAATTTGAAAATAGGAAGGGATTACCCGGAACTGAGAGCCATCCTCCCGCTTATTGCCCCCATGCCGCGCAACAGGGGCAAGATCAAGAGCCACAAAGCGCCGGTCTGAGCGGTTGATTGCAGGCGAAAAATCCCTGGCCATCACATCAACAACCAAAACTAGCAAACGAGCTGGCTGCGCCATGGAGAACCTTGGCCTGAAGAGAAATTGCTTCGAATAGAGACTTGGAAACAGATTGTCTGCCTTCTTTGTTTTTCCCGAGTCTGAAGCCGCCAAAAGGAGGGAGAGGCTGTTGCCTGAGAAGTCAAGATACTAGGGTAGACAGAGCGTCTGACTTGCTCGCACCACCGAGCCAAAAAGTCTGTCGAGAACCCCCAGCAAGACCCCCTGCCACATGCCTTCGGAAGAAGAAAACCAAATTGCAAGACCTGGCCCGCCACTGGACTCAACCCATGCTTGGCTTGCATCCTGAGCTCATAGCAACTTGAGGAGGGAAGCCCTCTTCAGCCGTCGTGACTCCAAATTCAGCTGGTTCAACGAACAACAAAGAGCCCACAACAACCTAGTCGACCGGTGAGAACAGACCACCAAAGGCCCATGGGAAGAAAATGAACCAGGTAGACAAGTTGAGGTCGATGAAGCCGCTTGGTACAAACCCCTCCATTGCCTCCAAGAACCATGACCACCTTTCGAGCCATCCAAAGAACAGAGCAAGGCGACCACTCCCAAAAACTCATTCTTGCGAAGAAAAAACCCTAGCTCCATTTTTTCTCCTATTTTAAGTGTGTTATTATTTGTTGTAGTGCTTTAAGACAAAGCTCTCAGAAATGAGAAAGACAAATGAGTATGGTTGGTGAAGCAACAATTCTCAGGTTTTTCCTACTAGTATCATTATAGGGTTCTTAAGGTTTATTTTCATTTTTAATTATTGGTTATGCATGGCAAGTCATATAGAAAGTACATATTCTCTCTCTTTGAATATGTTCTCTCTCTCTCTCTATATGCTCATCCTCATTCATATTCGAAACACATAAATGTACATCCTTATTTATATAATTACAATGGAAACTAATCAATGTAAATTGAAATTGTGATTCATATACATAAATGTTCACTCTTTGGTTCAAAAATTATAAATTGCTCCACAATATTTTATGTTTTAGATTCCATCTCTTTAGTGGGCTCTTTTGGATTGAAAGAGCTAGAGCCACTAGGGGAAGATTCATAGTCCCTGTGTAGAAGAATTACAATGTCCACCAAGTTTTCAGGATAATGTAATGCAAGAGTAGGGAGATGCACATGGGGGACATGTAGGAGTGCCCTCAATTTTTTGTCGAAATTCAAGGGGACTCCTCATCTTTAAAATTATAGTTATAATAATAATATAATCTTAACAATATTAATTCTTTCCATTCAAATTCATCATTGTGTAAGCTAGTGGAAATGTTGTAATCCCGCCAATCCTCAAATTTTGAAAACTGTTAAGTTTGTTGAATTTAAATGGGCTATGAAATTCTACTTTCTTTATAGATGAGGTTGTAATTGCTCTTAAACATCTCAAAGCAATTAATGATAGCATTCAAAATCTAAGCAAAAGGATAGAATCGAGCACACCCCTTCTTGGGGGGTGGGCGGGGCACTTAATCACCCTCGAGGGGAAATGCATCTCCCATACTAATGAAACATTTCTTTGCATTTCCTAGAGTTTTTCCCAAAGGGGAATGTGGGGAAACACTTCTTTAAGTGCCCTTGGAGTGTGAAAAATGTGGGTGACATGCCCCCCCTTGTAATCCCGCTAATACTAAAATTTTGAAAACTGTTAAGTTTGTTGAATTTTAAATGGGATATGAAATTCTACTTTCTCTATAGATGAGGTTGTAATTGCTCTCAAATATCTCAAAGCAATTAATGATAGCGTTCAAAATCTAAGCAAAAGGATAGATTTTTTTTACAAAAATTCTTCGGCGAAGATCACATGAGACATCATTTGTCCAATGATGTCTCATGTCATCTTCGCCGAAGAATTTTTGTAAACTTGATATGGATCACAGAAGCCTAAACTCTACAAAAGGATAGAACCGAGCACACCCCTTCTTTGGGGGGTGGGGGGGGGAGGGCACTTAATCACCCCCGAGGGGAAATGCATCCTCCATACTAATGAAGATACCCCCAAGTGGAAATGCATCCCCCATACTAATGAAGACACCCTCGAGGGGAAATGCATCCCCCATACTAATGAAACATTTATTTGTATTTCCTAGAGTTTTCCCTAAAGGGGAATGTGGGGAAACACTACTCTAAGTGCCCTTGGAGTGTGAAAAATGTGGGTGGCATAACCCCCCACCCCCCCCACCCCCCCCTCTCTTTGGGGGAATGTGTGAGAGATATAAAAAGGAAATTCACAATGGATAATTTACTTTAATATTTCAACATAAATTCAGTAAAATAAAAGGTAAAGTTTAATGCAAAACATACCCTTTGAAAATTTTACTTCAAAGACTTGCCTCTCTCCTTGCTAAGACAAAGGTTCATGGAACTTACTTAAAAAATTGCTAAAGGAACAAAGGAAATAAGAAGACTCTAACCAACATCTTGTTGCAAAGAAATTCTTTTGTTAATCTCAAACTCAACAAAATGAGGTGTGGAGTGTCTTTTTTTTAATAGGAGAAGGAAGCCTCTGAACCATTCATTACAATCCACGTGTTCAAAGAATACAATGTGCTCAATACAAGTGGTTTCTAACCAACCTTTATTTGTATATGTGAGGTAGACAAGGTAAAAAATAATAAAAATAGTGGAGCACTAACTCAATAGTGGTTCACAGGCTTGGATGTCAAATGATCAAAACATGTGATAATTTGCATGTGACAATTCCTAATTTATTTTTCTATTATGACCCAATTTTGAGATTCGTGTAGTCAATTTTCATCCAATGGAATTGATTTGGCAGACTTATGGCACTCTGTCAAAAGATAACTCTCCTTGAAGTTGGTTGTCCTTTCTCGAAGTTTTAGAAGTAAATACTTATGGGGAAATGATTAAATCACTTCCTAGAAGCTTCTAGAGGAGTAATAATGGTGACTAGTGTCATTCATGGATGTGACACACTAGTTCACACATACATCCTATAAGCTCTCAAGTATAGACATGGATACAAGAAGGGGACTCCCCTCGCACATGTGCAGATGATACATATACAATGACTAATAATGATGCTCAAATAATGTTGAGTTTACATAAATGTTGATGTAGACCTTTGGTGATGATGCAGTGACCTTGTCATTGTCCACCTCAATTGACATGAATCCCAATGCACAGGCACACATCCTAAGAAACTTTGACACATATCCCAGTGTGATCAAATATAGTTGTATATAGATACATGGATCCTAGTGCAGGTACATGGATCAAAAGGCATTGTGCATGCACCTCAAGGCATGGTACATGGATCCCAATGCATGGTTCCCAACCTATAATCACACTTCCAATTTCAATTAATTGTTAGGCACTAATATAAATAAGACAATTATGCATAGATAACATAAGCAAATGTTACTAATTTACTTAGAATCAACAAAGAGGGACAAACTTACCCCTAGTACATGTGTTTATTTCTCAAGTCCTCTTGGTTAGAGTAGGTAAATGATGTCAAATTATGGTAAGGGGATACAAGGGTAACCCATGGAATAACTTGTGAAGTCATATCACGGTGTGGAGGGTCTATTCTAGTACAACTAGTTGATTAGATTGTGGCTAGGAGTCTTAATTTACTTGCAAAATCGTATGAAAAGACTATAAGTTAAACGTAGCTCAATCCATACTCCATTATACCTCGAAGATACCTGACCACATGTTTTGTTGCCACCCAATGAATGCTCTTTAGCTTCACCATGAATTGGCTCAATGTGTTAACAACAAAATAAATAGTTGGTTTGGTATTGACCAGATACATCAAATACCTTATCATTTGCTTGTATAAGGTGGGATTCACCAACTCACTCTTAGAAACAGTAAGCTTCCTCAAGTTGATAATCATAGGTGTAGACATCGACATGCAATCCTCCATCTTAAATCTCTTCAGGATATCAACTACATTCTTGCCCTGCCTAAGGAATACCTCATTCGGTTGTTGCCACACCTTTGATCCCAAATTGTATTGCATCATCCTTATGTCTTCAATCTCGAACTTCAAATCAAGGTTCTGCTTGCACATCTCTATGAGCTTCTTAGATCTCGTTAGAAAGAGATCATCCACACAGAAGACAAATATGTGCAATTCATCATCAACAAATACATAGTACAAGTTGGAATTTGCCTCACTCTTGGTGAAGCCCAAGCCTAGAAAGTACCCATCAATCCTTGAGTACCATGCTTGAGGTGCTTGCTTAAGTCCATATAATGCCTTCTTCAACTTGCATACATGGGACTCTTTCCCTTGCACCTTGAATCCCTAAGGTTGCTCAATATACACCTCTTGCTCAATTAACCCATTGAGGAAGGCAGTGACATGCATATGATGTATCCTCCACTCCATCCTCAAAGCAATGGAAATGACCACCCTGATCAATGCATATTTGGTGATAGGAGCAAAAGTCTCCTCATAGTCTACTCCTTCCTTCTAGAAGAACCCTCTCAATATGAACCTCGCCTTACACTTCTCAACACTACCATTTGCTACATGTTTGATCTTATAAATCCATCAAGAAGTGACCATCAACTTCACCCCAAGCCTTGGTACAATTTCCTAGATATCATTCTTCATGGAGTTGTACTCTTCCACCATTGCATCCCTCCAAACTTGTTGGTCTACTACCTCCTCAAAAGTAGAAGGCTCGAAATCATTGATGCTACTCATTAAGGCCATACAACTGGAAAATCTCCTCGATGGTGTACTCTCCATGAAAGTGATGCTAGGAGCCTCTACATGCTCTCCTCGACATCCCCTAAAGCCTGCTCGACCCATCTTAGCCTCCTTTTGATAGAGCTCGAAGGATTATCTCAATCCTCTTCCCAATCAAAAGATTGTGTCCCTATTGTTGGTCCTTTTGTATTTGGATCCAACCCATGTGACATTTTAAAGGCCCTACCCTCTATGAATCTAACATCCCTTTTGACCATTGTCTTCCTTTGCACTACAATGTAGAACCTATGGGCTTTTGAAATCTCGTTGTTTCCAACAAAGTTCCCTTTTTTGTTGAGGGCTCCAAATAATTCTTTTCTAAGATGGTATGTTGACATAAACAAAGTATCGAAGATACGAAGGTGGCTCACCTCTAGTTTCACTCCTGTGGAAGCCTCCTCGGGAGTCTTGCTTCCTCAATGCCTTTTGAGGACTCCTATTTTGCAAATACACAATTGTATTACATGCCTCTGCCCACAAGAACATAGGCAGATCCTGATAATGGATGATGGCCTTTGCTGCTTTGATGATAGCCCTGTTCTTTCTCTCTGCCACTCCATTTTGCTATGGATTATATGGCATTGTCGACTCCTTTTTTATTACCACCTCCTTGCAAAAATTCTTAAATTTGTTGGAGGTATACTCACTCCCATTGCTTAATATAAGAAAACTTTGATTGTCTTCCTTGTCTAGTTCTCCACTAGAGCTTTGAGCTCTTGGAATCGATTGAAGATGTCATTCTTGGCGTTTAGGAAGTATATCCATGTCATCTTGGAAAAATCGTTATAAATGTCACATAATAGCAATATTTAGTCATAGACTCCATTGACATAGGACCACACAAATTGAAATGAGAAGTTCAACACACCCTTGGACCTGCTTTTGTTGCTTGGAAAAGTGGCCTTGGCATACTTGCCAAGTGCACATCCCTTGCACACTTCATCCTACTCTACGCTTAACTTCAAAAGACCAATGACCATCTCTCGTAACAATGGTAAAATTCTATAGTGCAAGTGACCCATCCCTTGGTGCTATAGTGCACACAGGTTGTCACTGTCATGCACTAGGGCTTGGATTGGTTTTCCTCTCAACAAGTACAAATGACTCTCTCTGCATCCAATTACTCGCCTTATGCTAGGATCAGTGTTTAAAAAAAACGCTGAACTTCAAAAGACCAATGACCATCTCTCGTAACAATGGTAAAATTCTATAGTGCAAGTGACCCATCCCTTGGTGCTATAGTGCACACAGGTAGTCATTGTCATGCACTAGGGCTTGGATTGGTTTTCCTCTCAACAAGTACAAATGACTCTTTACATCTAATTACTCGCCTTACACTAGGATCAATGTTTTAAAAAACGGTCGAACCTAAATGGAAATGGTCGAGTTGATCTTGCTGGATTGCTGGTTGGGCCGACTCGGTACAAAAACCGGACCAAAGTCCGGTATGTTATCCAATCGGCCGGCTCGGCCGAGTCCGTCTTAACCAGGCCGAGCCAATCTGCGACGGAAAAGAGAGGGAAAGACGGACTCCAAAAGTGATTTTTTTTTGTTGGTTTAAGGTTTTTGGCACTCCATCTACCCTCTCCCAAGCCTATAAAGGTTATCCAACACCCACACATTTCCTCACAGCTATCTCATTGCATTTGTGTGAGCATTTGTGAGGAGTTTGTAGTGGAGAGTCAACCAACAGAGTTTGACCTTGATGAAGATATTGGTCTTGATTTGGATTTAGAGATGGAGGCATTACTTGAACATAATGTTCAGTTAAATGCAGATCCACTAGTACCAGGCCTAGCCCCAAGTCCTCTAGTTGCAGGCACTTCCTCTACTCAGCCACGACGCAAGCGCATAGCTTGTCTATCTCAGCATGCTAGTGCTACTACTTCTACAATTGCAGTAGGAGATCTTGATGAGGAGGCCATGGTTTTCCCGTCTCACTTTGATTCAGAGTCTGAGCGAGATGATGTTGGTTTCTCTAGTAGCGGTGACTAGTGACTAGTGATGTTTTGTTGTAGAGGCCATTTAGAGCATCCTCGGTTATGTGTTTTTCTTCTAATCTCTATATATTACATGTATTGGACAGTGCACTAGGTGCCATTTTGATATAATAGATATATTCATGAGCATACTTTGATCATATGTTGTCTTCTCTCTATATTCTAATGTTTTGATTTTGGAAACATGAATGAAAATCTTTAAAATTATGTTTTTTCATAAAAAAAACATTTAATGTATTTTTTTACAAAAACTGAGTCATTGAAATCAACGAGGTTGAGTCGATACAGAGTCGGAGTCGGAGTCGACCCTCGGCCGGTTCGGAGTTAGAGTTTTAAAACCATGGCTAGGATTAGATCCCTTCGACTGCTATGTCTTCCGGCGCCGAAATTGAGTGTAAGTAATTTTGAAGCCCTGGTACGTACAATACTTCACTCACCTTCATAGTACTTTCAGAATCCAACTGAAACTATATGTTTCCCACACCCTCTACTGCATACTTGGCATTGCCACCAAGCTCCACGTATAGGTCTTTGTGCTCCTTAGCCATATTGGTGAATAGGTCATGAGATCCTCTTATGTGACAAGATGCTCCACTATCCACAAACCACACCACACATGTAATGGTGCTAGAAAGACAAGACACCAAGGAATTTTCCTTCTTAAACTTATTGGCTAACTCATCCATCTATGCAGATGTAGCCATAGTTGTCTTCCCCTTGCCCTTCTTCTTATTTGGAAATGGACATTGACTTGCATGGTGTCCATATTTATGACACGCAAAGTGCTTGGCTTTTGCTCATGTTCTTCGTGTTATTTGAAGATGCTCCTCCACTTGAGTTTTGCTTGGCCTTCACCTTACCTTTTTTTGCTTGCCTAGCAAAGAGCTAGGTTCTCCTCACCACCCCCTTACGTTGTCCACGAGTCAATGATTCCTCCCAAATCTCCATTTGGGTGAAATCATCCCATAGGTTATTCCAATCAGGAAGCTTGTCATGTGCGAGGATTCCTATCACAAAGGAAGCCTATTGTCTAGAGAAACCACTCAAGGCTATCTTAACATGCTCATCCTCTTGCACAACTTCCTCAACAGTTGCAAGCTTATTTCGAACTTGTTGAATCCTGGTGAGGCATGAAGCCACTATGTTTGATTTGTGCATATTAGTGTTTCTCAACATCTCTCTTAACACTATCATCCAGTGCTGGTTATTGCTTTAGTACAACGTTGTCAAGAATGTCCACATGCTATGGGTTGTATTCTTGCTTGATATGTGAGGGGTCACACGATCCTTTACGACATCCAAAGTGATGCTTCTAGCTTTCACATCCTTTAAATTATGAGCAGCCTGTGCTGTAGCATCAGAAGGAGGTTGGTTATTGGTCTTATCAAACTCCCACAAATTGTGTTCCATTAGAATTCTCATGATCCTCTCCTTCCATGAATTGGAATTAGATGCCCTTTCGAGCCAGTCTTCAAATCTCAACCTACTCGAGATTATTTTGTCCAAATTAAAATTTTAGCCACAAAACCCTAGCTGAAAATGAAATATGTTGAATAAATTTTGTTGTCACAACTTATCTTCTCTTTTTTATGATACTATGTTAATTTCTAAGAACTAGGTTCGTATTTAAGTTTCCTACAACTATTTTATCCCCATAAATTAGTTTAAATCATCAATTATATTTTCTGCCATAAAATAAAATTTGAAAATTGTAAAACATTAATAATCTGGCACTTTCAAGTTTTAACTCACTAATTTTGCAATAGAAATATTTAGAAAATCAGTCAAAAAATGTAGTAAATTTCAAATTTGTCTCAAACAAATTTTCCATCATTAAATTTTCTCTGGAAAATCCAGGGCTCCACTCATGGGGAAAGTGGCTCTCAGAAATACACAAGAAAACATCCATAATAGAAGCTGGAAAAATCTCGCTGGATTTTAGGCCCAAGAGAAATTCGCTCCCCACCCCCCCAAAGTCAACTTGGCCTTGGCAAATCTCAGCCTCCACTTGTGAATTTCAGCCCCCTCTCCTACATGGCCTGCACACTGGAAGAATTCGACCTCCCTTGCTCCACGTGGCCCTGGTTGGAAACTCACCTCTCTCCACAAATTCAGTCTGCTCACAGAACTCGGACCTGTGAGTAAAGCTCGGACCAATAATAAAACAGTCCTGTGGAAGAGTTGAATACTTCAGACCTGTGGTGATTTTTGTTTGTAGCTCGGACCTACAGTTCTTTGCACTTAATTGAGAGCATCCTATTGGGATTTGTTTTAAACAGATCTTGACCTGTGGTTTCAACCTTCTACTGAAGTTGTTTGAAGCAGACCTTATCACTCTTAAAGATCAGACTTTGTTTAGAGGACCTTCTGGAAGCTACAAACAAAGTTTTTGTATATAGTTCTTTGAAGCATTACTGAGCATTGTTTTAGAACAGACTTATGCAGACTTTGGAGTAGCTGTTGACCCTTGTGCATAAATGTTTTGAAGCAGACTTTCTTGACCAGAACTTTGATCTAATCCTTCTTGTTGAGCTAATATAGAGCAGGCATCCTTGTCTCCACCTGGAGCACTATTGGAGATAGTCTTATTAGAGTAAATTTTGAAAGCAGTTTTGAAGCACAGTTTATAGGTGCAGTTTTGGGACAAACTAAAGGAGACCTTGAAGTGGACAAATCTTGTTGTTGGATAAGAACCTTGAAGAACTTTGGAACCTTGATTAAAGGAGCAGGCATTTGGAGCACTTTTTGATTTACTCTTGGAGAAGTCTATTAAAGACACCTTGATTGATTCTTGAAGACATTTGAAGGACTTACAAGACGCTGGTAGAGCTGCCTATTGAAGATACCTTGGAGGATACTTGAAGATATTTGGAAGACTTGTAGAAGCTGGTCTTGGAGATGTTATTGAAGACCATGATGCATTGATTGAAGGCCCTCATGATGTGACCTTGGAGATTTTGTTTTGGGTACAATGAAGAGCAGTGGTGACACCTTCATGTGAAGAATAAGGTTGTCATTGATGATGTGATGTGTAGACTAAGTGAAGGCATAGATGAAGATTGACAGGGCTTGTTGAAGAAGACATCGTGAGCCGTGAAGTATAACCAAATACATCTTGATGAAGTAAAGTAAGGGTTGGAGCCCAAGAGATTGGAGCCTTGAAAAGACAAGGTTGGTGCCTTGGAGGATAGGGTTGGAGCCCTAGAGGATCAGAGTCGAAATCAGGTCGGAGCCTGAACTAGATATAGGGTTGGAGCCCTTGAGGTTGGTGCCTCAAAATTGACAAGGTTGGAGCCTTGGAAGTTCAAGTCGGTGCTTGGCAAATACAGGTTGGAGGGGTTGGAGCCCTACATATATTGTGCTTGATATATTATGAAGAAGAAATTAATAAAAGCATTTATTCTTATTGTTCATTTTGTGTTCTATTCTAAATATAAGTGATATAACTGGTAAAAGTAACAATTGAAAAGAAACACTGATTCACTGCCCCTCTCTGTATTTCCAACAGTTTATTAATAAAAGCATTTATTTTTATTGTTCATTTTGTGTTCTTTTCTAAATATAAGTGATATAACTGGTAAAAGTAACAATTGAAAAGAAACACTGATTCACCGCCCCTCTCTGTATTTCCAACAGTTTGCCATTCACCAAGAATGGCAGGGGATCACCACAAGGAATGCCCATTGACATAAATACCAAAGGAAAAAGCAATGTATAGAATATGATTTCAGAAGTTTTGACAACCCCATTCAGGGAACTGTGTCAGCCACTGTTTTCAGAAGTTTTTACAACCCTATTCAGGGAACAATGTCAGCTACTTAGTTTTAACGCAGTAATTTGTAATGCACATTTGAAGTATTGTTTAGTCAGATAAGCGTTCAAAATCATAAGAGTTCAGAACATGTTTTCAGACGACTACATAAATGTTCAGGTTTCATCTCAGGAATCGTGTATTAGGGCACCAAAATTTAGAGGTTAATTGAGCTAGTTATGAAACAGTTTTCTACAACAAATTGCATTGTTCTTTCGAGGAAACACATTATAAATATGCCCAAAAAATATAGCGTGGTTTTAATTTGAATGGCAAAGTAATCAAAGGCTACAGCCGTTTTACAAAGGGTAAATTACCCTGTAGAGTAGAAGTATTCAAATCTGCTCCCAGGATCTTGTCTATAAAATGGGGTTTTCAATGAAGTTTCAACTTCTGTTTTTTCAATGAATGTTCAATATGACTACTTGGTAAATATGTTTAGTATTGCAATAGACCTCAAATTGAAAATAATTACTGTCATGCTTAATCTTTGTGGATGTGATCAGTTCAGAAATGGTTGCTTGCAGGTGTGGATAAACAAGGCTTGCCTTCTGAAAAAAAAGGAGTAAATTCAAAGTCCTCAGGGCAGACTTTGGATGTCAATACTTTGAAGGATGAGATCCTGAGGGTTGTTTCTATGAACGGAGGAAAGTTACCCTTTGGCCATATTGGAGCCAGTTATGGGAAGGCCTTCGGAAAAAACTTTTGTCTGGTAAAATATGGTTATCGTAACTTACGTTCTATAATTCAAGAGATGGGGGATCTATGCTTGGAAGGGGATGGTGAAAAAATGTCTGTGTATATAAAAGTTGCGGATAATTTAGATATTTCCATTGACACAAATGCAAATAAGAGGATAAGAACAACTAGCTAGAGAGACTATTCGAGTTGAGATGTGGTTATCTGTGTGCAAACCAAACTGAGGATTATATATGATGGATGGCAATCTGGTCAGTTGGATTGATAGGTTGGATGCCAAGAGTGAAGAGAAACAAACACTAGAGTTGGGGCACAAATTCAGTTCTGATGAACTTTTGTAAGCCATTATTTCAAAGCTCTAATGATCAGTTTTTTGATTTGACAGATGTTTTGCCCTAATATCCAAGGGACCTCTTCCTGATGTTTTGGTTCAAGTGAGCTTGATTTCTTCAGAAAAAATGACCATAGAGGAAGAGTAAGGCACAAAAAGAAAATTCCTATTTGTAATTATCAGAGTAAGCGATAACTGATAATTGTTTTACTTTCTGTATTCATTGGACTTGGTATTAAAATAGCATGAAGCTTGAGAATTAAAGAGATCAATGTTCCCATGCGAATGATATTTTTGTATGTTGTAGATTTTTGCTATGAAAGTACATTTTTATTTTTTCCTTCTTTTGCATATTTCGCTTCCAGGACCGCATGTCAATCTCATTCGTTACCAAACTTTAACTATCGAACCAATTGTAGCATTACACCTTGTAAAGGAATTTCCCCCTTTTATCTGGTGCAACTTTCTGCTCTACACTGCTAAGAGCAGAAATCAAGATGGTACAGTTTCTAGCCGTGACCTAAATGCTAGCATAACCAACACATTCCAGGAAGGTAGAGCTCTGTATAGCTTTCTCCTTCTAGGGGATGAGTTAAGAAGATTATAAAAAACTTGACTTGTATTTGGTAAAAAAATGAAATTTGTTGTTGAGGATGAATTGTGTTTGCATAAGAGCCTACCAAGATTGTGTGTGTGTGCGTGTTTCTATATATATATGGCTACGGAGGTTTGCTGTTTTTGCTTTTCTTCTCAAAACCAACAAGAATAGAAACCCTTGTAGCAAGAGAGCACTTCACAAGCATGACTAGACATGAATTTTAGTTCATTTTTTGGAAACTTTACAAGGATCAATGCTTTACAAAACAAGCAGTTGTTCCATGGTGAAATTATAGATCGTATAATGAATTTAGTGCCACAAAAATTTGATGTGGTCAGCTTTTTAACTGTTTTAATTTAGGTAATAAATTTACATCCATTGAGTCCATTAAGCTCTTAACAGTAATGTAAGGTATGGTTCTTGTCTTGCACGATAAAACACTGTTCCTCTATGGTTACTTAACTCAGTTATTATTTCCCAAGTTTTAATTGTAACTTGCACTCTATTGTTAAGCCAGTTAGTTGAAGTAAGATTATCCTAGAGGATGTTAGCATCCAGATTCAAGACGAGAGGGGTCAGATTATATGCACGAATGGAGGCTTTTTCAAGATTGCAATTCTCATGTGTTTGATAGGAAATATGATTTGTCAATACATCTATATTTGTTATGTTTCGGCCTATGTCATTTGATTTTGGCTAAATTTCGAATCCCTATATTTTTAAAGAATAAAACGACTCCCACCCTAATTTTTTAAAGCATAAAACGACTCCAAGTTAATAAGATTGTTTTGCAGTGGGAACAATGCATAAACTGATTTTTTCTTAAGACTTGCTTTTCTCATCTTGCATGGTTCTTTAAAAACTTAAATACTGCAAATATATAATTGCTTTGCATCTTTAATTAGTATCATTTAAAAATTTATGTATTTAGGTATTTTACATAATCAGTGTATTTGTTTTTGAAGTATGATGTAGGAACTGGCATTCTTTCTTTAATAATATTTTTACATGTAAGAAATTATAGACTTTTCTCGATATATTTTCAAAATATTATAAAAATTAATTGGAAGGATGCACCATTCAAGTTAAATCCTTGGAAGCGAAGTTGCTTATAAAAACAAATTGCAAGGATGCACCTTGCAAGGCCCAACAAGTTCTTACAAAGAAGTCCAACAGTCCATGGAGAACAAAGGCTCAATAACTAAATACCATAGAAAATGTTAATGAAATCTATAAATATGTTATTTAAATATAATAATTTTAAGTAAACTAATTTTAAGTAATTTAACAAAAAATTTAGGCATTAAGTAGAGTTCTACAATGATTAAATGTCTGTGCATGGGAACAACAGGGGTTTTTCGCAAATCTGAATTAACCCAAAAATTTGATTAAAGTTTTTGATTGATATGAACTCCTATATTTTTTTATTTTCTATTGCTGGAATTTGATCACTAAAAGTGAGTTTTTCTGTTTTTTGTTTTGGTTTGGTTTTGTTTTCGTTTTTTTTTGTTTGGTTTTGTTTCTGTTTTTTGTTTTTTTTTTGTTTTTTGTTTTTGTTTTGTTTTGTGTTTTTTTTTTGTTTTGTTTTTGGTTTTCTCTTATATCTTTTGGTTTGTTTGTTTTGTTTAAATGAAATTGAAAAAGAAAATTGTAATGCGACCCAAAATTGTTACATTTCATCAAAGCTACTAATAATCCTTGCGAGTTTGATATTAAGCATGAAGGCTCAATCCAAACCCTCAAGCGAACATCACGAAACAAATTTTATTCCCCCTCTAGCTATTTTTTTTTCCAGAATATTCTCAAGATCCAAATACACTTGCCTTCCATTTTTACCACTTTTTGGTTTGATCTTAACTAGCTTATTTTCCTTGGTGAAATGTTTTTGCCCCCCTTCTCAACTTGGATCCATCTTGGGTTTTTGGTTAAATGCGGTCGGTCACCCTTTAGTGAGTGAGCATTGTCTTTTTCTGCCCAAGGAATTGCTTTTTCTAGTGTTATTCCTCAGGGATCCAACTTTCATAAGGGTTTGTTGTGTATGAGCTTCCATTGTTGTTGAATCTGGAAGGTTTTCATTGACATGCACTTCTTAATTGACTTTTGTTTCCTTCAATGAATCTTCTTTGACAAGAACTTCTTACAACTTGTCTTTTGCTTCTTTCCTATCCAAAGTCTCTTATTCTTTGTATACTGTATAATGTTTGCTTTGAGCTCTTTCTCACCATTTGGGCCTCTGGTATTTTTTTGGGCTCTATTATTCTACAAACGCTAGGTGATAACGTAGCGCTAATGCAACCAAGCAAGAAATATAATTAGTGTGTGAGACTCGTTAGTGTACTTGGTCATTAGGGAAAATAATGATAGTGGAGGTTACAATATGGAAAAGGTTGGAAATTGTAAACCTTGTCTACAAATGACATGCAAAAAAATGTTTCACCTTGATGAAACATAACTCCATCCATGATTAAATAGTATGTACATAAGCAAGAAAAGAAAGTATGTTGATGAAGGTATAGACCATACAACCTTTACCCCTTCTCAATGGATGGATTTGTTGCTTGTGAATGTTGGATTTTGTTGTCTTTTTTTTACTATTGATACATGTTTTTATTTCCAACTCACTTGAGGGTTTTCAATAATCATGAATTCTCTCAATACATCATGTAATTAAGAGTAAAGATGGTATTCAATCATTCACTAGGAAATGAACCTTGTATTCTAAATGTAGGTCGTCTAGAGATACATCATAAATTGTATCTTTTTCCCATAAACCAACAACAAACGTCGGATTTCCATTTTCATTTTTTGAGAAGCAAGAAGCATATGAGGTCAATTTAGGCAAGAAGAATGAATTCTCTGGCTCTTCTAGTTCTTGTCATATCCGCATCATCAGCAACAATATCACCTACTATACACTGCTAAAAATTTAGAATTATTGTTGTTCATCCATTGTCGCTCGTATATTTGTTTATATTTATTTTTTTCATATATGAGGCACACCATGGGATGGAGCTCCAAACCCTTAATTGAGTACTGCATGAGGTACATGAAGACTTCGAAAAATCAAGGACAAGAGGTGTGGGATTTTACTACCAAATATTCAGTGACAAGTCATGACTAAAATGGAGAAAAACACAAAGATTATAGATCCAAGCTCATGGAAACTTGGTAATCAATGGTTGCTCCCATATTTTCTTGAAGGGAAGAGGTTGTTGCTTATTGTTGAAGATCATTTTCTATATCCATACTTTCATCATAAAAAGCATTTATGTTATGAAGGTTGTAGAAAAACAATGGCGTTATGGCAAAGGGGGCCCTGTATTGGGTTAAATATATATGGTATAACCACATGAGGAGGCATATATGAGGGTTAAATGTATAGGTAATATGTAAATGTAATATATATAATCATTATTGAGGACATGTGATTTAGACATATGAATGTAAGAAGCCCTAGATATGGGTGAGGTAACATCAGAAATGTGGTCTAGAATTGAAGAACGGCACTAGGATTTCATAGACGGAGTTATGTTGAAGCTTCAAAAAGAGAGAAGAAAAAATTCAAGGTCTACAAAAGATACTTGAAGAAGTCGAACTCCATCTAGAGGATATACATGCCAAATATGATGGTATGATCTCCAAGGCGTGAGTAATGAAAGACCAGGAAAATATGATAGAGGAGGGCATTGTCTTTGAAAAGAAGACAAATGAAATGGATATAGGAGGGTACTATGTTATGACCCCAAGGGGGCCCTATATTGGGTTAAATGTATATAGTATGACCCCAACGCAGGGGGGGAAGGAGTCAAGGGGCCAGGGGATTATATGAGATTAATATATAGGTAATATGTAAATGCATATATAATAGGGTCAACCTAGTGATGAATGGGCCACATGGGCAATGTGTGAGTTGTACCCCATGCTCACATCGGTGGACATGGTGTGTATTTTTAGTTTTATGTCTTCTCAACATTTTTCTTGTGGAGGAACATCTTCATATTGAAGGTCATTTTGAAATGAAGACTTCGAAAAATAAAGGACAAGAGGTGCATTGTATTTTACTACCAAATATTTAGTGACAATGCATGACTAAAATTGAGAACAACTCAAAGATTATAGATTTAGGCTCATGGGAACTTCGTATTCAATGATTGCTTCCATATTTTATATTTTTTAGAGGAGAAGAGATTGTTGCTTCCTCTTGAAGAACCTTTTCTATACTCAGGACTTCATCATAGAAAAACAAAGTTACAAACTTGATGACTGTGACTTCTAAAGGAGAATTCTAGCACCAAAACCCATATTTTTGCATAAGAAACATGAAAAAAACCTCCCAAGTCGAAAAACGATGATGCTACATCACCCTTTAGATAAATTTAAAACAACAGCAGCAACAAAATTTTCAACCATAGCATTAAAAACCAAATATCATGAGTACAAATATTATATGAGATTAAATATATAGGTAATATGTAAATGTAATTATAATAGGGTCAACCTAGTGATGAAGGGGCCATGTGGGCAATGTGTGAGTTGTACCCCATGCTCACATCAGTGGACATGGTGTGTATTTTTAGTTTTTATGTCTTCTCAACATTTTTCTTGTGGAGGAACATCGAAAAATAAAGGACAAAAGGTGCAAGGTATTTTACTACCAAATATTTAGTGATAAGCCATGACTAAAATTGAGAAAAACTCAAAGATTATAGATTTAGGCTCATGGGAACTTGGTATTCAATTATTACTTCCATATTTTATATTTTATAGAGGAGAAGAGATTGTTGCTTCCTCTTGAATAACCTTTTCTATACCCAGGCCTTCATCATAGAAAAACAAAGTTACAAACTTGAGGAGGACTGTGAATTCTAAAGGAGAATTCTAGCCCCAAAACCCATATTTTTGCATAAGAAACATGAAAAAAACCACCAAATCGAAAAACGATGATGCTGCGTCACCTTTTAGATAAATTTAAGACAACAACAACAACAACATTTTCAACCATAGCATTAAAAACCAAATATCACGAGTACAAATCAAACTTAAAATTCTAACATGTTCAACTATGACATTAAAAGCCAAATACTATGACTAAAAAAAACCTTAAAAATCAACACCTAAATTAGAGAGTGGTTCTATCAAAAGCATTTATTTTTGGGTTAAAATTATGATGAATTTGAAATCTTTCATTAGAGCATTAAAATTGCAATATTTTGTTAGCTATAGTCTAGAAAATCATCACTACCATAAACAAAATCACAAAATTACCATTTTTTAATGTAGTATAATACACAAATTTTATTTTTTTTAATAAAAAATTTTATTTTATTTTTTTAAATGAAACTAATTTTTTTATTAAACATAGTTTTTCTAGGGGTGGTAGGAGGGGGAGGCATTATGTTTGGCTTTGACAAACAAATAGAGATCCAACCAATTTGCTCGGGCCTTGGGGATTATCACCAACAACCAATTTAAATATCTTGTCCTTTGGCAAGGATTGAAAATGAAAATTGAAAAGAGAATCACAAAAGTCTCCGTATTTGGAGATTCAATGATAGTTATAATATACAAATTTTAATTTTTGTAATAAAAATTGAAAATTTTATTTTTTTAAATGAAATTAAACTTTCTATTAAAAATAGTTTTTCTAGGGGACGAACAAATAGAGATCCAATTTGCCTAGGGCTTGGGGGGTTATCACCAACAACCAATCTAAATATCTTGCCCTTTGGCAATGATTGAAAATGACAATTGAAAAGAGAATCACAAAAGCTATGTTTGACCTTGATGAACAAATAGAGATCCAATTTGACTAGGGTTTGGGGGTTATCACCAACAACCAATTTAAATATCTTGCCCTTTGGCAATGATTGAAAATGACAATTGAAAAGAGAATCACAAAAGTCACCGTGTTTGGAGATTCAAAGAGAGTAGATTCAATGAGAGTTATTCAACATGGAGATTCAATGAGAGTCATTCAACAAGGGAGATATCGCAGTTTTTCTAGGAGTGCTAGGAAGGGAAGGCAATATGTTTGGCCTTGATGAACAAATAGAGACCCAATTTGCCCGGGGCTTGGGGGTTATCACCACCAACCAATCTAAATATCTTGCCCATTGGCAAGGATTGAAAATGACAATTGAAAAGAGAATCACAAAAGTCTCAGTGTTTGCAGATTCAATGATAGTTATTCGACAGGTGAAAAACACAAAAACACAGAGGTTGTCAAACCAAGAGCTCCCTGCTATCCTTCAAAAAATTGTTCTTATTGACCCTAATCTTTGAAATTAGGTAAATCGATTCAATGATAGTTATTCGACAGGTGAAAAACACAAAAACACAGAGGTTGTCAAACCAAGAGCTCCCTGCTATCCTTCAAAAAATTGTTCTTATTGACACCTAATCTTTGAAATTAGGTAAATCGATGGCAATTTTGTAAATAGTTTTTTTTCTCCACGTATATATCCATGTTCTATGTTAATGCAAAACATCCCTTTGTTAGTGGAGTTACTCCTGTTCATAGTATCAAAGCCAACCCCCAAAATTAGTTTTTTTAATGCGGTGACTTTTGTCATTGTCCTCCTTTGTTTCCTACCATTATTTTCTGTCCCTTTGCTATCCATTCCGTGCGTGAAGGCCGTGGAAGATTGCTGAGAAAAACGGTAGTGATTCATGATTTCCGTAACGAGCTGCAACTGCTTGAAGATTTGAAGCGGATGAGGAAAGAGGCGCTAATTTTGATAAAGACGATCAAAGTTTTCGTGAAATTCCAGTGACTGGAGAATTTGTGAATCGGTACTGGCGGCAGTAGGATCACATGTTTCCTGTAATGAACAACAGAGCATAAATTCACTTCTTGCTGAGCTCAATCGACTGAGTAAATAATTTGGAAGATGGCTTTTATGATTGAGAATTTTGTGACCTGGTAGCAATATTGTTTCCCTGCATGTACGTTGGATCTCATCCCTGCGTTCAAGACCGGGCTGCTTATGGTGCTGCGTTCTACGTGAAGGCATTTGCGTGGATTGTATGACCGCTGGCCCAACCTTATACCTGCGCGTTAATGGCCGCTTTGAATGGTATGTGATGTTCCATGCTGTTGTACGTTGAATTTTCTGAACGCTGCATTGACTTGGTATACGTTGCAACTTGTTTGAGACTGTGTGTGCCTTGAGTTCCATGCTGGTGTATTTACAGATCGTTGAAATTTTTGATGATCACATTAGAGGCGGTGGCATCTTATGAATTTAGAATGGTCGTGCTTATATGTTCGTATGGTATAAATTATAAGCGATGACATCTTATGAATTTAGAAAGGCCGTACGATGGTATAAACTACATATAATATGAAGTGCGTATGTTTCCATGGGATATATGGAAAGTGAGTGATTGGGATGAATTTATATTATTCATAATTTTTTATAGGTTGGACTCATAATGCTTACAAATAGATGGGATATGCATTTGTTTTTTTTAATATATGGAAATGGACTTTTATGGAAATGAAATTGTAGTTAGTAAATTTTATTGCAAAAATATCAAGGTTTTTTTGAAATTATTGTAATTATTTTGGGCATATCAATTTTTATGATGCATTCACTCATTTCCATTGTGGGAGTAGTTTTTATTGGCAAAGAGAACTATCATGAGTGGTTCTAGAAGATAAAACACACCTTAATTTTTAATGAGTTATGGAAAAGAGTTTGTAAAGGAGGAGACAATGCACCCGCAAAACCCATTTCAAAGAAGAAGCTTGCCATTTGGGAAAATAAGAACATCAAGGGCTATGCCTTGATTGCAACGTTAGTAAATGAAGAGGCGAATTGTCATATTTCTCCATTTTCAATACCTTTGAAGCCTTAAAGAAGTTGAAGGAATTGTATGACTCACACTTTGAACTTGGAGTTGTTCAATTGATGATTAAGTTGTTCAATCTTGAGTTGAGAAATGATGACCCTCTTGCCTTAGTGTCATATTTAAGATCCATTGTGCATGACATAAAGGCCACCGGTGTTGAAATAGATGTTCCCCACACAACCTATGTGAAAGCACTAAATCCCACCTATTCACATTACCTTGAGTCATTGCAAGCGAGTGACAAACTTGAGGAGATTTGCTTTGACTCCCTTGAGAAGAAGTTTGTTGAAAGCGTGAAGACTTTTGGGAAGACGACAACTCCTCAATCTTCTGAAGAAGTTGTGTGCCTTGCACAAAAAGAGAAGAATAATGCACACGATTCTTCTAGAGGATGAGGTGGCCAAAGAGGAAGAGGAAGGAAGAATTTTAGAGGTAGGGGGGTGGACATTTCCAAGGAGAAATGCTTAATCTTCATTGCATACGATGCAATAGAGATGGACATGATGCTTCCACATGTACACCGCCTTGGGACAAAATCGAGCTAGAAAGAAATGAAGAGAAGGGTAAAACACTTGGTAAAGGGAAAGGAAAAGCACCCGAGTCTGCTCATTATGTTGTGGCACATTGCAACATTGGAGTAACTGAAGACTTATTCAATGCTTCACTTGCTTCATGGAAAGATGCTTGGTTGCTTGATTCAGGAGCAACTTATCACATGACTTTCAAAAGAGATTTCTTTAAAGAATTCATTGATAATGTTGATGGAACAATATACTTTGTAGACAAGTCAAAACTCAAGCCATGAGGGTTTGACACCATTAGGCTTAAACCGTTTGGTCTTCTAGACTTTCTTCTACATGATGTTCTATATCTCCCAGAGTTGAGGAGAAACTTGTTGTCTTTGGTCCACATCCGCCAACAAGGACACTCCATTCACATATTTGATGGCAAGGTTGAGGTCAGAAAAGCATTAGATCACTCACTTGTCATGACTGGGATAGATGAAGAAAGACTTTTGAAGTTGCAAGTAACCTCTGCTCGTGCACATAATTTTTCATACAATTCTCATTATGATGAAGATACATTTCCATCAAGTATTTTATGTCATGCTATATTTGGACACTTGAACTATGACAACCTCTGTTTGTTGAAGAAAAATTGTGTTACTGGTTTGCCTACAATTCTTAGGAAACTTAAGCAATGTGATGCTTGTATCTTATGAAAGCATAACAAATAGTGTTTTCATGATTCTCATTCCAGAGCACATAGAAAACTTGAACTCATTCATTTTGATTTATGCGGCCCAATGCCTATTCCTTTTGCAAATGATAATAAATATGTGAGACATTTATTGATGACTACACCAGAATGAGTTGGATTTTATTGTGTTGGGTTTATTGCATTGATTCGGCTTAATGGTTATTCTTTTTGCAAATAATAATAAATATGTGATGACGTTTATTGATGAATACACCAGAATGTGTTGGATTTTATTGTGTTGGGTTTATTGCGCTGAGAGATGCTCTACAACCCAATATAGGAGTGATGTGTAAGTGTAATGTAAGAAAGTTTGTAAACATTTTGACATTACTATGATGATGAATTGTGTTGAGGTTATTGTGCCCTCAATAACCCAATATAGGAGTGATGTGTAGGTGTAATGTAAGAAAATTTGTAAACATTTTGACATGTCGACTTACTATGTTGAATTTATATTAATATGTCTAATTTATTATACTAAAGGATTTGTAAACATTTACATGGTAGTTAAAAGTAATATAGAGCCCAGTATTGTGGAGATGTAGTGTTTTTAAAAAGTTAAAAGTGATAAAAAATAAAAATTCATTTTGTTACATTTTAATTTTGTTTTTATTAATAAAATTGTGAATATTTTTTTACATAAAAGAAAATCATAATATACATATTATTAAAATATATCATTTATAAGTAGCAACAATAAGTTATATCCATTTTACTTTATAAAATAGAATAATGATTTTATAACAATATTTAAATTTAATTAATAAGCACATAAGGACTTTAATATTTACAATATAACAATATGTTTAACCATGGATAATTATGTATACTTTGCCATAGATATTATTAACTTGTAAATATATTTTGTTACAATACCATGGGCAATACCATGGCTCATCAATACAACATGCCCAAAAACCATCTCTAATTTCACAATTAAAATATTTTATTTGGATTTATTTTTATAACATTTTTTTGATTAAATTTGGAAAAAAATTAAAAATTATAATTATTTTTTGAGATAACTACCCATTTCACATTAAAATATATACGATGTAAATAGTAGTTATAAATTAAAATCCATTTTACCATATGAATTAAAATAATAATTTTGTAACCATATTTAAATTTCATTAAACTCAATACTTACAATATAACAAGATTTTTAATCGTGGATATTCACCCCCAATTTATCATAAATATTATTGGCCATACCATACCATTGGCCATGATGGATCTAGGTTGGTCAATAATATATATCCATTTTAACTTATAAAAAACAAATCATTCTAAATACAAATCTCTCTTTAAAAAATGTAATATTTAAATATTTATAACAAATGAAATTTATATAAATATAAATTTATTTTTAATAATATATATATATTAAAAAATTAAAAAGATTATTCATTATTTTAAATACTTTTGATTTTTTAAATTATTTCTTAAGAATATTATTTTTGCACAAAAGCCTATGTCATTCTTGCACAATAAACAAAATCCATGTGATAGCAATGTGTAAAAAAGCAAGGGTAGTGCCATCAAATGACTCTGTGTAATAATTCTTTTTTGTATATGGAAATTAAAGTTTTGTATACTTATTATGTAAATAGTAGCTATAAATTAAAATCCATTTTAAAAAAGCAAGGGTAGTGCCATCAAATGACTCTGTGTAATAATTCTTTTTTGTATATGGAAATTAAAGTTTTGTATACTTATTATGTAAATAGTAGCTATAAATTAAAATCCATTTTACTATAAAAACCATCTCTTATTTCACGATCAAAGCAATACCTACAATGTAACATGATTTTTAACCATGGATACTCACCCCACTTACCATACCATGGCTCATCAATACCATATTTAGAAAAACCACCTTTGATTTCACAATCAAAATATTTTTTAAATATATATATTTTTATTTTATATCTTATATTTTAAAAAATATAAAATATAAATGGTAGCTATAAATTAAGATTGATTTTACTATATAAATTAAAATAATAATTTTGTAACCATATTTAAAATTCATTAATAAGATTTTTAACCATGCACTTTACCATGGAAATATTAACCATACCATACCATTGACCAATACAATCCCTCATTATCATCACATGCGTAGATAAAAATATAAATAAAACTAAAAAATAAAATTAATAATCAAACCAACCTAGATCCATCTTAATTTCAATTAAACCAACCGAGATCCATCTTAACTTCCTATCTATTAAGGTCCCAGAGGGATAAAATCTCTGGTGGTGCAAACCTTTCTTCAAGTTTTGCAATCCTAAAGAGGTTTGTGCCTCAAGATATTTGATCCTTGTCTGTGCTTGATAGATTCAGAGTTAAGATGGATCTAGACTGGTTTATTGAAGAACAAATCTGAAGCTTTTGAAACGTTCAAGAACTTTCATGCATGGATTGTAAATGACGCACAATCTCATATTGGATCTATTCGTACTGATAATGGAAAATAATATACATCAAATGAAGTTGAAAACTATCTTTGCCAACATGCGATCAAACACCAACAACGTGCCTTATAATCCCCAACAGAACGGAGTAGCTGAAAGAATGAACAAGGCAATATTAAGTTCCATGATGTTTTTCAAGAATGTTAAGATGATGTTTTGGGTTGATCAAGTTCCTTTGTGTTATGTATATAAAAAATATGTGTCCATTTAATCATAGAAAATTTTAGGGGCTAATATTCGCAGGTGGGCTAATTTTCCATGTTTAAAAAAAAAGATTTGCCATTTTTCCTTTTTCTCTAAAAATGATTCACCCAAATTGTACAATATAAAATTATTTTAACTTAAAATTTTCAAAATTATATAGACTATATATCAAATCATTAGAAATTTGAATATTTTTACAAGCATATCAACACATTTTATAGTTTGTATATTATAGACTAGTGAAATTCGCCAAGGTTTATAAACTTTAAGACAAATTTCGATCCTTAAAATTTTCCTTGCATCTAATGCTATATAAAAAAAGACTCCCTATGAAATGTGGTATGGCCACATTTTTTGTTGAGGCATATCAGGGTTTTTGGTTCCACCTAATATGCCTTGATACCTAAAAAACAAAGAAACAAACTCAGTGCAAGGAGTCACAAATGTATCTTCTTGGGGTATTCAAATACCTCCAAAACATACAATCTCTATGATGAAGTGAATAAGAAGTTTATAGGATCTAGAGATGTTACCCTTTTTGAATCTTCTAAGACTAGCAATGTTGTTAAGCGACAAATTGATCACTTGGATAGATTCAGATATGTAAAGTATTTTCAAGAATTTGATAATGAGATTCCACATCTTGAAGGGGGGATCCCTATACTGGATCAATTTATGGAATCTCCTTCTGAAGCACTCTCTCCCCTGCATGAAGCTCCAACTGCTAATCACACTTTGAGTGATGTGTTTGACAAAATTGGGAGACTAAATCTTGGTTCAACCCCATCTCAGTCAACTGATCAACCTGGGCTGTCTCAGAAAGGTCCTCTAAAATGGTTGACAAAGAAACTTGAAAGTGTTCGTCCCGATGAGGTTGGAAAGATAGGAACAAGAAGCTCAACAAGACAAAATGGAGGTGATGTAGACAATCTTGATTCACTTGTTGATATGGATGTTTCTTATGATTGTGAATTGAATTTGTCTACAAATTTCAAACCAACTTCCTTCAAAGAAGCCGCTTCTCATGATGAATGGAAAGAAACGATGCAGAAAGAATGTGATGCTTTGATAAAGAATGACACCTAGAAGCTTGTTGATCTTCCATTGAGAACCAATCCATTACACTGCAAGTGGGTATTCAAGAACAAGTATAAAGAAAATGACTCACTTGACAAGCACAAAGCCATGTTTGTGGAAAAAAGTTTTACACAAAAGGAAGGGGTCGACTATGAGGAGACTTCCCCCCCCACAACAAGTCTCCTCCCCCTACCCCCACAACAAAATGGGCTACCATCCATACACTCTTTGCCTTTGCAACTCAAAACAGTTGGAAAGTCCATCAAATGGATGTAAACAATGTTTTCTTGAATGTATATATGAAAGATAATGTTTTTATGTCCCACCCAAGAGGATTTGTTATGAAGGGTTAAAGACATAAAGTATGCAAGCCTGTAAAATCCTTGTATGGCTTCAAGCAAACACCGCAAGCCTAGTACGAGAAATTAATTGAACATCTTCTGAAACTCAATTTCAAACATTATGATCTTGATGATGCAACTTTCTTTGTCAAGATAGTTGGAAAAACAATTGTATATCTTGCGGTGTATGTAGATGATCTTTTGATGACAGAGAACAATGAGAACTGCATTGCATCCATAAAGAAAGAACTGAGGAAATGTTTTGAAATGACAAATTTGGGCTATGTTCACCACTATCTTAGTATTGAAGTAACCCAACATCCGAAGTTTATATTAATTTCTCAGAAGAAGCACATTGGAGATCTGTTGAATAAGTTTCGCATGGCCGAGTGCAGTCCTTTGACTACTCCAATGGAACATAACTTATAGTTCACATCCATTAAAGGAAAAGAATTTGAGGATGCAACAAAGTATAAACAACTCATAGGAAGTCTCAACTACCTGACTACTACCAGACCAAACATTTCATTCGCTGTTGGAATCTTCTCGAGGTTCATGGAAAACCCTTGTGAGGATTATTGGTCTGCTGCAAAAAGAGTTCTAAAGTACTTGAAGGGAACTCAAAACTTTGGATTCAAGTATACATAGGTGGGTGACTTAAGCTTGATCGGATACTTTGATTTAGATTTCGATCGAGATAAATAAATTGGGGTATCTACTTCAGGTTATGTTATGAGTCTTGGATCAGGAGTTGTCTCTTCGAGGTCACACAAATAATAATTTCGAGCATATTCCACAACTGAAAAAAATATGTGATAGAAGCTAAAGCAATGAAGGAAATTGTGTGGCTCATGAAAATTTTGGAAGATTTGCAGGAGAAACAAGTGCATTCAACTACTCTTTTGATTGACAACACTTCTGCAATAAAGTTGGCCAAGAACCCAAATTTCCACGATCAATCCAAGCACATCAATACAAAATACCAGCAAATTGCAGACATCTTCACCAAAGCTCTTGGAAGGAAAAAGTTTGAAAGATTCAGAATGATGCTTGGACTTACCAACATTCCTTCAGATTAATGGGGAGAATGTTGACACCTAATCTTTGGGATTAGGGAAATCCATGTAAATATTGTAAGTAGTAAAATAAAGGGAATTGGAAGATGAAGAGATATTGGGAGATGAAACCCAATAGTTTCCCTCCCCATTTATATATCCATGTTCTATCTTAATGAACAATATTAATTCATTTGTGGAGTTACTCCTAGTCTAACAATTATAATCTCTTTGCAATTCAAACAAACTGAATTCTTTCATGTGCTTATAAAATTAAACTCAAAAGTTGATTCATTAGCTAACCAAGGTACCAAGGACTTTAGAAGTTAATCAAAAGGTGGCCACTATTTCACATATCCCATGATCATTAGAAGCATTATTGAAGTTTTAAGACTCAATAAATTTAATAGATGTAATGGAATAAACGTATGGGTATCCACCTCCGGAATAGAGTGTGTAAATTACCCCTCTAATCTGGCTTCAATTTACAACCTGAGATTAAGTGAGGAGCATTGATCAACATCAAGTTTGAATCTTTGGCATACAATAATGGAGTACCACCGCCTCTATTTAACTCCCACCTAGTGATTGCTCTTGGTTGCATGCAGTTGCAAGTGGCATTCATGTTTAATTTCTCAAGGCAAGAATGAGTTCACATAGGCGCGACGAGCCTCGACTTCACAAATGCATTTACTCCTTCGCACATTGTAGTTAATTCTGTTGTTGCTACAAATTTATTAGATGCCATTCCAAAGAATGTTACATGATATCAATGAAGGGGGTGGTGCAGAGGGAGATTTGGTTATAAATGAAGAAGTGTAGCCCACGTTTGACCTTGTTTTGTGCTGAGCAAATTCATCAGTGTGCAAAGGTTTTCGTTATCTCCTAATAATAACTGTGAGACACTGCAAAACTTGATAATGGAAGCACAAGGAGAATTGTCCCGCGAAGGAGAAATGGAAAAATTAAAGTATCTCTTGGAGCGCTTAATGGAATCTCTTGAAGGGCTTTTGAAATCTTTGAACTATAGGGGTATTGCAGAGGAGAAGCGGTTGATATTCTACTTGTTGGACACCAAGTTTGCATTAATGCAAGGTAGGGCGGAAAATCTACAGTCTGAGATGTACAATGAGTTAACAATAATGAACATCAAGATTGCAAAAATAGAAGAATGCATGGAAGCAACCGAGATTAGCGAGGACCAACAATTGAAAAAGGCCAAGAGAGCTTGATGGAAGGGCACAATAGACTAAGGGCAATAAAACAATTGCGTGGACACACTGGGAAAAAATGTTATTCTTTGTCAGATACTTATTTAATTTTGAAGTCTCTTAATGTATTGTTTATACTGTTGCTAGGAGTATTTTGCAGAGCCTGTCATAGGCCCCTGTTCAAAAATGTTGGAAAATCTTTTCATAAGCAAAGATACTTTATCTTTTGTGCCTCTGAATGTAGTGTAGTATTAGATAATGAAACATTTTGTAGTGGGTTCTGGCCTAGAGTCTATACTTTTATTATAATACCAAACCATAACTGTTTCTTTGCATTTTTTAATTTTTAATTTTTATTATTATTATTATTTTTAAATAAATAAATAAATTATTAAAAACAAATATTATAAATTAAAAAATTAAACAAAATAAATTCAAAATCCAAAATGCCCAATTTAAAAGAAACAGATTTATATATTTTTGTTTGTAAGCTTAGCAGGAATACATTTTTATCATGTCCAATATATCACCCCGATCGGGCTGAGAATTGAACCAATGACTTCATATCAAGGAGTGCCTTAACATAGCACCCGATCACCCGATCATAAAGAAGGTGGCAATTTTCTACATGTTTATATGTCACTTTCCACATATTGACATAGTTTGAAAATTCATGTTGAACTCTCTTTAATGCATTATGAGCATATTCCTTCAATATTAGGGGCCAAATTTAATAACAAGCATATCGTTTTCATTTAATGAGGAGAATTCTAGTGGAATATCCGTAAGATAAAGTTGTCATCTTTTGATGGAGTCAAATTGCAATTATGTCTGCTCATAAGATGCCTTATGGGTCTAAATATGATTATGGACATTTAAACTATCTTGGTTATGCCCTTGTATGTGTTGAGCTCTATGATAAGATTCCCTTTGTACATAGGTTTTCCAATTAATAAAATATACTTTCTATTCAAGATGAACTAAAAATAAAATCCACAGGTGTTGATCCACATACAATGTACAACTAATTTTCTATGGCCTACAGGCCCACTAGAAATATATTTTAACATAAGTTGTTCCAAAATCTCAAATCTAACTAAGTTCTTAACAAATTATGTCTTCATTAGTTGACATGTTACGGATCAAAAAACAAATAAGATCAAAAGTCTAAAAGGTTACAAGTCCTTGAGGAAACCAAATGTTCCTCAATATACTCATCTAAGACAAGGAAACATTTAGCCAAGTGCAAAGATTCCTTAGATATTGTGTTAACAAAATTGTTTGGCTCTCTAAATATATGAGTAAAACTAATCCTTTAAAAAGGACCATACATATCCTTCAAATCTAAATCTAACTATGAAAGAACATTACTTTGAACATGGACTTCATTGTTCATCTAATTCATAGTAATTATAGAGTCTCCAGGTACATGTATTCACACAATATTTCTCTCTAAGGTACACTTCAATAGACATAATAATGCTTTATATTTGCCTTTATTCCATGCCTAGATTCTCATTTCCAATGAAATAGTGATCCTTAGTAGTAAATAACACAAAACCAATACTAAAAAGTGTTATGGGCTGTGGTAAGCTCCATCAAAACTCCCTTTATACGTTATTTACATGTGTTTCAAATTTCAAAAATTCAAATCAATGGACTTTGAAACATTGTATTGATTAGACTTGTAATATTCTACTTGGTTTTCCAACAATGCAATCATATCGTCATACTTTTTCATTCACTTGTCATCATTTGTTGCTTTGATAGCAGTAGTTTGTGTTAATGCAAGTCATGTAGAAGCATTCAATGTTGGATAAGACTTGTTTATGTCCATCAAAACAAACTCATTAAAACCCCTAATCAACATCGATCTTGCTTCACTTGTGAGTTTATCTCACAATAATTTGTTTTTTCTACAAAATTAAACATTTCCAAGTTGGGTACTTCATCAATGGGTGCAAAGAATGACATTTCCCTTGTAGTAACAATCCCTAAGATAGTCGTGCTAGCAAAAATATGGGTAATATATACAATGCCCATTATTTTTTTGAATAAATAATAATAAGTATTATTATTTTTATTTTTCTTCGAAGAAATATCTAGGCAGATCCACATGAAGAGATCACTTCTCGTCGGCTTATTAGCAGAGCCTAACCCCAATGGAATCGAGGAGAATTGACTGTGTGATCTCCCATTAGCGAGGTTCTTTAGCAATGATATCTCGACCAATTGAGCTAACCCTCAGGGCTATATACCTTGTTTGTTATTTCTATAATTCAAGTTTTCCTTTCCTCATTTTTCCTTTTGTATTTGTTCTATCCTTTTCTTCTTAACTTCATCGGTTTCAAATTTCTTCTTTAAACCCTCTTGTTCTTTATTCTTTTTTTCTTCTTTAGCTTCAACTTTAACTTTCTTTTAAATTTCTTTTCTTTGAGTCTTTAAATCTTTACACATGCTTTGACTTTTACTTCTATTTATTCTTTCTTCTTTTCCTTAACTTCTACATTCCTCTTTGCTTTAACATCTTATTTAGCTTTTGCCTCATCCTCCCTCTCCAATACAACTACTTTGGTCAATGAATTAAGCCATGTGTATGCCTTTTATTTGCCTTGGAATTTTCTTTGACCTTTTCCCAAGCTTTCAATCTTTTGTTTTCCTGCTCTTTTCTTGTAAAGCTTGGTATTCTACAATATCCCTCTCTACCTCCTCCCTTATCTTGTTTCCCTTTTCTTATGCCAATGTTCACAAATTGATTTTCACCTCATCGTAAGTACGAGCATATCTCTTTGGCCCTTTTAATTCATTCCTTTCATGAGAACAAGCGATTACAATTTTCACCTTAGATATATCATTTTTAACAATGCCAAAAGGAGCATGCATTTGGTACCTTTCTAGCAAGAAGCACTAAGCTTCCATTTTCTCTCCTTCCATTCTTTCCCAAGAAGAATCAATTAGTCCATATACAACTAGCAAAAAAAGGATAGTAGAGACATGTTCTCTTTTGATGCTTTGTTAGATAGGTATCAAAACCATGGAGAGTTGTTTGATAGCCCATCTCTTGAATTACTAGCTTTTTAGAAACATAGGCTACCAACCCATGCAAAGTGCACACCAAGTACAATATATGAGAGGATATATAAAATTTTGGAAGATTGGTGGATGCATTAAGATTGGATTTCTTGATAGCTTTGTTCAAGGACTAATACAAAATGGACTCCCTACTTAATACAATTCCATTTTCTACAATGTCATAGATTGACGAAACCCATGCTACTTTTAAATATGAAGATGATTTTTTTTAACAATAACAAAAAACTATATTAAGCAAAATAAGTGCGTGGGGTACAACAAATTATACAATGTATTGCATATAACAAATTATAAGAGATTCACTTAAGACTCGATTCTAAGCTATAAATATACTATCCAGAATATGACTACATTGAAATACGATAAATCAAAGGTGTGAGTATGTGTAGACTCTCTAAAACACCCCTAGATATCAACAAAATTTGACCAAAATTGACATATTAAACTAGAGACCAATGAAAATGCAGTCCATAAGCTATGGATCTATTTGACTATAGGATGCTTCCTAATTTAGGTCCAAAAGGAGGAAATAAAGAGGTGAAGTAAAGTGGGACGAGACTAATGAAGATACAAAGCACCCTAATTCCCTTCGTGGAAATTTCCCCCTTTGTTCGGTGAGGTGTAAGCCTCCCAATTGGGACCTCAAACTACCCAATTTATCTTCTATTCACCACATCTGGAGATTTTATTGAACCAATATCTCCATTATAAAGGCCACTTGTGATACTAGTGGCTTCGTTCTAAATTGAACGTGGGATATAATTTCCTATATGTCAACAATTTTGTCCATGGAGAATAGGGGATCCTTGCTTCAACAAGTTTCCATGATAGAGATCCAAACATTCGACAGGGTGGTAGACAAGAGACACAACAAAGAGTGTAGCACAGGACCTAATCACACTGAAACCATACATAGAGAATCTCGCATGTGATAGGACACCATGAACATATATGTGATCGCATTCCACGCCTACTTTATAACATCAACATACTAAATAACGCTCCTTACTTCGTAGAATAAATTTGGCCCAATTGTGTTTAAGATGTCCCTCTTAACTTCCCTCATTCAAGCATGTTTCCGCCAAAGCATCAATGGGATAGGCTTAATCTCTAGCTACTACATTAGACTTTTGGTATGTGGCATGAGCAGAATCTAGGGAATGGGTAGGAATGATGCCCTCGAGTTGGTCCATGATGTTCTAGTTGGGTGCCCCATTGCATGGGAGATGCGAGAGTCCGCAACAAAGTTATTTTCCTAGAGGATATGATATAATATTGTTTTTGGAACGTAATCCAAGACATAATGGATACACCTAAAGATGGATTTTAATTTTGGGTCAAGTGGAGTGGTGCATATGTGGATATTTTTAATGGTGTTTTTTGAGTCTTTGATAACGATCAACTTGTTGATTTGATTTAAGAGGGACATGGATGTTCGTTGAAGTAAGGCATATGATTTTACTTGATTATTAGAGGCATGGTCAAAGATATAGGGGAAGGTGCATTCAATTATTCCTTTAGGGCTGTAAATCACCCCCCCTCCCCCTCCCCCCACACTCATCACCCGTGAAGATGACTTTTACCCATATAACTTTCTAACCAGGTTAGTAACAAATATGTAGAAACCTTTGAAATTAATAGTAGTAAATGATTTGGTGGCCCTATCTTTGAATGCATTTCCATAATCATGCTAGATGTTTAGGATGCCATAATGTCCAATTAGTGTGTGAGTAATTTAAAAAAAAATTAAAATAGCTAGAATTTTATATTAAAAAGAAGAAAAACTAGATTCTAGTCTAGTACCTTACATTTTTAGACACCTAAAAAATTTCAATAATTAAACCCTTCCGGAAAGGAATTTCCCTACACCTAGGCGATCTATTATTTATATTATGGCACTAGTATCTATCATATAATATAAAGAAGACACCTAACAACAAAATATACTTGCAATAAATCAAATAAATCACATAATACTTTAAAAGTGACTTGAACTAGATGGATCTATTGTTTACATTATGCCACTAGTATCTACCATATAATATAAAGAAGACACCTAACAACAAAATATACTTGCAATAAATCAGATAATACTTTAAGAGTGACTTGAACTAGATGGTCCCGCTTGCAAGTCTCTTTTGCTTAGATCTGCAGCATCTTGTTTGAAAATTATTAGGCTCAGAAAACAACACCACGAATCCTTTTCCTTGGCTGGACTGCGCTTGTCTCTAGATCCTCTTGATTTTTCTTTAGCCTTTGATTGAGAGTGACTTCCAATCTACCCACTTTGATGTTTAATACTGCTGCCTTCGCCTCCCTGAAAGCCTGTAATTTTCATATAGAGTAACTCAATTTTATTGTCCACTGGAACCAATTGTAAAGCCCTTTCCTTATCTTCCAGGTCACTTCACCTAATCGTGAGCTCCAATAGGGAAACAACTGTTTCCGACAACTTATCGGTCATTTGATTTATCTGGGCTAGATCTTGCTTAAAGGTAAGATGGTCCAGGGATGTCATTGAGCCAACCCTGTGAAATTACACCCCAACAATTATGTCAGCAAGAAGCAAGCTTGCCTCACTATTGGTTAACAAGTGTTCAAGACACGTACATCTGGAACTGGATAAATAGATGGAGCTCCTCTTGTGAGACAAGGATGCCAATTATGGGTAGGTAACTAACACAAGGGCATTCTGATCCATGGCACCGGTGAAGCGGTCCACTCCAAAAAATACCATTAATTTACATTTTGTGCATAGGATTTTTGCATTTAATTCAGAATGTATGGGACTTGAATTCCTGCTTGAATAACTGAGCATATTTAAATGGAATTTCCCTAGTTTCAATTTATAAGACCCAACTAACTTCCATTTGTTTTTCTTCTTAGTGTCACCTGAGTGCCTCACGTAGATGTCATTATAACGTATGTACTCCATATCCATATTGCCAGATGATTTCTTCCCTCGATTTGTTTTACCTTGAGAATGACGCAAGGTTAAGTATGATAAAATGAAATGATATTGCTTGCAGAATGTCCAACTAGATTTTCGATGTTGAGGATTTCCATTTCGATGGCCAAAGCTCCTGTTCTCTTTCTCTAAAGTTGGTCAACAATTCATTGAAGCAGGATATAAGATATATGGTTTTTGTCAATCTCCATGGCACCGTGTTCCATTCTAGATCCTATACATCTGCTTTTGTATTCAAATGTCAGAGAATATGAATTTTTTTGACTTCCTCAAATAACCGTAGTTGCATATAGATTCTCAACAAAGTGCTATAAATAGCCTTACTTTGAGGTTCCTTAATTTTTGGAGTTGCTTAATTACTAACATTGATTCCCCAAATACTAGTAATTGATGGATCGCTTTGTTTATGGTGATTTCAAGCCCTTTATAAAGAGCTATATATTCTTTTTGGTTTTTTGTGATAGTGCCTAGGCCCCAAGCAATTTGAATCTCTCTTTGTTCATCGGGCGAAGTATTACCCCTCTTGCTCCTGCCAATTGAGGGTTTGCCTTTGAAACTCCATCAAAAGATAACAGTTGATGGTCCTTTGTTCTTCTCCATTTTTGGAATTTAGGAAGTTCCATCCTTGTACAATAAGATTAATTGAAGAGTGGGCATAGCTTGAGGCTATTTACATGAGGAGAAGGCTACCCAACTTATATCCAATTCTTTTCAATAGGATTTAAATCTTCTATATCTGAGAGTTTAAAGCCCCTTGATCTTGTAGCTGCAAACATTAGACTCATTTATTTATTTTTTGCTTTAACTGAGGAGGGATGATCTCCCTTAAATACAACGTTGTTTTGTGCTAACGATATTTCCAAACAAAGGTAGTTCTAGAGAGACATCCAACAACACATCAGCAGAGACAAAGCTTTTCCTAGCCAAGGGAACATGTTTCCCCAAGTTTCAAACATTTCCATCCAACTTTCCATAGTTGAGTCTACTTTTCTAATTTTCTCAAGGGATTTCTGCCAAACAGTGAGAGAAAGAGAACAATTCTGAAATAGATGAGTAATGTCCTCCTCCCGTTCCTTGCATAGGGCACATCTTGACAGACCCTAGATATTTTGTTTCTTTAGATTCTCATAAGTTAATATTTTCCCATGAACTAAAGTCCAATAAAAAAATATCCACTTTAGGGATCTCATCTTTGTACTAGACCCTCTTCCAAATATTTGACGAAACTGGATGAGGGAGATTTTGAACCAAAAGGTCATATCTAGCTTTAACTGAGTAATGATGATGAGCGACAATCCCGTGTCAATCCTCCACGAGCGTTGATCAATAGATGATATTTCAATGGGGGCATATCCTTTGAGGGAATTAATTATTCTTTCCCATTGGTGCTAGAAAAGGGAACAAAGACTTGGACAATCCCAATTTTCCCACACACCAAGATCATCCCATTGAGAAATATCTTTGATTCTAATATATCATTCCCTTTTCATCTTGCCAACCATTTCACTAATTTCTGGCAATTCTTTCAGTAGGTATGCTGAAGAGATGTTGTATTCCCATAAATCTATTTTGGCTCCATTTCCAATTCTCCATCTTAGGTGATCTATTATAATAGAGGTAGTTGACTTACATATCTTCCATATCTTTGAACCAATGCTTGACCAAACAACTTTTTCAACCCTAAGGAGTTTGGATTTATGAAAGTATTTCCTCAAGAAGGTTGGCTTGCACCACTCCCTTGGTTCAGCAAGGAGTCTCCAAAAATATTTTGCTCCTAATGTGAGATTCATGAATTGAGGATATTTTATCTCCAATCCTCCAAATTTTTTTGGAGAGACCAAAAATATTCTAGCTTACTAGATGGAATTTATTTTCATTTCTTTTTCCTCCTTGCTAGAGGAATTTTCGAATCATCCCACCTATTTGATTAATCACAACCTTTGGAGATAGAAGACTTGAGTAAACCGATAGTGATGATAAAATTGATTTAAGAAGGAAAACCTTTCCAGCCACATTTAGCTAGTGCGCTCCCCAACCTTGAATCTTTTTTTTAATATTTTTCAAAATTTCATCCCATTCCTCCAAACCTGAAGCACTTAAGGAGATTGGAATTCCTAATTATTTGAAATTCTTTCACCCAATTTCCGCCAAAAACTCAAGAGCAGAGGATATCTCTTGAAGGAGAGCATCTGAAAAGTTCAAACCATAAAATTGACTCTTCTTTTTATTCACCATTTCTCCTGATATATTGAGATATACATCAAGGATAGATTTAAAGCGAATTGATATTATTTCGAATGCCCCTCCTAGTAGAAGATTAACGCCTAAAATTGGGAGTGATTTACTTCTTTTACATTTCAGGCCATGCTTAATTCCATCAATCACCCCTATATTCTAGCTTGCTCAAGATTCTGGCTCAAGCTTTCAACAACTATAATATATAGAAGAGGAGAGGGGACATACCTATCAAATCCTCCTAGAGGCCATAAAGAAAGGAGAAGTATGACCATTAACAAGAGGCGCAATCTAGGGAGACCCAATACAAGCCCTTATCCACTAGATGAATTCCTTGCCGAAACCCAATTTTTCCAAAATTAGAAATAGGTAGGAGTGTCCTACCCAATCAAATGAGTTGGCCATGTCAACCTTTATAACAAGTCTAGATTCTCCCCTCTATTTAATAGAGTGAATGGGTTCCTAAACTAGAACTATATTTTTCAATATGTGACATGGCTACATAAAGCTTCCTTGATTTTCAGAGATGATCCTCGGAAGAACTTTCCTTAATTTGTTCGCCAAAATTTTAGTGAGGAATTTGTAAGATGCATCACATAAATATATAGGTTTGAAACAACATAAGTTTAATAGATTTGACTCCTTTGGGGTTGAGGCAAGAAAAGAGGAATTGGTACCCCTCAGATCTTGTCTTTTTTATTTGTCCAGTTTAACATCCTTATCAAATCTTTTTCGATCAATAACCAAAAGTCTCCATAAAAACTTACGGGAAATTCATCTGGTCTGGGACCTTATCAGGGTCCAAATCCCAAATGACATTAATCACTTCAAATTCGTCTATCTCCTTGACAAATGGTTGATTATCAGTATTAGATACTTTTAACATAATACATGAGAGGAACTCCTGAGATTTATCCATCTCAAGATCTTTATATTTAGAATACAAAGCTTGGAAATGATTAAATGATTCTTGTTTAATATTGAGGAAGTTTGTTATCTTTGGTTTTCATTTTAGATCAATATTTCTAACTCTATTCCATAGTCCCCTTGTTTTAGTTTTCTTATGAAAAAAAACCATGTTTTGGTCTCCCGTCTTTAGCCATACACTTCTAGATTTTAGTCTCCAGTATTCCTCCTCCTACCTACTTTATATATTTTCTTGCTTAGCTCCTTTTCCTTTTCTTGTGCCAATCCTCTACCATGTTACTATCCATCAACAATTGATGTTGTTCCAACTCCTTGACCAACACCACCATTTTCTAATATGGAGGAATATACTTTTCACGTGCCCATACTCTTAATTCTTTTTTTACCCCTTTAAGCTTTGTTCCCAAACAAAAGTTGGAGATCCATAAATATTGGTCATCCAAGCATTTTTAATTAACTCGGGAACCCCCTCTTCTTCTATCCAAGATGGATTAAAATGAAAAGGGATAAGACCCAAGTCTTCTAAAGGATCAATATCCAAGGAGATAAGTCGATGATCTGACTCTTCTTGAGTTAGAATTGAAGACGTGCAATCTAGTACTCAAATCATCCAATTACTATGAAGCAAAAATCGATCTATCTAAGATGCTATCTGTCCCGCTCTGCATTTCTATTTCTCCAGGCGCATTTATGCTTCTTTGGAATAATGTCAAGTAATTCTCATTCATTTATCAGGTGTTCCAGTCTCTCTTTGCATGGATCTCTGACAATATTTCTCCTCTTTTCTCTGAGGAATACAAAATTGTATTGAAAATATACTAATTTTGTACTACCATGTCTCCTTTGGCGAGATTAAGGAATCCCAAAAAGTGCTTTTTCCCATACACTTCTAGTGCATAAACATTTATTACTGAAAATCTCTCTTTCGTGTGTTTAGTTTCTAAAATAACTGTTATTCAATGCTTGGATAAAATATTATGTTTCATTATGAAGGTTGAATATAACCAAAATGTTCCAACGCCCCAAGAGGCACCACAAGAACTTTGTGCTATGCCTGCACTATCTCTACAAAAAGATCTGGCTAAGTTCAAAAGCTCTGTTTCTTCAAGTTTTGTTTCTTTGAAGCAACATAATTAGAGGCTTATCCTCCTTTACTAAATATTTTATACATTAGGATTATGTTGGGCCTCCCATACCCCTAATGTTCCAAGAAAGTATTTTCTTAATGAATTAGAGGAATTTGGCACTTACCTCCTCCATTTGCAAGACTGTCACGGTCCTTTATTGACGTTAATTTGAGAATTTCAATAATTTGGAGTTGGTTTCCCAATTTCTTGTTTTTCTCTGCTTATTTTTCTCTGGAAACTTTCTTTGAGTGTCTTACTCTTTTTTTTTTAATTGCTCTCCATTTCTTGGCTACTTGCCTCATCAACTGAATTGATTTTTTCAGCCATATTCCTTGTTAGGACCTTTCCCGATACACTTATCTGTTCCTTCAGTTTCCTTGGAGTATAATCTGTTGGGTTGACAAATTTTGGGAGAGGGATTTCTGCTACTTCATGTTCAATTGGTGATTTACCTTCTTCATGTGTTTATGTAGGTTTCTATTTGGTTCATTCTGTCTATTCTTCCACATCTCTTGTTGACTCAAGGATTTTTCCTTCCTCTTGTTTTGCATTTGTCGTTTCTTCCTCCGAGGTTTCTTTATCTCTATTATTTAATGGTTCTTCTTTTTCCGAGTCCTCTTGTAGATGCAACACCTCAAAGGGGTTTGTAGAGGTTGAGGATGCATTTGTATTTTGAATTGAATTATTTGTATTTTTCATTGCTTTGCCTTTATTTCCTCCCTTTCTTTGTGTTTTCCAATCCTCCTCCTTCTTTGTTGTTCCTTTATCCTTACTTGACTGGGCATTCTTGAAATCTCTAGTAAAATGACCATAATCATGGAATATCTGACACTTAAAAGGGAGCTACTCATAGTCCAACACTTGGTGGCGGCTCTATTTTCCTAGAGTAAGGCTCGTATCAGATGTTATACCTTTTTCTAAGTCTACTTCCACACATATATTGGCACAAGTGAATTGATAACCCTTTGGCTAAGCTTTGTATAATAATTTTTCCCCAACCCGTTTCCAATCACCCTCAGGTCGTTGTCATTGCAACATGATAATGGGAGCCTAGGGATATTAAACCAAAAGAGTAATACAGTGGGAATATATTCATATAGGTCAAAATACAAAGTACATTTATTAAGTACATTCCTTTAGCCCCAAATAAATAAGGGCCATTCTTGAATATTATGTCTTTTTCTTCTTTATGCTCAAACAAGAAAGAAAAAAAACCATTTCCACATGCATTTAAACCTATGTTCCCTTTCATCATAGGTTTCCATGTTTTCTCCAACCATTTCTCCATGGAATAGGGGGATGACCACATACCTGTGAATTTCCCAACTAAGGCACGGTCAAAAAATACTAGGGAAGTTCGTCGGAAGCAAGGAAACAACATGATAAAGGGAATATAGTCTACCTTCTTTACAAATTTAGATTGTACCTCCTTCGTCTACAACTTCTTAGGGAGAGATGGGATGAGTGCGTGAAAGGTCGAAACCTCTTCTACTAGAGGGGGAGGGGCCCTCTCTGCACCAACCATCATAGGTTGATAGTTAGGGTTTCACTGAGGTTCAAAAAGTTACATAGAGGGCACAAAAATATTATTGACATAATATATGGTGTGTGAGAAAATTTTCACATCCTTTCATTTATCAAATATATTTCTACATTTGTAAAGTTCTAGTGTTCCTTTGGATCAATAGGAAATAAGAATCCTATGGATTTGTATAATCTGTAGTATATTTCCCTCCTCTCCTCATCAGTGTGATTGATCAACCACCTACTTGTTTCCACAAGTGGTGGCACTCTTGGTCTCACATCAACATTGTGAATATACAACCTTTTCAATGCTTTTACTTCATTGATCTCTTCTTTCAATATTTCATTCATATAAAGGTATTGGGGAATCCTTCCCTATTCAACATGAACAATTCCACATAACAATGTGAACTCTCAATTATAGTGTTACGGGGAGATGTCTACATAAACTGGAGTTATGAAATTCTTTACCACTATTTCAACAAAAGATTGTTTATATTTTGTTGGCTTTGTTTTCTTTGGTTTAATGTTTTTCTGTCCTCTTTAGAAAGTTGCTTTTTTACTTGCTTCTTATTTTTACCTTGTCCTTTAGGCGGAATGTAGATGAGTTTATATTTTATGCATGTGAAACATTTTAGCACATCAAATTCCATTACTCAAAGCATTAAAGTAACCTCAACACTGAACTTTCAATTTCACGATTCATATAAAATTATACTTATGAAATAACATGGGGCCTACCTTGATTTCAACAACATTTTGTTTGAATTTTCCATATTATTACCGCTGTGCTTGTTTGAAACAATACAATTTTCAAAATAATTAAGGGTTAATAAGCACAAGAAATTATCAACTTTAGTTTTGGATCAAATTACCACCATTGAAAGAATTCACACCCTAATGGTCCAGTATAAATTCTACATGCATCTCAAAGGTTGATCATTCCTTCCTTCAAAATGGAAACCAGAGACTCTCCAAAAGTATCCTCTTAGAGACCAATATTTAAAGGATACAAAACTAAATTGATGGTTAAAGTTTACGAAAAGAAGGCTAAGGGATCGCAAAGATTAAGCAATTTAAAACTATTTCAATAATATAATTGCTATGAAAATAAGTGAAAGGCTTGCATGATAATAAAAATATAGGTCCACCTGCATGATATGATACTTTTAATGAACTATAAACATTATGTCCAAATCAATGAATAATGAAAGTATACTAATAATTTGAAAATAACAATTGAATGAGCTATAAGAGAAAACGAATTAAGTATCTAGATGATTAACAAAGAATTACAAATCCTAGCTAGTAATTTGGTTGGTGCAATTCAAATGTTATAAGTATGGACAATGAAATTTGAATACTTAAGCTCAAATTTTTGCCTTTGTAGCAATGAACAATCAAATGCAATTTTGAACTATAAATAAAAGCCAATATTTAAAAGTTGTTATTAACTCAAACAATCAACATAGAGATACTCCATTGATTTCAAAGGATTTCAAGTTAGTAATTATTCAGTGGGTAGGCATTGTCACTCCAAAGGTGATGGGATGTTCATTAATGCACATATTTGATTGTTTCTTCAATAGAGCAATGGGTACTCGGGTTTTTTCTCAAGCTCTGGTTAAAGTTACTAATTTAAAAATTGGAGCACAAGTGAAATCATCTAAAAAAAATGTGTTTTGAATAATAAATGAAAGCAACCTGATTGGAATATAAAACCCAATTGAGACATCAACGTCCAAAAAACTTCATTCACATGCTAGAATAGGTGCCCCAATTGTGAAATTAAGGATAAAATATAAGTAGTTCAAGTACAAAGTTGCAAAATAAAACAATCATGAAGTTGGACCTAATTTGGGCTCAATAAGTTAGAAGGGCCATTCTCATTCATTAAATTGGGGTTCATTTCCAAATTGAGCATGAGTTCAACAACATAAAAAAAATAAAAATAAAAAAATCCTTATCTTTTGATGGGGAACAATAGTAAAATGAAGTAAGAAGCTTCTAACTAACCAACTTGAATGTAAACTAAAAAGATATAAAGATCATGGCCCTAAAAAATATAAAGAGAATGGCCCAATTAGTGGAAAAGACGTGATTTTAAAACACGGAAAAACATTGTTTAAACACATTGATTGCATGGAGGAGACTGATTGTGAAATCGAGGTTGCTTTCACCATTAGCAAGCCTCACGTTTGATTAGGAAACCTTGATCTCAAGAGTAGATTTGATTATTCAATCAAAGGGAAACATGTGAATGTGAGTCAACAAAGCGTACCTAGTTGGAAAATCGGCTTGATTGATACATTAGAATTGAATTGACAATTAAGGAAGACAATCATTTGAAAGATGGGGAAGAGGCCTAATCCAAAGGTTAGAATTTATCAATAGATTAGAAATGTGTTTGAGAGCATAAATGAATGAATTAAAAAGATCAACTTCATTAGAAAATTAGGGCTCAGTTTTGAAAGTATTACTCATTCAAACCAAAATACAGCTTGATTAGTTGATTTGGGATGATTTCCAATTTGGAATTAAAAAAAAACTCAAATACCAATTGGAAAACAAAAAATAGTAAATATATGGTTTCTTTTAAAAAAACTTAATAGAATGTTTTCAGATAAGTCAATTAAAACCAACAAAAAAGTAATATCAATATAATTTTCAACCAACAATACAAAGAGACTTGTTTCCCTTTTTAAGATTAGGAAACAAACATGCAAGTCAAGTGAAAGCTAAAGTAAATATCACTCAAAAATAAGAAAGAGGATCCCTATGTTTTGAAAATTTGGAATTTATTAAGACTTAAAAAATGGCAATACACTATGCGAAACTATAAATGTTTGTAGCTTCACTATCCATCTATGGTTTTGAAATTAAAATATTTTATTTCTCTTTTACTAATTTAAAATAATCATACCTTACTCTCAATCAATGGGTTCCAAATAAATCTTCTTCCCTCAATTTTAGTGGCTCATTAACAAAACATAAAGAAATGTTTTATAATGACAAACTTTTCTTAAAGCATAATTACTAAGCTAAGATATAGTCAAAGTCACATGGATTTAATAAAGGCAAGCCACGAGTGAGTCCAAGTCAAATCCATGCGGTGTTTCTCCATTTCCCACGAGTGCTTATAACCTTGATGGAATCATCATGAAATCACACACCTTACTCTAGTGTCGGGGTTGGGGGGCGGTATTTGTAGCTTCAACGAAGATATCAACATGCCCCTAAAAGAAGTTGAATGTCCTTTTCCAACCCTTTACCATTTTATATTTGATTCTAACATTGCAAAATGAGGGAAGCAATGTATTTTTACTAGCTTTTCGGGATGGTTCCCATTTTAAGAAATATTAATGATGCTTGGGTAATAAATTTTACCTTGAAATTGTTTGGCCCCGATGTTTGGCTGATCCCTATACATGTGAATGGATGGAATCTCTTAGCATATTGAATGGTAACTTAACTAAAATTTACATATTTTCAAAAATCATCATTTAGAAATATGTTAGTGCCACCAATGCCTTGGTAATTTTAGGTAATCTTTGAAGTTTCCACTCATAACTTTCTTCCCCCAACCATTTGAATATTGTTGTGAGATTTTATAGGGATTAGAAAAGTGTGCCTATCTATTGTAAGGATTATCTAGTAACTAAGGGTATCACTTGAAAATTGATCAATATATGTGTGATCCATCTTCTAAAAAATCATCACAAACAAAGAAAGAGATGCAAATTCAAAATTCAAAGAGACTTGCACAATTAAGAATTATCTTAGATTCTAAACAAAAAATAAAATTAAACCTAGATGAAAATTGAAAACCAAAGTTGTTGGAAATAAACCTACTACATACAAGATAGTTGATATGAAGGAAACTAATAGACACATCTTCAACATTTGGCCATTGACAGGGAGAAGTTATAATTTTTCCTTTATCGTTCCCATTTAGACATGCATGGTTTAATATTTGAGACAAACATAATTTTACTAGAAATGTTAGGTCCTTATAATACTAGTGTAGCCCCCTTATTGTTATTGTTGTGCCCCATAGAAGCCCACTTTTTTTATTTCTATGCCCTTACATTGTTATTGTTATGTAGGCTCTGATTATATTGTGACCCCTTAGACTCCTATATATACCAAGGAGGTCTTGTCATTTGTATCATTTAAGAATTGTTCATTTATGTGATGTAAATGAGGTTTCCCCCTCAAAGAGGCTAATTTTCAAGTCGTTGATCTATCTTTTCTTCTATTTTGTGATATGGTTGCATAGCATTTGGTATTAGAGTTTTGGATTCTAGGGTTTCGCTACTTCAAACAGGTCATCTTGGAATTTTTGCTATATATATATTTTTTATACGTGGCTTCAAATGTTGAAATTTCGGTCACATGGAGCCCAAATCTCGATGAACTTCTTGTAAAAATTTGAGATCTTGGTTCTCTAAATTTTCTAAGATATGGTCTGAAGAAGTTAGGGTTTCTTCATGCTTCAGGATTTAGTCTCAAACAATTGACCTATGTAAAATTACCATAACTTTCTCTTCATGCATCAGATTTGAATTTGATAAAAAGTGACCAAAATCACACAGGATTTAATTTCTCGTGTATCAATTTCATGGCCGAAGGCTGAAAAATTGACACGTGGGATCTCGTACAAGTTCACTCTATCGAACCAGTCCATAATTAGGGCATCATGGGAGATTTGGGATAAGTTTACCTTGAAGAATCCAATCTTGGTCTGAATTATGGCATTGGAAAGAAAACTTAGAGGGATACCACAAGATATATTTTCATACCTTGGGAGGCCAAAACTACATAAATACAACAATTTCAGTATCGAGCTCCTAAAAGCAAGAAAAACGTGTGTATTTTTAAATTTTTTTTGCATAACTTTTGTTTACAAAATCAGCTTTAAGTGATGGAAAGGGCACAATGAAGCATAGATATCGTTCTTTTTTTTTTTAGACAAAGTTCGGGTGCTGTTCATTAACTGAAAAAAGATGAGGCTAAAGCCTTTACATAGGATGCTTCTGGAGCATTTTTGGGCCAAGGAATTACAAAAAGGAATTTTCCCTTGGTCCTTGCCTTAACTGGACTGCTACTAATGCTACTTAAGCTGCTATAGATATTGACATACTGCTGTCCCCAAAATTTACATTTACAAAGCATGATTAGTCAATCTCAATGTGACTCATCTTTCTTGCTGTTGATCCTTCTGGGTCCAGATCGACATCAATTGGCTTGAAACTTGAGGAGGAGGTGGCTTCTTTCTTTTCCAGCATCTTCTTGAGTGCTTCAATCTTTTCTTCAGCATGGATGCATCTTTCTTCAGCATGGATGCATCTGTTGTGCAGATCGCTGTACTGTTCATGGAGGGTGTGGACCCTATGCAGAAAAAGGTTCAGTTCTGCTCTATATTTATCATGGAGGATTTTAACTTGCTCTTCCAGCCTATTCTCCAAAATGCGGACTTTGTCTTCCATCCGATTCTCCATGCTGCGAACTAGGTCCTCCAATGCTCTTTGCTGGGCTCGGACTTCATTGAATTCCATGTTCAGGTCGCGGCAGTGAAAGCAATCCTCTGGGCGCTCCATATTTTCCTTTGTCTGAGTATTAACTGTATTCTTTTGCTTTCGTCCTTGGTGTTGTCGATTCGCTTGGCTGATGGTATGGATTCTGCTAAGACTCTCTGTGGTGATGAGAGCACTTAGATGACAGCACGTTGAGTGCCTGAGACTGCTGCTAATACCTTTTGAGGATCGTTGAACATCAACAGCACTCCCACTGTATAACAGAGTGAGAGCGAGACTTCTAAAATGCTCCACAGTCTCGCTTCTGTCCTGCTTACTAAGATGGCCTGCAAATTCGGCTTCTCTCTCGAAATTACAGTGGAAATTTTCAGATGTGAGTTGAAGCTTATGAGCTGAGGGGGTACTTAAAGAATTTCTGCGGTTACAATGGCGGGAGAGGGATGTACTCTTCCCGATGCTCCTCTGGATATTTCTGCGCATATCTTGACTGAGATCAACATTCCTGAGACAAGGACGATTTCCTGGGCTGTGAATCTTGGTTCCCCTGCTTTGAAATGTGCTTCTGTGCCGTCTGCTGATACCAATGCTATCATTCTTATCTGTTCTGACCTGTGATCCATTGATTTGGTTGCTGTGGCAGGTTCTGTTGGATGGGATACCGCGCGAGTTGATTAGATGTTTGTATTTCATGGCAGCAGTTGGATGGATACGCGATCATTGCAGCGTAGCTGGCCTTTGGGTTGGTTACATGCTTGGTTGGCGTGGTGGTCCGCCTTTTTGTTGAGGCCCCTTAAGATATGAAAATAGTGGGCTTCTTCCAGCGTTCTGTGTAAAATTTGATTTCTATTATTGATTTGTTGCAATAGAATGTTTGGTGAAGTTCGCTTTTGCTCCATGAGCCGGATGATAATTGCTGAGTCACCAAAGACATTCACTTTATTTATGCCCAGCTTGATCACCTGATTTAATCCTTGGAATAAAGCCAGCCCTTCAGCCCGATTGTTGGATAGGTCACCCAATCCCCATTCAAAATACAAGATAGTCTTGCCATTTGCATTGCATATGATACCTCCGGCGCCTGCGAGACCAGGATTAGATTTTGAGGCCCCATCGAAGAAGAGACAATATTTGTTGCAGTTGCCCAGCCAAAGGGCGAATTCCTCCTCCTTAGGCCTAAGCTTCCAGGCTGTAGCTGTCTCTTTTGAGTTTGAGTTATCTTTTTCTTGTTCATGGGCACTGATTATGCTGCCATAATTAATCAGATTTCTCTCTTCAGCACTGAAGCTGTTGAGATTGATTTTGCTGTGGGAGCGAATGGTCACAGCTTCTACAGCTAAGCTTATAGCTTTGTGACACATGTATCTAGAGTTGTGTCTTTTGTCTTGGAACACCTTCTTGTTTCTGGCTATCCAAATGCTCCAAAGCAGTGTTAATGGTAAAGTGCTCCATATCCTCTGAGATAATTTGATCTTCTTGCTCTTCCATGGGCAAAGTTTCTTCCAATTTTGGATTGCCTCTGCTATGCTTGGCTTAGGATTCCATTCTACTCCCCCTACAGATGCTATTTCTTTCCAACAATTGGCAGCCACTTGGCAATCCATAAACAGATGCTGTATAGTCTCTTCTGCTTGAAGACAGATTGGACACCTAGAAGGGCCTAGGATGCCCCTTTTTTTGAGGTTTTCAGCTGTTAAGATCTTACCTTTCAGAAGGAGCCAACAGAAGAATTTAACTTTAGGAGGGGCTTCCGCTTTCCAAACCAGTCTCCAATGACTCCATGTATCCTGTGGAAAGGTATTGGCGCATAAATGGTGGTATCCTACTTTGGCTGTGTATTCAGTGCCTGAGGGATCCCATCGAAAGATATCTCTGTCTCCCTTATGAATAGGAGCCTTGCTGTGCAATTGGTCTTTTAGAGCGATGAAACTTGTTTCCAGATCCCTTGGGTAGTTCGGCAAAGCCCAGCCAATCCAAGCTTGGGAGGAGCTTCCCCACTTGGAGATTTGGGCTAAATTCCAGATTCCTTTGTTATTTAACCAATTTATAGCCGGGATTACTTCTGCTTTGGATTCTATGGGACTCTGGCCTAGGATTCTATCTTTAGAAATGCTGATGTTGCTTCCCTCTCCAGGTACTTTGGAGATGTGCTGGGTCATGATAGGGATAATTTTCTTGCACAATTTCCAGATGTTGGAGCTGTCTCTATTGGGTATGCTTACTTCCAGGAGCTTGTGCCTAGAACTGCTGAGGTACTTTGCTTCTAGGACTGATTTCCACCAGGCAGAGTCCCCATTGATTAGTCTCCAAACAATTTTAGCCCCGAGAGCTAAATTCAAGAGATATGGAGACCTTATTCCGAGACCTCCTTTTTCTTGGGGCTGAATGACACTTTTCCATCCAACCAAATTGAATTTCTTTTTCTCTGATTTCCCTCCTTGCCAGAGGAAAAAACGAAGGGCCTTTTCCAATTTGTGATGGAAGTTCATTGGAGCTTGTAACAAAGAAAAACGATAGATGGGGAGAGAGATCAAACCTGATTTGAGAAGAACAAGACGGCCTGCTGGGTTCAGCCACATGGTTCCCCATTGTTGAATTTTCCTTTTGATTTTATCGAGAATTGTGTTCCAAGTTTCAGTCTTCAGAGGACCTTTGCTCACCGGCATCCCTAGATAGGTGAAATGGTTCCATTCAATCTTGTAAGAGACCTCTAAGATATTTGCAATACTTTGAATGGTGTGGGCTGGTGTATTCCATCCGTATATGCAGCTTTTGCCTTGGCTGATTCTTCCTCCAGAGCAGTCCATAAATTGGTCCAGGATCCTTTTGAAGCGCCTGGCAATGATAGTCGATGCACCACCCATCAGGAGGGTATCATCAGCGAATTGGGAGTGGTTGATATTCTTTGTGCCCTGCTCGAATTGGATACCTGTAATTAATCCTGTTCTTCGATTGTAATCCAATGCTTTGCTGAGGGATTCAGCTATGAGAATGAAAAGGTAGGGAGAGAGGGGGCAGCCTTGCCTGAGTCCTCGGGAGGATTGAAAGGCTGCACAGGGTCTTCCATTCACTAGGGGCGAGATCCAAGGATTAGAGATACAAGCTTTGACCATGTTAATAAAGGAAGCATTGAATCCTAGTTTGCTCAAAACAGCAAAAAGGAAGGAGTGTCTGACTCTATCGAAAGCATTTGCTAGATCAAGTTTAAGGATAAAACCTTTTTCCTTTCGACTTAGACTAGAGTGAATGGCTTCTTGTACCAGAAGGATAGAGTCGGAGATGTGCCTGTTGGCTAAAAAACCTCCCTGATTTTCCGAAATTAAGGAAGGGAGGAGAGGCTTGAGTCTTGTAGATAGGATTTTTGTGATTATTTTGTAAGCAGAGTTGCACAGGGATATTGGCCGGAATCTAGAGAAGGAGATTGGCCTATTCTCTTTAGGGATGAGGGCTAGAAAAGTTGAGTTGGTATAGCCTCCTAGTTTGCCTTTCCTGAGGACCCAGCGAATCATCTTGAGAATGTCCTTTTTAATCATTGACCAATATTCTCTATAGAAGCTGATTGGGAACCCATCTGGGCCTGGGGCTTTGTCCGGATGAAGGCTCCATATCGCCTTTTTGACTTCATCCTCGTCGACTTCTTGGGTGAGACTGATATTCATTTCTTGGGTGACTTCTCTGCTCATGTGTTGGAGGAAGTTTGAGAAGTCCTCCTCGTTGTTGTCCTCTGTCAAGAGAGATTTGAAGTGGGCGGTTGTAGCAGCCTTGATAGAGTCTTGAGTTTCATGATTGTTCCCTTCTCCATCTCTGATTGTATTTACTGTGTTTCTTGCCTTCCTGATTGTGGCTTGTTTATGAAAGTAAGAGGTGTTTTTATCACCTTCACGCAACCAGGTTTGCCGAGATTTTAATCTCCATTTGGTTTCTTCATCTCTGACTGTTTGGGTTAACTCTGCATACAGTCTGATCTCTTTTTGTCTTGCTTGCTGAGTGAGCCCTTCCGCTTCAATGCTTTGCTGTAGTTTTTCAAGGTTCTGTTTGATATCTTTTTTAGCTGTCTCGGGTTCCTTGTAATTGGTTTTTGCCCATGTTTTTAGCGCTTGCCTCGTTTGCTTCAGCTTTGACTCCCAAATGAATATAGGGGAGCCCTCCACGTGCTGTGACCATGCATGCTTGACTATGTCACGGGCTGCTGGAATTTGGTTCCAAAGGGAGGAGTATTTGAAGGGGAGGGGGCCGAGATGGCTTTGACTTTGCAAGGTAAGAGTGATGGGGAAGTGGTCCGAGGCGGAAGAATTGAGGATGTCAGACTGTCCGTTGGAGAATGAGGACAGAAAAGCGATATTGACAAGGAAACGGTCAAGACGTTCCATAATGTTTCCTGCTCCCAACCGCCTATTGCTCCATGTATATTTGCGGTTCTTGGGCTTTAAATCAACCAGATATTTTTCTTGCATAATGCGTTCCAGCCGGTTTCGAAAATGATCAGCAGTGAAGTTTCCTCCCCTTTTTTCATTTGAGTGTAAAACCAGATTTAGATCCCCTGCTAGGATGAGGTTGTTGTCACGATCTTCATCTAATTCTTCCTCTAAGGTGGTCCAGCAGACCTCTTTTTCCCTGAAGTGGTTGGGAGAGTAGATGTTGTAGATTTTAACTTCTGTGCCATTGTCCTTGTTTTCCAATTTAATACTTATCCAATGCTGCTGTGTTTTGACCACGCTGCAGCTCCATTTGTTGACGTTCCACATCGTTAAAATACCCCCTGAAGCTCCTCTAGCTTCGCTGGTGCAACCATCGTACTGTTTTTGTTGGCCAATGAGTCTGCTGATTTCGGACTGATTTAATTTTGTTTCTTGAACAAGTAAGATATCTGGTTTTTCGCTGTGGATTAACTCCATGAGGGCAGCTTTTTTGGAGGGGTGCCCTAGTCCCCTGCTGTTCCAAGACAGCACTTTCATCATGATTTACCTGTGGTATGCAGAGGTGCTCGCCTCTCTTTGCCTTTGATGTTGTTTTCCTTGTCCGAAATTCCTAATATGAAGGTTTCAATCGGTGTCTGTGATCCCATTGCTATGTCCTTTTGCGCACTTTCTTCTCTATGATGTTTTGCCGACTTCCTTCCTGGTCCATGTTTTTTTTGAATCTCACTAGATGCTCCTAGATCCTTTGATAGGCTTCTTGTGATTCTTGTTGAGGTATTGTCCGGGGAAGGCTGAGTGGTATGGGGGGGTGAAGGGATATGCTGCTCAGATTCTTGAATGGGATCTTCTTCGGAAAGGGATGCAAAAGGGTTTGAGGACGGAGGGATGGAGGGGTCTGAGGACCGCGGGGGAGAGGAGGGGGAAGGAGGAAGTACTTGCTGAGAGGAGGAGGGTGGAGGCCCCAAACTGGATGGATGCATGGAGGGGGAGGGTGTTTTCGATGAGGGATCAGCTGAATCCAGGGGAGGGTTTGCCTTTTTTTTTTTTTCCGGACTATTTCCCATGCTTCCTCAGGAGCTTCTTTATTGCTATTATCTTCTGATCTAGATTTGCTGCATCTGTTAGCAAAGTGACCGTATTCATGACATACCTTGCATTTGAAAGGGAGCTGCTCGTAGTCTACTTGCTGAATGTGCGTCCACTGGTCAACTTTTAGTTTGATTGCCTCTGGTAAGCCTTTGCCTAGATCCACTTCTACGCATATCCTCGCACAAGCATACATATTCTCCTTTGGCTCCGATCTGTCTACATATTTCCCTACTGCATTTCCGATAGCGCGAACGGATTCATCTCCCCAACAGTGGAGTGGGAGATGTGGCAGACGAACCCATACCGGAACCGCGTTAGGGACATCCATTTCTGGATCAAAGTCAGGAGTCCATCGATTGAGATAAAGTCATCTGGTGTCCATGAAATAGGGTCCGTTTCTAAAAATGAGGTTGCGATCTTCCACTGATTCAAAGAGGAAGGTAAAGAATCCCCTTCCACAAAATCTTATAGCGATTTTCCCTTGGACCATCGCATTCCAGTTTCTTTCCACCCAGCGTTGAACCGTGCGGGGGGAAGGCCATAACCCCGTGAACTGTCCGACTAATCCACGATCTGCAAGAGCCACAACAGCTCTTCTTGGAAGTGCTGATGGAAGAGGGACCTCCGGGATTTCATCCAACTTTTTAACAAACTTTGAAGCTGTAGGACGGATCCTTTCCTTATTGGTCTCTGGAATGAGAGAAGCGAAAGCTTTCTCCATTTCTACTTGCTCTTGAGAAGGCTGAGCCATAATTCCACCCAGAGGCGCAGGAGGATAGCTAGGAGGACAAGCGGCTCGAGGGTGAAGAGGGCAGAAGGCCTTGGGGAGGAGAAAGGTCAGCAGAAAACGCAGCCAGCCTCAGGGCTGCCGCGGGGAGGGCAGGAGGCCCGAATAGAGCGCCAAAGCCAGAGACTCGGGGAGTGAGCAGGAGGCTCAGGCCGAAGGAGGCCAGAGCAGGGAGCTGCGGCCCAGCAGCAGGGCTGCCAGGCACTGCGTGCTCAGGGGATCAGGGGCGAGCCAGAGGCGGGGGGATGTTGTCCATCGCCGCAGAGCGGGGTGGTGCTAATGTTTTACTAAGAGTCGAATCTAGATATTGTTCTTTGCTTCTAAAATTCCTTGAAAAAAAATGGATACACCTAGTAAGCAACCAGAAACCTCTACTATGATGTACGAAGAAGAGGAAGAAATGCAACATGATATATCAAAATTATGAGACAAAGTGCAACAAATTTCGCTCTCACAAAGAGTAACCAAAAATGAATTAGAAGCAATGATTAATGTTTTTTTGTTTTTGTTTTTGTGTAAATCAACATTTGTATTAACAAAAAAAAAATATATATAGTACAAAAAGGTCTGCCCATGCAGACTTAAGATCAACATCCTTGCCCGATTCCAGCCAATCCAAACTTACTAGACTGTTAAAAATCCCCAAGGCACACCACGCAGGGCGGCACTGAGAGGCTGGGGATGACAAAAACAGAATTCCAACTGAGAGAATGTCAAAACAGAGACCTATCCAACTCGAGTTCCTCCAATACTAGCAAGGAAAACTAAGAAAAAGACTGTTAAACAGAAAGACAGAGTGCTGAAACATGACATATAGACTCGCTGAGCCGAAACAGAAAAGAACTGACCCAAGACCCATGAAAATATACAGAGACTCTTCAAGCTTCCCATTACAGCTCCAGAACAATATAATCCTTGGTGGAGGAATCCTGGCCAGCCAAAGTTGTGGCTCTGCCAGCTTGAGGTGGCCGCTTCCCCTGACTAGTGCCCACGGTTTCCTTTGCCCCTTCCCCCACGACAACAGCTTCCTTGCAAATGGAATGCCTCAGAAGGCTAATCAACACTGTTAATTTCTTGGTGATGGTACCAAATTGTTGCTCCAAAGCACTGATTTTGAAGTCCAAAGCTTCCAAAACTACTGTGTGATCCACAGAGATTACAGAAATAGCCTGGTTAGCCTGACGAGCCTGATTGAGATACTTCCCTTGCATGCTGATTGCTTTTGCTAACATTGTTTTCATATGCCACATCTCCGCCTGAGTGTGGACATACTGCGTTGCTCGTGTTGACGTTGTGCCAGGATCCTGAACCCACTCCATATCCTTTTCCATATCATTATCCTCCAGATTTTCTTCCTCTTCAACAACAATAGCTTCCAACTCCTCTATTTTGCGTTTTTCCTTCTGCGAGGTCCTCGTTTCGTATGCCTCCCAAGCTTGCTGCAGGTCTTTGTTGGCCGAAGCATTCCTGCTGCCTTCACGCGTCATCCTCCTGTGACTAAGAACAGACAGAAACCACCTTCTGAGAGCACAATTGAGACGATGTAGGTAACCTTCGGAGATCAGAGCAATGCTCTTGTAGTTGGGGACTGTAATTATAGAGGGATGAGCCCCTGAGTCGCTTGAGGCTTCCCATCTCGTCACCTCATGCTCGCACGACCCTTCATGATTATTTCTGCTACGAGGATCACAATATTGTTGATGGGCCAGATCCTTGTTATTAAATTCGCCCCGCTTGAACCTTTCCGGTGAGTGCCATGTGGCAATTATTTTAATTTTATGCCGGCAGAGTTCATACTTCTTGTTCATGGAGCTCCTAAGATCTGCCCCGTCTTGCTTGTGCATTAAATGCCTCTACCATTCGTGTACTACTTTCGCCTGTCGACCCTTTTTCCTTCCCTTCGATTGGATGGCGTCATTCTCCACTACCGACAAAGATCTTCATACCCCTAGCCTTATCTTTCGTTAAAAATGTCCTGCCTCGAAAGCAGTGTGCAACTACTTCTCAGCTCCATGCAGGTGATGTCTTACCAACAGCTGTCCAAGACGACCGTGGGATTATCTATGCCATGGTTTGCCAAGTGATCCACTACAGTGTTAGCTTTGCGTCTAACTGCTTGAAAGATTAAGCCATTCAGCCAAGAGAGATGTTCGGTAATGTTCTCTGTCACCTTGGCTAACCTCCAGTGCTGAGTGACCTTACTCACTTTGGTTCCTAAATACAGTTTTCTCGCTGCTGTAACAGCCAGCTGAGAGTCCCCTTCTACCACAGCTGCACCTGCTTTTAGATGCCTGAGAATTCTCAAGCCCTGTTCCAATGCTGCGAACTCCATTTCATTGTTAGTCCCTTCCCCCAGAGCTCGACTGTAGATGTACTGTATACTACCTTCACTATCCCTGAGAACCCCTCCGATGCCAGCAGGTCCCGGATTTCCCCTTGAGGCTCCATCGAAATTGAGCTTGAGGAAACCTAAAGGCAGCCGCTTCCAGGTGTTCATACTAGTGTTCAACTCCTGCCGACAAATCGAGGAGGAAGCAAAGTTTCCCTTGTCAAGGTTAAAAGCTTTCAGAATTTGTAAGTCTGCATTTGAAATGTTTGTGTCTTGTTCTATCCTTCCTTTGGCGAGAACCGTCTGCTTGACATTTTGGAGAATTGTCTCTATTAAGTGGTTTAAATTTCTCATTTCATTTAGGAATACTCTTCGATTCCTCTCTTTCCAAATTGACCAAGCAATGAACCCTGGTAGGAGTTTCCAAATGGTGTTAACCAGGTGATTATTGGAGAAATTACTCCTCCAGTCCTCGATGGTTTCTTGAATAGAATTCATGACCCTGTCCGTCTTTTGAAGTATGGTTTCCGCCCATTTCCATAAACTGTCTGCCTAGTCACAGGTGTTGAAGAGGTGATTCATGGTTTCCTCTTCCTTTCCACACATGGGTCATCGTGAAGGGCCTGAGAACCCTTTTTTCCAGAGATTCTCCCAAGTAAGTGTTCTTCTGCGCATTAGGAGCCAAAGGAAAGTTTTGATTTTTGGCCAAAGCTGGGAATCCCAAACTTTGTTGCACCATTTGAACTTTTCTTCCTGCTCCAAGTTTTCTAATTGAGTTCTGGCTTCTCTGAGCGTGAAGTTACCTCCTTCTAGCTTCCCCCATCATAATTGGTCCCTATCTCCTGCTGTCTGTATCCTTCGCTTGTCCAGTTGTGTTCTCAGGTTCCTCATACTGTTATATTCCTTGGTTATGTCCTCTGTTTCATTGAATATCCAAGTTCTCCACCTCCGGTCCCTTTCATTAGGCTTCCAATAATGATTCACTGTAGTTCGCCCTAGCTCATGGTTATTTCTTTTGCAATCTGCAAACTTAGGCCTTTCCAACTTGGGGAGTTGTTGCCATGCATCCTCCAAAAAAGGGCGGTTTTCCCATCCCGAATTTCCCAAAAGCTATGTTCCTGGATAATTTGCCGGTTGTTTCTTGCTAGGTTCCAGATGGGTGAGCCTTCTAGGTTTTCTTGCATTCTGATTAGGTTCTGGGAACTATAATTAGGAGCGTACTTTTCCTTCCAATGTTTGGCCCAAGGTAAATTAGGTTCTTTCAGCCACTTCCACCATAACTTAGCACCACAGGCTCGGTTAATCATGGAAGGATCTTGTAAATTCAACCCTCCCAGGTGTTTAGGTTTGCAAATTTTGATCCACATTATTAGTGACCATTTTCTCTTCTTTGAGTTTCCCGACTAGAGAAACGTCCTTTGGATGGCCCTTATCTTTTGCAGAACTCCTTTGGGAGCTGGAATAATGGAGAGCATATATTGAGGTATGGCCTGGAGGACTGCTTTGGTTAAAACCAGTCTTCCTGCAAAATTAAGGGCCCTATGGGTCCAATGATGACATCTTTTCTCCAGACTGGCCAGGATCTTTTCCCAGTGAATTTTTTGCCAAGGTTTGTCAGTCAACGGTGCTCCTAGATATTTTGAGGGGAGGCTGCTTCTTCGGAAGCCTAGAATTGAGGATAGATTTTTTTGCACAGCTAAATGAGTATTGAAAAAGAAGATATAATATTTCGATAGATTTAGCTCCATACCTGACGCTTGGCTAAAGAGATTGAGAATCATTTTGAAGCCCAAGGCTTCTTTGACTGTGGGAGTGCCATGCAGCATCGTGTCATCAAAAAATTGTTGGTGGGTAGTTGCTGGAATAGAGGGCAGGGGCTGCAGTCCTTTAATGACTCCTTCCTCCTTAGCTTTGTGGATAAGTCTGCTTAACCCTTCCATCAAGATCACTAAGAGGAAGGGGGATAACGGATCACCTTGTCTAAGGCCTCGCGAAGGAGAGAATTGTGCAGAAGGGGCTCCATTCACCAGAATAGAAAATCTGGGAGATTTGACCAAAGCTAGAATCCAGACTATCCAATGTTCAGCAAAGCCAAAGGCTTTCAGAATTGTTTCCAGATAATTCCAGTTGACTTTGTCGTACGCCTTTGACAGATCTAGTTGCATCAACATACCTGCTTTCTTTTGAGTTTGAAGAGTGTGAATCATCTCCTGTGCCAGTAGGACATTGTCCAGAATTTGTCTCCCCTCCACATAGCCAGATTGCTCTTTTGAGATAAGGCTCGAAAGTATGGATTTCATTCTATTAGCTATTACTTTGGAAATGATCTTGTAAATGACATTGCACAACGCTATCGGCCGAAACTTTGAGGGGATATTAGCTTCTTCCTCTTTAGGAATCAGGGCTAGGAAGGTGGAGTTGAGGGACTTGAGGATTGAGGCAGATCGTCGGGAATCCTCCACTACCTCCCAAACTTCTATTTTGACTATTTCCCAATGAGCTTTGTAGAAGTTAATGGTAAAACCATCAGGCCCAGGAGCTTTATCATTGGGCATTTCTTTCACGGCCTCTTCCACTTATTCCATGGAAATTTCTCGAGTTAGAGCTAAGTTTTGCTCCGACATGATTAGCTTGGGAATTGAGGAGATAAGTTCATCAATGACCTCTGTTCTGTCAACTTCAGGTTCTTGAGCTATGCTACTGAAGTGTGTAGTAAGCAGGTTAGTGATTTCTTGATGTGTCTGTAACGTGGCTCCCTGATCATCTTTAAGGCTAAGGATTTTATTAGCTCCTCTGTGGTCAATAGTTGATATGTGGAAGAATTTGGTATTCTATTCTCCTTCCTTAAGCCATTGGACTCACGATTTTTGCTTCCACAGAGTTTCCTCCTGTTGGCAACGAAGTTGCCAGTCCTGCATCAGCTTCTTTTCCTTACTCACAGTTTCTGGGTTTATGGTCCCTTTGATCCATCCTTCATGTATCTGCTCTAATTGCTCCTCTAGTTTCTGTTTTTCCTTGAATATGTTCCCAAAAACTGCTTGATTCCAGATTTTGATCTTGTCTTTAATGTACTTCAGCTTACCTTGTAATCTATACATTTTGGTGCCTTTAATGCCCACAGGTTCTTTCCACCATTGTTCAATTTGCTGTATGAAATCAGGATGGGTGAGCCAGAATTTTTCGAATCTAAAAGGTTTATTTCTTGAAGTGCCTTGTATAACAACTGTCAGTGTGATGGGCCAATGGTCTGACCCTCCACTGGGAAGAATATTAGATTCTACTATGATTCTTTCCAGTAATATATTTTCTGAAACCAGAAATCTGTCTAGACGAGAAGCTATTTTCCTTTCACCTCCCCTTCTGTTGTTCCATGTGAAAACACCACTTCTGGGAAACACATCCACTAGCTTAGCCGTCTTGATGAAGTCTAGGAAAGCTTCAAAATCTTTGTTGAGTTTCCTTATACCTCCTTTCTTTTCCATGAGGGTGGTTATCATGTTGAAGTCCCCTCCTATGATTTCCTTTGCTTGAGGATATCTTAGCTTCAGGTTGAGCAGATTTCTAAAAAAAAGAAGCTTGTCCTCTTGCTTTTGTGGACCATAGACATTGGTACACAGATAGGTCTCAGAGTTTCCTACAACTTGAGCTTCTACAACTATGAAAGATCTGGCTGCCTCAGAGGATAGGACCTTGAGTACTTGTGGATTCCACAGAGTGATTAAGCCGCCCTCCCATCCATTGCTGGCAATCTCCAAGTATTCCATATGCTTACCTAATCTTTTGCTTATATTGAGTATCGTGCTGCTTGAACATTTAGTTTCCTGTATAAACACTATGTATGGTTGTTCTTTTTGGACTTTCTTCTTTAAAATATGTTGTTTTGTTTGGCTATTTAGCCCTCTAGCATTCCAAGAAAGAATTTTTATTTTAAACAAAGTGTAAGAGCTTAGAGAAAAAGCTTCCAGGGCTTTCATTTTACCTGAGTTCAGGAGCATTTGTCCTAGCTCTTGCAGTGCTTCATTATTGGTTTTGTGTTCTCTTTTTTTACGGTGTTTGGAACTTATGGAGGTTTGATGCAGACCCTGTGTTCGGACTCCCAGCCCTTTAGCTATACCCAAGCTTTTGATTTGCAGTTCCATCTCTGCTCTTTGTCGTGCCATGAGTATATCATTAAATCTTTTTACTTCCTCTTCCGATATGTGTTCCATTCCCTTCTTTTTCCAGTTTTCTACCATGTTTGGTAGATCCACGCCCTCTTGCTCTAGTATATCATTGAGTTCCATATCTTCGCTTCCGATTTCACTTATGAGCATTTCTGAGTTTTCTTCAAATCCTTCTATTGTTTCTGGTACCTGGAGTGCTAAGCTCAGAGGGCTTCCCTCCGGTTCTTTTATGTCAGGTCCTGTTGTAGCTTTAGTTATTTCAGTGGCTTTTTGTACATTGATGTTGTCCTTTGATTCCGTTTCAATTTCCAGGATTTAAAAAGCATTTCTTATGTTACCTTGTGAGGTGCTTGCCTTAGTTTGGCGTTTCCTATTTGCTCTTTGTCTAGCTTTCGGTCTTGTAAATATTTCCTTGTTCTTCTCTGCTTTTCCATCCTTGTGATCTCCTGCTGCTTTATTCAGTGGGCATTCTCTTATTAAATGACCATTCTCATGACATTTCCTACAGTGGAATGGGATTTTCTCATAGTCTATGGCTTGGAAATAATCCTCATCCCTATACTCCAGCCATAGGCCCTCATGCAAAACCCCCGAAACATCCATTTCCACACAGATTTTGGCACAGGAGGTGTACCTTTTTTGCAGAGTCGCTTCTGAGGCTTTGATGAAGGTCCCTAGCTTGTTACCTATTTGTTCAAGAGCTACATGTCCCCAGTAATCAATTGGTAGGGAAAAAAGGTGTATCCACACTGGTACCTGCTTGAAGGTTTCCTTTTCTGGTACAAAGTTGGGTTTCCATGGCCTTATGTAAAGGCCCGCAGAGGCAAAGAAATAAGGCCCTCCATCGAATATTCTGTCCTTATCTTCTAGATTTGAGAAAACAACAGTAAAAAAACCCTTAGCTCCTAGGTGCAATCTAACATCACCTTTGGGTTTCCATTGCTATTTTATCCATTGACATAATGCCCGTTCTGTTGGCCAAAACCCCATGAATCTGCAGATCACTGCATGTTCACTCATGTGATCTCGGTATGCCTGAATCTCCGGGTCTGATATCACAACCCTTAGGGTTTCTGCAGCTTTGGGTTTGCACGGACCCTGGTTCTTCTTTTGGTTAAATGCTGATGCCATTTCCCTTTGTTCCTCTTTATCTAGATTCAGAGCTTCTTCCTCTGCTTCTGCGTGCTCCTTTCCCTGTTTATTTTCATGAGCGAAATGTGCTTGTGTTGGATTCTCGCTGAGTCTGCTTTTTGTTCTTTTGCTGTCATCCTTGCCTTTCAGTTTTTGTTTGCTGTTACCTTTATTGTCTATAGTGCCTTTCCTCCCCTTGCTGGTCAAATCTTCCTTACTTGACCTTTCGTAACCTGCTATCTGCACCCCATCCCGTGCTGTCGGCTTATTCATCATTATTTGTTTGAAAGTTGGGATCCCTATGGACCCCGCATTTTCCATTTGTTGGGTTAGAGTTTGTCCTCTTCTGTGGAGCTCTGCCGCTCTGGCCCTATTCTTCTCCAGGTTTGAAACCTCAATTTGATGAGTCCGTGAGCATCAAACCCTTATTTCCACCAGAGCTCACCTCAAGTGTTCCGGACTTTTTGAACCGAAAGGTGAGCGGGCTTGGCCCAGGTTCAGCTTTTTCTCACGACTAGTCAACGCCCTCACTTAGGTTTGAGCACAAGACCTCACCGTCTTTATGAGTCCGACTTTACCAACCAGTCGCCTTCGCCGACCTTCGAAGCAATGATTAATGTTAATATGGATGGCTTAGAAGTAAAATAAAAAGGGACATGGAACGTTTGAAGGATGGTTTAAAATCATACGTGGAAGCACTAATGAATGTCAAGATGGAAGGGTTGAAGGAAGGTTTGACAAAGTTGCTGCAATAAAGTCTTCCTGGTGGTGACAGGGTAATCCATGAAAATCACAAGGAGGACAAAAGGAATATGAATTATGATTTTAGAGACTCCAATGTTGGGTTTAAGACCCAAAAAATTCCAAAGATATATATGAGTAAATTTGCAGGCAAGGATCTAGTAACACAGATACTATAGATGGAGCAATTATTTGATATACATGATGTGCCGCACACACAAAAGGTACCATCTTTATATTTAGAAAAATCAATTTGTGTGGTATCGATGAATTTGTTTTCGTAAATCAATTATCACTTGGACAATTTTTTTGGAATGATTGGTAGCACATTATGAGCATACAAAAATAAATACCTTCTTTAGCCAATTGATAATTCTCAAATAAAAGGGTTTAATGGCAGAGAATATTGAGGAATTCTTGATACTGAGTATCAACATAAATGATATTCTAGAGGAACATAGGATTCATGTCTTTATAGGGACTTTAAAGGATAACATCCAACATGAGGTTCACCTTTGGGAACCTAGTTCATTAGAGAAGGCATCAAGGTGGCAAGAAAAGTTGAAAGCAAAATTATGGAAACAAGGAAGTCTACCACTTACAACTATAAATATGGAAGTGTTTTTTCTCCTAGCCTCTTACAACCTACAAGGTTGAAGCCACAAAAACTAGAGGCAAAAAGAGAAAAAGGGATTTTTTATAGTTGTGATAGCAAATACACTAAGGGTCATAAGTGTGCTGAGAAGAAATTATTTTACATAGATTTTGAAGAGGAGGAAGAAAAGGAACAAGAAACATCAAAACAAGAGGATATACACTAGGAATCAACCCCAAAGAAAGAATAAATAATTCAACCATATCTTGTAATGCATTGGTAGGAATTATCACTCCTCAAACTCTGAAGATAGAAGGATATATAAGAAAGAAGAAGGTAACAATGTTAATAGGTTATGGTGGTGAGCTCCAGTATTGTAGCAATAATGCTACAACTCCTGGGGCTTCCTGTCTCTTAATTTTATCAACCCGGTAGTTCGTACAAACTTGGAAGCGACGGTGCTATATGCACAAGTACTAGCTCTTGTCGCAGCTGTCACTTGGTCAGCTGGCACAAGTCCGCTAGGGCTCAAGCCAACTTCTATAGGCTCTCAGAAGAAGCTTGCTAAATGATGGACGAAAGCTAGCTCAGAGAAAACTAATCTACTTGGCGAAAATGAACTGAAAGCAAACCAAAGCATGGAAACCCTAGGAAAACCCTAATTTGACTAGTCTAACCTCTATGATGCAAAGAATGTGAATGAAACTTCTACCAATGATGCCATTACTTCTAATGAGTGAAAATGCATGAATCTAAGCTACTTGCATCTTAAAAGACATGTTTTTGTATTTTTTTCTTTAAGTGGATGGAGTGATTGTGATTTTGTGTTTATTAGGGTTTGGTTGTGCAGATGTGATGCGGAAGGAAGGGAAGCTTGGGAAAGGTTGGGGAGGCTAGGAGAGGTTCCCAAGGATCCTTAGCATCTGTCCATAGAGGTTCCTCACGCTCAGAGGCTCAACAACCGAGTGAGTGGCCTCCTACAGGATGTCTGCAGGGGATCCTACAGGAAACGCAGGGGTTTCTACAGGAAGTCTACAAATTGCTACAGGATGACCTACCGTGGGTGTTTGAAGTGATGGAGGAGTGATGGAATGGTAGGGGGAGATGTGTAAGGTAGGGATAGAGCTGGTGATGGCTCAGGAGTGGAGAAGTAGGATGGAGAACGAGTGTATGGAGTGGGTTGATGGATGGAAGGTTATAATAGTGAAATGTCTAAAGAATGAAGTTACGTGAGGAGTGGAGGAGTTTGGGAGATAACATAGCGGAGCAGAGGTCAAGGATGTGGTTGTATGCGTGATCAAGACGAAGAAGAAGGTAATAGAACGATGAAGAGCAGTGTAAATAAACCAAATGGCTTATGACTGTCACCAAGATGAAAATTCATTAACCTATGCTACCTGTGCTATGAACTCAATGAACAGCAATATAAAGCGTGTAGAGGAATGTGCATGAAGCTGTGATGAAGGTGTATGGTGCAAGAGTGAAGTGCATGGAAAGATCTATCATAAACGAGACTATGTTGCAGCATGTATAAAGTGAAGAACTGCGTATTTTTGTGGTTGGTATAGGCTGCACTCCAATCTCCAAACAGAGATGGCAGTGGAGACTTCCTCAACCTTTTTCCTTGGAGCTCCAATGTATTATCAACCTGCTAGTCTAACTAAACAACCGAAAGCAATTCAACCATAAGCTAAACTCATTCAATCTCATAAAAACTAACTCAGAAAACCTGTAATTTCGAATTTCATGGTAAAGCAATGAACTAAAGTGCTGAAACAAAAAGAAATTAACATTACAAAACAGAGGAGGTGTGTTGCTCTCTTAAAAACTCAGAATTGGATCAAAAGCTGCCTGTCTTTATTGAATAATCATGAATCTAATGACATGCCAAAACTGGCTTACAAGGAGCAAAAACCGAGCTACAACATGACTAACCAAATTGACTAACTAGCTAACCCCAAATTGACTAACTAGCTACACAAAATGACTACTCACTAGCTAACCAAAATGAGGCCCCAATCCTTCTTATTTATACAATTTGAGGACCCAACAGTCCTCCTAAAAGTTAGGGACTTGGCTGCCCAAGACTTGGAGTTAACAACAGTCCAACTTGACTTGCTTGGATGCCCTTGAGCTGATTGATTCGGTGGCCCTTGAACTCCGAGTTGATGGTGGAGAATTCGAGGTAAGGGCCCATAAATGAGGGGGACACCTTCCTACAAATCCTCTAGCTTGTTCTCCCACGAATTTGGCTGCCAAGTGCTCATTAAGACCTTCAAATTTGTCTCCAAGTTGACCAAAAAGGCTACACAAAGCACCCATTAGACTTGTTGGCATAATGACTAACCAAATTCACTCTATTAACATAAAAATAATAAAAAACATGCAATAAACAAATGAGAATGGTGGACTAAGCCAAATTAGGAGGTTGAATGAGCCCAAATAATTGTACATTTTTGGGGCTCATCATCACCCCCCTACTGAAAGTGTTGCTCATCCTCTGAGCAACCAAATCTCTCCCCTTGTCTTTGATGGCCCTGGTGACTTCCTTGGCTAGCATCTCGGCCAATTTCTCCTTTGGCTTCCCGCTTTTCAAACTTTCCTGTAGAAACTCTTCGCTGGCTTCCTGTAGAAACAGTCTGCTAGCTTCCTGTAGAACGAATTTTCTATGATTTTGCCTGCGGTATTGTCTCAACTTGTTCTGTTTTAGTGGCTTGTTGAAGGCTTACATTCATAGGTACACTGATAGTTTCACCAGATGGATTGGACTCGGACACTGCATCATTCAAATTTGAAACTGCTTTTTCCTCTTCTCTGAAAATCTACTTGCTCTGCAATGTTGTTTGTTAATACATCCTTTGTCTCAGAAGCTTAAAAAATTTCAGTCTCCTTTAGATATGCAGAATCATTTGCCAAGACATCCTCCATTTCTGCTGCTTTTCTTAGTGCCCTCAGCCTTGGTATGAGTGTGCAAGTATATTCTTGTAGAAGGCTGAACCATGATCAAATTATGTCCAAATCTTGAAATTTAAACGGCCCCTCTGAAAAATGGTAGCTGCATGCAGAGCCTCAGTCAATCTTCACTGATAAGTACATTGTCCGCACAAACCAAAGGCATGCATAGAAATCTATTATACCGGTCAGAACAACAAATGAGTATGACATGATGGGCATGTAGCCAAATTATGAAATTCTAGAAACAAGTTTTGTCATCTCCAGCTTGGTGAATAAATAGAATGTGGCATAGAGAAACAAGTAGAATGCGGAGGAGCCTGCAGTCAAATAAGATCTCCACCACCGGTTGTAATCTTCACTGCACATTTCAACATAGCACAAGATAACAGTGATTTCTGCACATGTAACCATGAGGATCACAAAGATAATGAACAGGAACCCAAATATACAGTAGGACTGATGCAACCATATTGAAGTTAATCTGAAGAACAATCCAATGGATACAATTCCAAACCATAAAAGGACTGAGGCAAACATAGTCTCGAAAGGAACTATACTAACTGATTTTTTTTTCATAGCAGTGCATTGAGAATAAAGAAAATGCAAAAGGAAATGCATGGAAACAAGAATGTGGCCTTCAGCATATTCCTCCTTTCTCCTCGTTTTGAGCTTGAACTTTTCTAAAAATCCCGTGGTCAGCCAACAGAAGCATCAACCCACAGAAGCTCCTCATGTTTTCTTTCTGCAGGGCTGTTTTCTGCCTTTCCTGTAGACGACATCCTGTAGAAACGCCTGTAGAGCGTGATTCGGCCTTTGAGTGAGCCCGCTGCACTAGAGAAATTTGAAAATAGGTAGGAAACTCAGCGGAGGACGATAGATTAAGCCGATTGTGGAAGCAGCGGATGTATTCTTTGAGTGAACATGATGCAAGTGCAAGTTGACTAACAGTCTTTGGATTTCAGCCGAGCGCTCAGTGATGTTTGCGTGATTTTTGGAGTGAGGTGGCAGAGACGTGCTGGCCCATGCAATTGTGCATGAACTGCAGTTGTTAACTGTGTTCTATGCCTGTGATTTCATCCACCCGTTGCACTGGAGTTTAAACAACCAACACTGTCCGTTTTTTCTTTCACGTGCATGGCTGAGCGCACGTGTCTCATTCACCCACCAAGTGTTGTTGAACTGGATGAGGGTGGCCAGTTAGCTGGCCACCAATTTGTCTAAATCCAACCATCTCATTGTTCACGCAGTTCTCGAATTACATTCATGCGACAAAGGAATTAGTTTAGTCACGTACCTGCAAGTCGACTGGCTGCTGTGAAGCTTTTTGCTGCTGCATGCTTGGATTCCTGCTTGGATGTGGCTTGGCTGCTAATCTTTGATTGTTTTTTTCATGTGCAGGTGTCCTCTGGCCGGATCTGAGTGCATGCAATCATTTCCACGTTCAACTCTGCCCGTTCATGCTGCTGCTGCTGCATGGTCACAAAACCATAACTTCTTTTTGCCATTTCTCCCAAACGGTAGATCGTATTGATCTGAAACTCGGCGAGCACGTTCCTACCATCATTATGCATCTCCCATAGCAAATTCGTGATCAATGGATGCACGGATTTCGAGAAAAATGGAAAATGGCTGAAGATTTCAGAGCTCGATTTCTCGGAAACCGTGCATCGGAATCGGCTGAAACTGCTTGGGTAGGCTGCTATCACCCACGTGCATCTCCCCATGAAACAGGTTTTAAAACGGATGCAGGGATATGGAGAAAATGCAAAAATGGCTGATGGTGATGGAGGCTGATTTCTTGGAAACCGTGCGCCGGAATTGCATGAAACTGCTCAGGCATGTTGTCATCGACCTTGTACAATCCCCCATAAAATGGTTTGTCAAATGGATGCATGGTCTTCAAGTTATGGCAAAAACAAATTCTGCTCTATGGATTTTTGCTTCAAGGAACTTTGCATGTGTTTGCATGGTATGACAAAATGAATTTTGGCTGTGATGCAGGTATGGAGATGATGGAGGAGGACTTGGAAGATTTCATGAGGGCTTCTGAACCCTTGAGGAAGCTACCATGCTCGCCAAACCACTTTTTTAAATGCATGCCTAGTTTCCCACAATTTCTACAGGAAGATCCTGTAGAAGCACAATGAGAAGCACAAGGAGGTGGAAAAAATGATGGATGAAGGCAAGGGATGGACACACAAGTGCTTGTAGACCTAATCAACAGATTCCCACCATTATATTCACTTTTGAAATTGGATTTGGCTCGTCCCAAGGTTCTATAGGATGTTTCCTGTAGAAATACAGAGCTTCCTGTAGAAGGCACAATTTTGAGGAAAGAAGCATAATGACATGAAAAAATGATGGAAAAGGGGTGAGGAATGGAAACATGGATGTGGGTAGGCCTCGTGGACATATTCCAAGCCTTCAGGTCCTCCTCGGAGATCAATTTGGCTTTTTTTGCAAACTTCCTGTAGAAGATACGAAACTTCCTGTAGAAGGCACAAAAACTCCTTTGTCTTTGTTTTGAGTGATCCACCTGACCTACAATGTCCGTCTTGCAACCTGCAATTAGCCAATGGAAATTAGTTTTATTTGTTTTTTCTTTTTCTCTCTCTTTTTTTTTTTTTTTGAAAAACAACTAGGGCGCCTCATGGAGGTTTTCACCCTAATTGCCTGCCCTGGGCGCCTCCAAGGAAGGTTTTCACCCAGGGATCTTATTCCCACTTTTTCTTTTCTTTTCTTTCCAACCCATTGACCGCCTCATGGAGGTTTTCAATCAATGAGCCAATCTAAGGCGCCTCCGAGGGGGTTTTCACCTTAGATTTTTATTTTTCTCTTATTTTCATTTCTTTATTTTTTTTTTTTTTTTTTTTTTTCATTTTTTCTCTACCCTACCCTACTTGAAAAACAAAATCATTTTCAAGTATAAGAATACTTCCAATGGAGCCATGTGCACATCGAGATTAGAGACAAAATGATGTGAAGGCTCGAGATGCATGCTTTGACAGGTATCCAGATCTCAAAGACCAAATGATCTGGCGTTGAAGGGATCAAACAAAACTGAGGAAGAAAGTACTGCTGCAACTTAGTGACCTTCTGAAACCATATCTCAATATAGCTTTGATATCCTTGGTTCTTTTGCTGATCTGGATCATTCTTCATGTCACCTTCTAACATGACTTTCTCATCTTCCTCTTTTTGCTGATCTTTCTCTTGAATACATGGAAGATCTGATGGTAACCATGAAGGAACTCTCTCGATCTCTGATTCTGATCTCTTCTCTTCCTCAAGTGCAATCAATGGTTCTGTGATCTCCTCTTTTGAATCTTCTTTTGCTGGATGTGATCCTTCAATGCTTCCAAGATGATCTCTTGTTTGCAATGCTTTTCCTGAGCTACGGTGAAGATCATTGAGCTCAAAAGGAGTCATTTGCACATGTTGTGCCTCAGCTTTGCACTTGTGTTGAGCTGCTCCAATGTGTGGGTTTGGAGATGATGATACGGGTAGTTGAGTGGAGGTGTGAAATTGAGATGGAGATGGATGGCAGTGTGGTTGGGTAGGCATTTGGGGTTGCCTTGGTGGAGGAGGAGGCGATGGTTGTGGATGAGCAGGTGGTGGAGGAAAATGAGCGGGATGAGAGTTGTACTGGGGCCTCCACTCCTGATTAGGTGCATTGCACTGAGGCTGTGGCTGAGCATAAGAGTGAAATGAATGAGCAACTGGTTGGGCATAATATGGATCTGTGAAGGAACAAGGAGGATATGACCAAAGAGGAGGTGTAGACCAGGAAGGATGAGCAGGGGGACCCCAAGAAGGCATGAGAGTGGCTTGATAGGGGTCATAATAGGTCTCGGGTGTCCCTTGCAGTTCTTGTTGGTAAGATCTAGGTCCATATGGCCTCCTTTGGTTCATATAGTAGAGTGATTCAGTGGCTCCTTTGGCTCTTTGATATGCAGCTTTGATTCTGGGTAAGGAAGGGCACTGATCTGTAGGATGGTATTCTTCACAGACAAAACACACTTCTATGGAGTACAATGGACATTCATTCCTAGGATGCCTTCTAGTGCACCTAGGACAAAAAATGGCCAAAGCCCTCTTGGCTTCTTCTTGCTTCTTTTGGATCCGCAAGGTATCCAGTTGCATGGCAAGAAACTGCCTCATATCACTCTTGAAATCTTCCAGCTGATTTTCAAATTCATCTTTGGACAAGATGTTGCTCCCAACATTTCTGCTTGTAGCCATTTGCTCCAGAGGAATGTTTTCTTCTTCTTCTCCCCTAGAGGTTCTTCAAATATGTCTTGATGTCCACCCAGGGGTTCTTCAATCACAGCCATCGAAGAAGAGAGAAGGCTGTGTGAAGCAGTGGGGGTGTTTTGCAATCATTTTTCTAACTTATCTCTACTCCTACAAGGCATGAAATGAAATCTTTTTGCTTGATTTTTTTCCTTTTTCTACTTCTACTTGCAAAACTGAAATAAATTGAACTGCAACTAACTATCTTGCTAAAATGAAAATGCGGAATTGAAATGAAAGCAGGAAAGGACTAATCTATCTTGCTCAAATGAAATTGCAGGAATGAAATGCTAGGCTACGCTTGCGAAATTGAAATGCTAATCTACGCTTGCAGAAATGAAATTGCGGAATTGAAATGCTAATCTATGAAAGCAGGAGATACTAATCTATGAAAGCAGGAAATGCTAATCTATGAAAGCAGGAAATGCTAATCTACTTTTGCATAAACAAAATTGCATAATGGAAATGAAATAAACTACTTAGCAGAAGGTTGTAGTAGAAAATAGAAGAATAGCAACAATCACCAATACTCTGCCGCTTCCCCGGCAACGGCGCCAAAAAGATGGTGAGCTCCAGTATTGTAGCAATAATGCTACAACTCCTGGGGCTTCCTGTCTCTTAATTTTATCAACCCGGTAGTTCATAAAAACTTGGAAGCGACGGTGCTATATGCACAAGTACTAGCTCTTGTCGCAGCTGTCACTTGGTCAGCTGGCACAAGTCCGCTAGGGCTCAAGTCAACTTCTATAGGCTCTCAGAAGAATCTTGCTAAATGATGGACGAAAGCTAGCTCAGAGAAAACTAATCTACTTGGCGAAAATGAACTGAAAGCAAACCAAAGCATGGAAACCCTAGGAAAACCCTAATTTGACTAGTCTAACCTCTATGATGCAAAGAATGTGAATGAAACTTCTACCAATGATGCCATTACTTCTAATGAGTGAAAATGCATGAATCTAAGCTACTTTCATCTTAAAAGACATGTTTTTGTATTTTTTTCTTTAAGTGGATGGAGTGATTGTGATTTTGTGTTTATTAGGGTTTGGTTGTGCAGATGTGATGCAGAAGGAAGGGAAGCTTGGGAAAGGTTGGGGAGGCTAGGAGAGGTTCCCAAGGATCCTTAGCATCCGTCCATAGAGGTTCCTCACGCTCAGAGGCTCAACAACCGAGTGAGCGGCCTCCTACAGGATGTCTGCAGGGGATCCTACAGGAAACGTAGGGGTTTCTACAGGAAGTCTACAAATTGCTACAGGATGACCTACCGTGGGTGTTTGAAGTGATGGAGGAGTGATGGAATGGTAGGGGGAGATGTGTAAGGTAGGGATAGAGCTGGTGATGGCTCAGGAGTGGAGAAGTAGGATGGAGAACGAGTGTATGAAGTGGGTTGATGGATGGAAGGTTATAACAGCGAAATGTCTAAAGAATGAAGTTACGTGAGGAGTGGAGGAGTTTGGGAGATAATAGAGCGGAGCAGAGGTCAAGGATGTGGTTGTATGCGTGATCAAGACGAAGAAGAAGGTAATAGAATGATGAAGAGCAGTGTAAATAAACCAAATGGCTTATGACTGTCACCAAGATGAAAATTCATTAACCTATGCTACCTGTGCTATGAACTCAATGAACAACAATATAAAGCGTGTAGAGGAATGTGCATGAAGCTGTGATGAAGGTGTATGGTGCAAGAGTGAAGTGCATGGAAAGATCTATCATAAACGAGACTATGTTGCAACATGTATAAAGTGAAGAACTGCGTATTTTTGTGGTTGGTATAGGCTGCACTCCAATCTCCAAACAGAGATGGCAGTGGAGACTTCCTCAACCTTTTTCCTTGGAGCTCCAATGTATTATCAACCTGCTAGTCTAACTAAACAACCGAAAGCAATTCAACCATAAGCTAAACTCATTCAATCTCATAAAAACTAACTCAGCAAACCTGTAATTTCGAATTTCATGGTAAAGCAATGAACTAAAGTGCTGAAACAAAAAGAAATTAACATTACAACACAGAGGAGGTCTGTTGCTCTCTTAAAAACTCAGAATTGGATCAAAAGCTGCATGTCTTTATTGAATAATCATGAATCTAATGACATGCCAAAACTGGCTTACAAGGAGCAAAAACCGAGCTACAACATGACTAACCAAATTGACTAACTAGATAACCCCAAATTGACTAACTAGCTACACAAAATGACTACTCACTAGCTAACCAAAATGAGGCCCCAAGCCTTCTTATTTATACAATTTGAGGACCCAACAGTCCTCCTAAAAGTTAGGGACTTGGCTGCCCAAGACTTGGAGTTAACAACAATCCAACTTGACTTGCTTGGCTGCCCTTGAGCTGATTGATTCGGTGGCCCTTGAACTCCGAGCTGATGGTGGAGAATTCGAGGTAAGGGCCCATAAATGAGGGGGACACCTTCCTACAAATCCTCTAGCTTGTTCTCCCACGAATTTGGCTGCCAAGTGCTCATTAAGACCTTCAAATTTGTCTCCAAGTTGACCAAAAAGGCTACACAAAGCACCCATTAGACTTGTTGGCATAATGACTAACCAAATTCACTCTATTAACATAAAAATAATAAAAAACATGCAATAAACAAATGAGAATGGTGGACTAAGCCAAATTAGGAGGTTGAATGAGCCCAAATAATTGTACATTTTTGGGGCTCATCATATGGTAGTACCCATAATTTTATTCATTGTAAGATAGCCAATGAATTGAATTGTTTTCTATATCAAAAACCATAGTTTCAAGTGATGGTTGCAAATGGAGGAACAATGAATTGCTCAGGGAAGTGTCATAATATCAATCTAACCATGGGGGAATATGTATTAAATATTGCAATGTTTTCCAATCTAATGGGTGGTGATGATATTGTATTAGGGGACCAATGGTAACAATCTTTGGGGATGATAAATTCTAATTTTCAAGAAATTTTCCTGGGAAGGAAAGGAAATTGAATAAGGGGCATTGCAGCGAAACTGAGGAAGATAATCAACTCTAATGACATGAAAAAGCTTTTGAAGAAAGAAAAACGAGCAATAATTGCAAAATTATGCTCACTAGATGTTCAAACATTGAAATCATCTGTTTCTCCAGATCTCTAAATAATATTGGAAAATCATTCCAAGGTATTTGAGACTCCGAAAGGACTCCCACCTATTCATGATCATGATATTCTATTCACTTGATTTCAGGAAGTGTTCCTCCAAACATTAGATCTTACAAATATCCCTATGCCCAAAAGAGTGAAATTGAACGTATGGTTGTAGAAATGCTAGAGGCAGGCATAATTCAACCTATCCAAAGTTCTTTCTATGCTCTAGTAGTATTGGTACACAATAAAGATGGATCATGGCGTATGTGTCTGGATTATAGGGAGCTCAACAAGTTCACTATTAAAGATAATTTCAAATTCCTGCCATTGATGAATTGTTGGATGAATTGCATGGAGCAATTTACTTCACCAAGTTGGATTTTTGTTTAGGATATCATCAAATTAGAATGAAGATTGAAGACATTCTAAAAACAACATTCAAAACTCATGAATGCCATTATGAATTTTTGGTCATGCCTTTTGACCTTACTAATGCACCTTCCACATTTCAAGGTTTGATGAATTCCATTTTCAAACCCTTCCTTAGAAAATTTGTGTTAGTATTTTTTGATGATATAGTAATCTACAACAATTCTTGCAAGGATCATGTTCAACATGTTGATAGGGTGCTCAAACTATTGGAGGAGAAACAATTTTATGTAAAAACCTCCAAATGTTTCTTTGGGGTAGATGAGGTGGAATAATTGGGTCATATTGTATGTCATGAGGGTGTTAAGGTAGATTCTAACAAAATTAAATCCATTGAGAAATGGAAAATCCTCACAACTCTAAAGCATATTCGAGGATTTCTCGGGTTGACAAGGTATTATCACAAGTTTGTTAATAATTATGGGAAAATAGTAGCACCTCTAACAACATTACTAAATAAAGATGCATTTTTTTGACTCCAGAAGCCACTAAGTTCTTTGAAAATATTAAAGAGGCAATATGCCAAGCTTCGGTTTTAGCTACTGTAGACTTCACAAAAACATTTATGACAGAATGCGATGCCTCAGGAAATGGAATTTGTGTTGTTTTAATGCAATAAGAAAGACCCATTTCTTTTGAAATTCGTCCAATCAAGGGAAAGTATTTACACAAACCTATTTATGAGAAGGAAATGTTGCAAATACTACATTACATGAAGCAATGACGCCCTTACCTAATGGGAAGACATTTCAAAGTAAAAATAGATCATGCTAGTCTTGAATAATTTTTGGAACAAAAATTATCTTCAAAAGGGAAACACAAATGGGTCACTAAGATGTTGGGTTATGACTTTGAAATCAACTACAAAAAAGGGAAGAATTTTTTTGTTGCAAATGCACTCTCAAGAAGGGATGAGGATGTTGAAGCATTGGTCTATGCCATTTCTATTATCCAACCTGACTGGATAAATGAATCAAGGGAGGAATGGAAGAATGGTGAAGAGGTGTGAACACTCATTCAAAATTTGCAACAATATCCCAGTACATCTGATACATTTATATGGAAAAATGACTGATTATGGTATAAATATCACTTATATCTATGTAATAATTCCCAACTCAAACAAAATATTCTTTTGGAATTGCACACCTCTCCTTTAGGGGGGCACTAAATATTTTTAAAAACATACCACAGGGTCAAGAAGGAATTTTTTGGGGATGTCCTTAAATATGATAATAGAAGTTTGTGGCAGAATGTTTGGCCTGCCAACAAAATAAAGTTGAGACAATTAAGACCCCAAGCATGTTACAACCTTTAGCCATTCCAAGTCAACGTTGGAGGAGGACCCAATGGATTTTATCACAAGTTTACTCAAGTTCGAAGGAAAGAGTGTCATCATGGTGGTAGTTGATAGACTTATCAAGTATGCACACTTTTGTGCATTATATCATCCTTTTAAAGCCAACACAATTGCTGTTGCATTTATGGAAACAATGAAAAATCTACATGGAAACCAAAATATTATCGCAAGTGACAAAGATCCCATTTTCACTGCAAATTTTTGGACGAATTTATTTTATTTTATTGGTACTCAGTTAGCTCATAGCTCATCTTATCATCCTCAATCTAATGAGAAAACTGAGATAGTAAACAAATGTTAGATAGTAAACAAATGTTTGGAAGGATATCTTTGTTGCTTTGTATTTAATTAAAGAACACAATGGGTCAAGTGGTACCTATGGCTGAATGGTGGTATAACACTTCCTTCCATACTGCAGCAAAAATGATCCCATTTGTGACACTTTATTGATCCAGATTTAAACAGGAACACAACAAATTACAGAGATAACCATATACACAAAGATGCAGCGGAAATAATACTTCATTTAATTAATGGAAAATACTGAAATATGCTTACAACCAGAAATAGAAATAAACCAGCTAGGGTGATGGTAGCTTATCTCTGAGAAGAGATGTGGTGGCTACATGCCTCTGAACTGTTCTGAATTGTGTTACAATGAGGCTCGAAGGCCTATTTATTGTTGAGAAACAATGGAAAACCCTTCACATCCCAAAACCTAACCCTAGAAGATGAAACGCCAAATTGTGGGCCCCGTTTGGGTAAATTGGTACATCAATTTCCTGAGGTCGTAACTTTGGCATACGATCTTCGTTTGACGCGTATGATAGCTCGTTAGAAAGATCTATCCGAGTACTACCACTTTGGGAGGCAACATGGGTCCATGGATCCATGTTGTCCCAGAATCCCAAAAAAACGTCGTTTAGGGTCTCAAAACGGCTCCAGAAGTTTAGGACCCGAAAAATTGCTAAAAATAGTAAACTATGCTACAATTTAGGAAACTGAAAAAGCTGAAAGAGACAGTTGTGGGGGTCCAAATGGGATAGGTGGGTGGCCACCAACATCCACCTGGATCATTCCTCCCCCCTTAGGAAGCAATGGTCCCCATTGCGTTGAGTTCCTCCCTGAGATGAGGAAGCTTCTGTTGAGCTGGGTCTGCAATCTCTGCTGTGACCAGAAATGGTGGGAAGCATGGTCGACGATGGTCCACATTGAACATTTGGTGCAGGCGAAGGAATGGAGGAATGACGTGCTCCAAAGCATTGTTCCCCATAGCCTTGGTATTGCTGTAAGGACCATGTCGGAGCGGTCTGAGCTTCTGATGGGTTCTGGTAAGGTGTTCTTTCTATCGATGCAACCAGACTTTGTTGCCCAACTGAAACTTGTGTGGTTCCCCTGTGGGTGAGGAGAAGTCGTTCCTGTGTTTTGTCATGGCCATATCCCTTTGTTGTTGCTGCTGCGTGGAGGAACCCTTTGCAGGGGTCATGGATGTAGCAACGATCTTCCCCTTACTTTGGGAGTGAACCAGACAGATGAATTTCCTAGTCTGTGATATGAGCTTGCTGCCTTTCTTGGTAGTGATCAAGGATGTGGCAGTAGGTGGGGCTACCTCTGGTATCCTGTATAATGAATTATTCAAAGAAATAATGACACCACGAGGCCTTGACTCATACACAGCATGTCGCCTCCACAAGTATGGCTGGCCTAATAGTACATCACAAACATCCAGAGGTGTAACATCACACAATACCTCATCTGTGAAGGGTTTGATGCTGTAGGGAAGGCGACACTGCTGACAAACTTTCAGATCTCGTCCTTCGTGAAGCCACCCGATACTGTACGGCTGCGGATGCAGTGTAGTCGGTAGGCCCAACCGCTTCACGACCTCTGCTGAAATGAGGTTCTTTTGGTTGCCACTGTCGACAATGAATTGTAGCGGTGAACCCTTCACCCACATCTGTGAGTGGAAAAGGCGCTCCCCTTCCTCTGGATTTTCGGGCTCATCTTTCTGGATCTTGGCGGTGGCAACAGTGGCGCTGGGATCTGCATCAATGATCTGCTTCCCTTTGCCACTCCCCTTGTCGAGTTCTGGCTCAGGGTCGGAACATGCATCTGATTCGGAAGCCTTCAACTCGGCCACCAGCGACTGCTTGGTCTGACACTCACTTGTGTTATGAGTGGGACTCTTGTGGAACTCACACCACTTTCCTGTGTCCTTCTTTGGCTTCGTGGTGTTGTTATTTTCTTGCGGCTTCGACGGGTTGTCTTGGGTCACCCTGCCTTGGCTTTGTCCTTTGGGCTTCATATTTGCAGATCCAAAGTCTCGCTTCTTCTGTTTGAACTTTTGCTCGATTTTGACAGCGTATTGGTATGCTGTGCCGAGTGAGGAGATGTTCAAGAACCCCATCTCTTCCTGGATGTATTTGTGTAGGAAGCCGCAGTATTTGAATACTAGATGCAGCTCAGAATCTTTGATACCAAACTGTGTGCGAAGGGTATGAAAAATGTTTGTGAACTCCGGCACATCTTGGTCTCGTCCCTGCCGTAGTGTGGTCCATTTGATGTATTTTTCCTCATAGCTTCCGACAGGGTAGTACTGCTCCTTGATGGCATCCCGGAAGTCATTCCAAGTGGGTGCGGCTGAAAATAGTGAGCCTGTACTTTCATCCTTCTGCTCGTAGTAGGTTTCCCACCAGTCCTTGACGTGGGGGGCTGCATTGAGAAGGGCGAAAACAATCTTTTCCCGATTCGAAAATTCATGGACAGAAAAATACCCATCTAGCAGATTTAACCATTTATCGACGGCATCTGCGTCTATTTGACCCTCAAAGATGGGGATTTCAAAATTAACTTGTACCTTGAAGGGTGTGGCATTTCCAGAGTCGCTGTTGGAAGCCGATGCGTCACCTCTGGGTAGCCGCTGAAGGATCTGCGCAAAGCTATCCATCATCGCGTTCCTTTGCCGCTCGAGCGCTTCTTCGAGCAAGATTTTGATAGGATCTCCTGCCCCCTCGTCTTTCTTCTCATCTGCCATGGGAGGCCGTCGGGATTTGCGAGGCTGGTCTTGCAAAGGTTCGACCAGTTCAAGCCCTAACTCCTTATATCCCGACCTCGTTGGGGACATGCAAAGAAAAACAGAGAAAAAAAGTAGACCGCTCTGATACCACTGATCCAGATTTAAACAGGAACGCAACAAATTACAGAGATAACCATATACACAAAGATGTAGCGGAAATAATACTTCATTTCATTAATGGAAAATACTGAAATATGCTTACAACCAGAAATGGAAATAAACTAGCTAGGGCGATGGTAGCTTATCTCTGAGAAGAGATGTGGTGGCTACATGCCTCTGAACTGTTCTGAATTGTGTTACAATGAGGCTCGAAGGCCTATTTATTGTTTAGAAACAATGAAAAACCCTTCACATCCCAAAACCTAACCCTAGAAGATGAAACGCCAAATTGTGGGCTCCGTTTGGGTAAATTGGTACATCAATTTCCCGAGGTCGTAACTTTGGCATACGATCTTTGTTTGACGCGTACGATAGCTCGTTAGAAAGATCTATCCGAGTACTACCACTTTGGGAGGAAACATGGGTCCATGGACCCATGGACCCATGGACCCATGGACCCATGTTGCCCCAGAATCCCAAAAAAACGTCGTTTAGGGCCTCAAAACGGCTCTGGAAGTTTAGGACCCGAAAAACTGCTAAAAATAGTAAACTGTGCTACAATTTAGGAAACTGAAAAAGCTGAAAGAGACAGTTGTGGGGGTCCAAATGGGATAGGTGGGTGGCCACCAACATCCACCTGGATCATTTATGGATAAAATCGACCGTCCATCACATCATCTTTAAGAAAAAATTCTAAGGTTCAAGCAGTGGACGATCACATTGAGCATTAACAACAAGTTCTCCAACTCTTAAAGGATAAACCTCACTTTGGCACACAATCCAATGAAACAACGTGCTAATACACATCACAGTGAAAGAAGTTTTGACGTACGTGACTGAGTATTTTTACGACTACAACCATACAAAAAAATGTCCCTCAAGCAAGCTAAGAAGGATAATAAATTATCACCCAAGTACTATGGTACTTACAAGGTGTTGCAAAATATTGGTACTATGACATACACATTGGAGTTGCCTGCATCTTCTCGAGTACAACTAGTTTTCCATGTTTCATGCTTAAAGAAGGTTATCAATGACAAGCTCCCAATTTAAAGAATATTACTAGAACTTAACGAGGAAGGAAATATCATATTAGAACCTAAATAAGTCATGTAAACAAGAACCCGACAACTACAAAATCGATCAATTTTAGAGTCTCTCATTAAGTGGAAGAACTTACCCGCTGAAGATTCCACATGGGAGATTAGAATTTTATACAAAAGCATCCAGAACTACTCAAGCGTTGAGGACAACACTTATTTTGAACGAGAGGGGCATGTTAGGTCCCTATAATACTAGTCAAGCCCCCTTATTGTTATTGTCAGTGTAGCCCCATAGAAGCCCACTATTGTTATTTTTGTGCCCTTATATTATTATTTTTATGTAGGATCTGATTATATTGTGACCCATTATACTCCTATATATACCATGGAGTTCTTGTCATTTGTATCATCCAATAATTCTTCATTTATGTAATGTAAAGGAGGTTTCCCCCTCGAAGGGGATAATTTTCAAGTCGTTGATCTATCTTTTCTTCTATTGTGCGATCTAGTTGCATAATAAGAAGCTTTAACCAAGTAACTATTAAATAAACTATAGCTAATTTAATAATCTAACCCTAGTTTCATAGTCTGAATTAGAGTCATTTAGGTTTGTGCACCCAGATGGATCAAATATAGGTTCCTTCATGTTATTGTCACATGCAATCTATAAGTGCAAAGAAATTTTTTTTTAACCAATTGAAAGATTTTAAGCCCAATTTATTGAATTTTTTGGATGTTTTCTCTTTGGCTCATTTAGATTGTCCCCCTAAAGCACCAGATCTTGTATTTTAAAATTCTTATCCCTAGATGAGTGCTTATCAAATTAGTGTTTGACAATCTTCCCGTGGGCAACGATTTTGTATTTAGCTTTCTCATGCACCTCTTCTACCTTGATTAAAGTGTAAATTCTATTTTTGAGAGTGTTAAGAAATAGATAAATCCACATGTGAAGGCCTAGATATTGAGTTATTACACGTGGATTTTTATATTAGTGTTTTTCACTTGACCCTTTAGTTGTGATTGTACGCTTTGTCTCTTATACGTACCAAAGAGACATGGTTTTAAAATCATATCATCTTGTACATTTATTCTATTATGAAAGGAGTTTGCTCCCTTGAAGAGGCTTCAAAATCATTCTTCTCTCTCACTCTTAAGGTGTGGATTCTCTTCTCTTTATATTTATATGCTATTTGGAAGTTTGTTACATAACATTTGGAATGAAAGCATACAATCCTAGGGTTTTTTCTCATTCAAATGAATCATCTTGGAATTTTCAGTATAACTTTTTTTTGGTGAGGTCTTAGATTGTGAAACTTATTGGATATTTAGGAAACATATAAAAGTACTTGTAAAAATTTCATGTTTTGGTTCACTATATTTTTTGAGAGATAGCCTATGTAAGTTAAGGGATTTTACTAGTCCTGAAATTAGTTTCAAACAAATCATCTTGGAATTTTCACTATAAATTTTCTTAGTGAAGTTGCAAACTAGGAAGTTTTTAGGAATCTAGCGAAACATGAGAAAGTACATACCTATAAACTTTGGTTCTGTATAATTTCTAAAATAATACCTATGAAAGTTAGGGTTTTTGACTAGTCCTAAAACTAGTTTCATATACATGTTCATGAAATAGTTGTCATATCTGAAGCTAGAAAATTTGAAATTAGTTGTCGCTATTTCATTTAAAAAGAAGAAAGGTCATACTATTTTAAGTAAAAACTTCAGAAGTAGATTGGAAAGAAATGGACAAGTGGTAGGATGTACAATTTCTATCTCTAGGAAGGGCCAAGAACCAATAATTGTTTGTAAAGCTACCATAACTTTCACTTGTAACATCAAATTTTGGTCGAACTTATGGAATTATAAAGAGTACATATCGCAGTACTACAGGTTGAATTTTTAGAAGTAGAGGAGCTAAAGTTCCAGGGATGCATCTTAAGAAATGTCATTCAATACGGTGGTCTCCAAATTAGGGTTTTAGAGGAATGTAACTTACAATTGACATAACTTTTGATTGGAATATCCATTTTTTGTGATTCAAAAATTACGATAGAGGAAAAAACAAAGTTTTATTATTTTTTCACATTGAAATGGTTCAAAAGTATTTCTACTTGTACTAAACATCTAGATAATTCAAACAACACTTGAAGAAAGTGAAGACTTAGAAAATAAGGTGTTGTCACTCGCTGCTAAATGTGTTTTCAACTGTGAAGAGGGTAAGAAAGAGTAGTGAATTTTGAAGCCCCCTTCCAAGCACAATAGCTATTAGAGCTTAATTAGACCCTCTCCACTGCATAGTTTTCGTGATAAGATTTCCAACGATATATAAAAGTCCAAAAATGGACTTCTAGATCAAAATTTAGAGTAGTTCGAAGATGGGGGTTATGTTGCCTTGAAATGAAGGAGAAGAGCACATTGGAGGGCTCCTCAGGCACAGTAAATCTCGCATATCTGCTATATCACATCTTGCATCCCACATATCATCTATATCCCGCAACACCATAGTGTCGTAGTACCGTGACCCTTCAATCCCACAATACCACGATCCCGCAGTACTGCGTTCTCGCAGTATTGTGTTCCCGCAGTCCTGCAGTCTCGCGATCCCGCAACATCACAGTAAAACCCGCATACCAAAAAATCAACGATCGGCATGGCGATGGGGTTCTAACTTTAAAAGCATTGTAGTATTTCTGATTTGCGATACAGTGTTAAATCGTCAGGGAGGGGCCAATTCTATTTAACAAAGGAATTCATGAAAAAACCAAGGCTGGGTGGACCCTTTCTCTCTCCTCCACGTGGTAGTACAGAAGGTGACGTGACCATATGTGGGATACATGTCACTCAGTTTCGATGTTTTTATGGGTTCTATAGGGGCATTTCCAGGTGACACGTGTCACCACTCATAGGGTGACATGTGGCAGTAATGACATCACCCCCCTGCAGATTAGCGATCGATGATCACACAAGCTAAGGCACTCCTGCACCTCATTCTCTCCAAGCCTCCGATTGCGATAAGCAGGGATCCTCTCGGACATGATATATTATGGGATCAGGCCTATAAAGCTCCAGTGTCCGAATAGTTAGTTAGCGTTGAGAAGGAAGGTAAAGGGTCCCCCTCTCTGTGGTTGTGATTGCGATATCTTTGGTGGGCCTGATCTTGCAGATCGAGGATCACAAGGGTAAAGGGAAACGCCATATTAAAAACACTATAACCCCCCGGAATTGTGGGATTTTGCACTACAAAGGAAAAAAGCCCCTAGACACAGGCCTGAAGGCATTAAAGCCTGAGGACTCAACACTTGGTCACAACCGCTTGTCATATGAAAGAAATATAAGAAAGGGGGCTATACCAAAAGGGGCCTAAGGGGAAATAAGAACTCGCGTGTTTCATGATATTTTAGTGATAAAGGTCTGCCCCGAAAGACTTCCCATTACATCATAAATGCATCCCCAGGTAGACCATGAGCATGATATAAAGCTTTTAAAGGCGGATGGGTCGACAACTAGGGCATTGATGGAAGCATGTCACCAGAGTGAGGCCAGTATGGGGGGCTTCGTAATGACTTAATGGTTCTACATAGGACTCCACTCTGACACACAACAAAAGGACTGTCAAGACAAACATTTACAGTCGACCCACTCTCTACTCCAGAGAATGAGTCATTCATGTAGTAAAGGGAGAAGCGACAAGGAACCAACTAAACAACAGAGAGGCACACGATGATAGAGAAGTGGCTTGACCATATGCCATTCATAGGGACATTAGAAGGGACACTTCCTCCATCATCCTCCAATTTTATTGTTAGTTATGTAATTTCCGTTTACTTCCAAGAAGGGACCAGATCCCCATTGTAATCATTTTGGGCAGTAATGCCATCACAGGCCGAGGCAGCTAGTCCGTCGGACAGCTGGCCTTGGTCTGAGATATTTTGTAAACTGTAATTCCAGCTCCCCCTCTTCTTATAAAAAGTGGGAAGAATCACTTTAACAGGGGGTTGGTTTGCTGGTTCAAGAATTTCTCACCAGCAGGGTTTGAATTCTGAGATGCCATTTAGGTTCAATTTGTTTTTCATGGGGGCTTCACTGATATCGTGTCGAATGTATGGACTAATTATTTTGGACCCTTAAAGATAAATGGCATTTCCCTGTTGATTCCAAGCATGATCGATGTGCAATATGTTTTCCCTTTTGTAACCTCATTTCATAAGCTGTTTTTCCTTCTTTGATATAATGTAATGAGATTGTTGGTTCCTCCTTGATTCATGGATTTATCTTGGCTGTTAAATAGAGAACACCACCTGTGTATTACATATTTACTTGTGTTATTCAATAGCCTACAATACTTGTATTAACTACAGATTTACTGGTGTATTGGATTAACCTGCAGTACTTGTATGAGCATGGATTAACTTATGCTGTAGCATAATCCAGATTTACTTGTGTTATTCACTAGCATACAATACCTATAGAAATTACAGATTTACTAGTGTATTTGATTAACCTATAGTACCCGGGTTAGCTCATATCTACTTATGTTTTTGGCAGATAATGATACCCATATTATATTGGGCCTGAAACCTTCTTTTGCACCCCACTGTTTCTATCACTGCACCTCCTCCCTCTTCCATATTTCTATTGGAAAATATTTTCTTAGGATTATGTGTTGTTTACAACCTATACATCAAATTCCATATTTCTACTGGAACATTTTTGCTTAGGATTTTGTTTGTTATAGCCCTATGCATCTATTTCCCTCCATCCTCTCCTCCTCTCCACCATTTCTACAACTACAATTTTAAGTTGTCTCATTGTTGCGTGTTGGCCACCAGAAGAAGAGGCAATTTCTTTGTGAGATTGCCCCAATAAACCCCTAGCATTTGGTTCCACGTGTTAGCTTGAAACTACCTCAGTGAAGGCTTATTGAACCAAGCCCATCCTATTACCTTTTTACGTGACAATTGGTGTGCTAAAAACCCCTCACAGATTATCTCTTAAACAATCCTCTCTTTAAGATGTCCTAGGCACTAGCCTACAATTAACCCAAAGGCTGTCTCTAGGAGGCTTTCTATCTCCCTGAAGCACTTGTGCTACTGGTGCGATCTGCAACGAAAACATAAGGTATCCCAAATTAAAAAGAAATAATGAAATGAGTGAATGGAAGTATTGAATTTCTCACACTCTCAAGAAGTACTTAATATTGAAATAGAAGCTAAAATGATGGACCAAAATATAGAAACCTTACAAAATTGTATGTCATCCATGATCTTGTTAGACACCTAATTCATTAAGATTATGGTGAGGAATAAAAATTGTTATTGGGATTCTAAGGGACCTTGGAGAAGAATTCAAAGGTAATAAGGCCATATATTTATATGTGTATCAGTTGAATAAAATGAAAACTCATTCTTATCATCTAATTTTTCTTTGCATTCTAATAGTGGTATCAGAGTAGGTTCTAATTTCACGATTTAAATTCATTCCCACTAAGAAAATCCTTTGCCACTCTAAGCTATATCATTCTAAAGCACTAAGATATTCCATTTTTTATATCTCCAAACGTGCTCACACTTGTCCCTCACATAAAGTTTCCATATCATTTGAAATTCATGTAGGTATCATCTATCATATTCGTTACTTGGATCAATTCATGACATTCTTGTAATTCTTATCCTCCATGCAATCCCAAGCTTGAGTCCCTTCAATATATGAGTATGTTTTTGCAAGTTGGATGGATATTGAGGGCGATGTACTGTTTTTGCGCCAGATGCCTAAGTTATTCTTTGACAATGAATCTTGAATTTTGAATGCATAAAAGGGTTTTATCATTTGGCTCAACCACATATTGAAAAATGCTTCCAAACACTCTTCTTTGAAACCCTCCACACCATTTCTCTTGCTCCACACCTTATATATGAGGCCTATTGAGCCAACCAATCCAATTTGGACTTGTGAGGCTCCTTAAGTTGTTTGAAATTTAATCATTGGAGGAAGCAAAGAAGCCATGATTGAATATTCAACAGATGATGCAAGGCGTATGGAACAATGGATGTTAATGGTATATGGAAGGTTCAAAAACTTTTAGTAAGGTATTGAGTTTAAGGGGAAAGCAATTATGGAATAAGAGAGTTCATCTAGTCTCATCAACCATTGTTCAAGAAGAATAATCCTTAGGTGGAGGTAGTCAATGAAATGCCACATGGGAAGCATCCACATTTGAGAGGATATTATAGGTACAAAACAATGCAAATGGTAGATTCTAGAAATTTTGACCCCAAAGATATTGTTTTATAGGCCCTTCCTCTCTTATGAAGCATACACATTTGCCCTTTTTATTTAGACACCTATTGGAGTTGCCATTAGAAATAGTATGATGCCACTACACAAGGTAGTAATAATATAAAACAAATTCATTAGTTATAGACACAAAATAATTAACAAAATAATGTAGCTAACCAAATACTAATTAATATGAAATAAAATGTAATAAGAAGAAAATAATGAACAAATATATTATTATTTCTTTAAGATTTTTATTTTTATTTTCTAAAAGTAATTAGAAAATTATATACTATAAAAACCAAAATATATTTTAAAGATCTGTAAAATCTTTTATTTCATTTTTTAAAAATATTGTCAAAATCTTAATATATAAAATATTTTTTTATTATTTTATCTACATTCATAAAACTAGATAATTAATAATAATAAAAAGTTATCAACAAGGTACCATACTAATAAAATTGACAATTAAAAAAATGAAAATAACAAATATGATTGAAACAAAAAGTCTTTTCTTCATTTATAAACAAAATTAACAATAAAAATATTTAACAATTAAAATTTATTTAAGAACGTATACTAAGAATTCAAATAGATTTCACCATGGGGTAAGCATAATTTACATTTTATGAATTTTTTTTTCCAGTTGCAATTTGTTCATGAATATAAAAAATTTAAAGTAAAATGTTCCAAGAGAAAAAATAGTCAAGTCCATATAGAAGCAAAATATTGCAAAAAAATCATTTTTAACAAAAGTAATAAGTTTATAAAAAATAATGTTTTGGTTAAATGAAATATCATTGACTAGTCTCTAATCTTTTAGATATATTATTTTACCATGCAAATTGAGTTTCATATGTGTAAACCTTAATTGAATTGTTTAATTTGTTGAAACACTAAATTAATTCATTGAGGCACTAAAAACAAAAATTGTTGAAAGTGTTGAAACATCCCGATAACCATGATTTAAACAAACAAAGGTATGAAACCACTTTGAGTAAGTCCATATGATTGTTTAAACAACAACATTAAAGTGAATAGACTCAAGTGGCACAACCATTATGTATTGGATGAAAATGTGATGAAATAACTAGCTTTTATGACACAACAAGTTTGTTATTAAAATCATGATCATTAAGCTACATGTATTTAACGGTTCTTCACGATCATTCAATTTACTAATCATATTTTCACGGTTTCATTCCAGGGAATGAACTCATCACTCCATGAAACAGAATCAATCATAAAGCACTTCAAAACTTTAAAAGAATGAAAAAGAAAATACCATAAAACCACTCCTTTAATTTAAGAAATGTAAGGTCAAGTGACATGAAAAGATAGTAATTTCATAAGTTAATAGGTGGTCTCTTTATTTTCAATAAAAAATGAGGGCAATTTCTAAGGGCTCAAGAATGTCCTACTTAAATTACATTGTAAAGTGGTGCATTTTCAGTAGAAGTCGACACCCTTGTTAGGTTGGCCACATGGAGGAGCATACTTTTTTATATTCATCCTTATGAGCATTGTGGAAGGATTTTTTTCTTCTCACTTTATATTGGACAAGGCGGGAAAGACATGAACCAGGTGGACAATGGTGGCTGCCCACCTATTTCACTAGCTCAAAGCACAAATCTCTAGCTTGGAAATATTTCTTACAATTTTTTGGGTCCTAAAATTTTGGGACCATTTTTGAGGCCTTATGACGTTATTTTTACATGGAAGGGGCCAAGGTGATGGCCTATGGATATCACCTTGGCCTAATCAAAATGTGTACTTCTTGGACAGACATTTCCAATAGTTTATTAAGCACACCAAACAAAGATCATATGCAAAAGTCATGACCCCTGGAAGTTGATGTAGAAGCTAACCCCATTAGGGCCACAAACCTTTTGATGTTTCATCTCTTAGGGTTATGTTTTTTTATGTTTAGAATTTCTTTATTGCTACTTTATGTAAAAAATGGCCTTTTAGCCTCATTGTAATGCACTCTGGCGAATGCATGTCACTGTCACATCTCTTCTCAAAGATAAGCTACCACCATTCAAGCGAGTATGTTCCATTTCATAGTTTATTTTGTATATAGATTCAACACATTCCATTTATTAATATAAGTCAATTTTATTGTATCTATGTGGTTTTTTATAAACATGTCTCCCATTTCATTACCTTCATAAACTAGGATCAATGGTATCAAAGCGGTCTTCTATTTTTATGTTTTTTTGTGCATGTCCCCAATGAGGTCAAGGTATAAGGAGTTGGGAGTTGAATCACTTGAGCCTTTGCAATACCATCCTTGCTGACCCTTATGGCCTCCCATGGTGAAGATGAAGGAACATGAGATATTATTAAATTGTTGCTCAATGAAGCCCTCTTGTGAAAAAGGAATGAGATGATGGATACCTTTCCCTAGATCCTTCAATGGGACAAAAATCGAGACATCTTCTTCAAGCGGCCACTTGGGAGGTGTCACCCCTTACAAGATAAAAGTTAGTTTCTATATTCATGTATTTGAAGGCCCAAAAGATGCAAATGCTCTAGAAAAATGGTTAAATATTCTAGAGGATATTTCTATGTCCACTACTTTTATTATAGAGAAAATATCACCTATGCACCCCTTAAAGGTCCCCCCCCATGTCAAGGATTAGCAGGAGACTTACTATGAGAAAAATGCCACAAAGGAATCTACAATGTTTGTGATCATACCCACTTGCGGTTCTTTCATGAATGCTATTAAGGAACAATATTATGTTGTTGGAAGCTATGATGACTAGTACATGAGATGGAACACATTATGGCAGGAGAGGGACCAAACAATGCCAGAGTTCAAAAATATCTTCCATACCTAGTGCACCAAGTTGCGTGTCAATGACTTCAAGTGACATCTGGTGCTCAAGTATCATGGTGTACTACATAGATACATCCAGAAAAAGATGGAATTTTGGGAATTTCCTCATTGGGAACGACGTAATAATATGATATCAAAATCAAGAAAAAAAATTAAACAAAAGGAGAGTTTGGATTTGCAAAATTTTCATAGAAAAATTAGAGAAAAATGCAACCCCAACTTGCAAAACCAAGGATAGAACCAAGATGGACCACCCCACGACAACTCGTTTAAGACATAAACAAAGAAGGACATAATGAAGTGATGTGAGTTTCATAAGATCCCTTGGCATAACACCAATGAGTTTTTCTCAAAATAGTTGTTGGTAGCCAAGTTGAAATCCTTAAAGTCATATGCATGTTTTGACTCTAAATCAGGTATAGAAAAAGAGAAACAAATCATTGATACATAACCCAGTGCCACTATTGCTACCACAGTGTTATGTGGACAAATACCTCTTCCGTACAAGAGCGAACTCCCTAGACTTCAAAGAACCCTACTAACAAACAAACAGGATTTGCTACCTTTCCCTGGAATCTGATTGAATGAAAGAAAATAGAATGATAGAGGCATCTTACTGATTTGACGAAATGATTGATGAAGTACTTGAAATATTTCAACCATTCGCTCCGTGATGCTCTAGATGTCCTCTCGTTGCTCCTAATAGCTTCTCCATACTATCTTGAAAGAGATATGAAAAGAAAGAGACAAACAAGAGATCAAAGCATACAACATATAATCAGAGAGATTAATGGACTAATTAACCAATTATATATCATAAACTGATCAATATACAACCAAAATCCATGTAGGTGATCAAGGAATCCTAAAAATTAAATCAATGAATATGTAACTGAGAAAGAACAAATGATTTTATATTCGTAAAACTAGAGAAAAGCATTACAACAATATAGCATTGATGTTGTAAGTTCCTTCTACAATCTCCAATCCTCTCCCTTGCAAGAAAAGCCTTCCAATCTCATCTCAATAGCATAAACCTACTTCCAACATTCCTCTCCCAATCCTCAGACCTATAGTAGCTTTATAGGCCAAGAATGGGAAGTTATGGATCCATCCTCCAAGGGATGAGATCCGCTATTAGTGGGATAGAGGTACCACAAAAGAAAGGGAGTTACTCCATGATGGGAGGGATAAGTACTGAATAGCCACTCATTCGAAGCTTGCTGGTTGGGATAGATGCTAACAATAATGCTTCTAGAATTTAATTTTTATTTTTACGTACTTCAAGTCATGTTCACATGTCATAGTGGAAGACATTGCATATGCGCAAACATTAATGGTCTTCTCTGCGTATACGCATAAATTAGCTAGGAAATTGTGAATATAGCCGAAATCAAGGTTTTGTACTATAGGATTAAGAAATTCCACTTTCTTTGGTATAATTTAGTTTCAAATTTTGTAGGGGAATGGATTGGGACACATTTTTGGATAACGAAAGATCCAAACCAATGGTCATTTTCCTAATGTGACAAAATGATGTGTAATATATTTCCCCCTAAAGCGCAAAGTCAGAAGAAATATTTTGATGAATGAAGTGCTTTATCATGCGAAGGTTTGAGTTAGAGACTGTAGTCAGAGACATGAAACAATCAAACAAACGTTACAATGTAATATATATTATCATCACTAAGGTAGGAATTCCCATACTCAGAACATAAATGTCTCAAATCACAGTACATAAATACATATGAAGATCCATATCAATAGATGAAAAAGTATGGACGTAGCCATCAATGGATCTATGTTTACAATCATGAATATTTAATAACTCCACACAACCTGGATGGATGAAACTATATCCAAGGTATTGACTCCATCTCTCGATCCATAGTACGAATCCATAGGGGCTTCACTTTGGGAGCAATACCATAGCACGGGGGTTCATATTGGGGGATATTTATTGAGGAAAAAATGACATAATATATTGGGGGATATATAGGAGGGGGAGGTTTTTTATATTAGTAGGTATAAAAAATGGAGTCCAAAGTTAATGAAAAAATATAAAGGGGTATAAAAAACGTTAATGAAAAAATTGATACTCACAATATCTAGTGAAATTAGGGGTATTAAATTGTGAAGGTGTATTGGGTTTGTATTGGTAGGGGGTTAAATAATGTGATTTTTAGAGGTATTTTCCAATATGTAGTCAAATTAAAGGTATTGTTTAATATGCCATGAACGCACATGATATGTCAGAGGTTCATTGAGTGAAGCCCCCATGTATGAATCTATGGATGCGAGTGAATGTATCGAAGTCGAACATGGTAGAAACCACTTGATTACCTGATAATGATGTGCATTGTTAATAAGTGTGAGAGAAACCACCAGTAATGACAATGGCTCTCAAGGTAATTCTAGTAAAATCTATGAAGTGTGAATAGATGATTTGATGTTGAACACTCATAGAATCATTCGATCGAAGGCCAATGATGAGAACCTAGTCTTTTACAAATACAAAAAAAGGATTCTTTCTCACTCTTCCCCCACCATTTTTTTTTTCTATGTTAAGACTAAACTAAGTACCCACGGGGAATTGAACCAGTGACCTATCAAAAGGAGTGCCTTAACAACGCACCCATTCACCGTCAATCCAAAGCCCCGTGGGCCACTCTTCCCCCACCATTACTAGCAAGTACCTCTTTATTTTTTACAAGCTTGAGGATGATAACATATGCTTGTCCTGTAAGCCCATCCTTCGGATGAGTCCTCCGAAGTATTTTTAACGAACCCTAAGGAGTGGTCCTATATTCTTTAATTTTTACGAGTCCAGTAAAGGAGTAACTTCATGTTGTTTTCATGTTTAAAGAGTTTGAAAAGACACAAAAAGGAAACTCATTCAGTTATTTTATCGTAAAATTTTAACGATGCTGGAGAAAGTAAAGTTCGATGTTTTTCAGTTTTAGGGAGTCAGAAAAAAAACATAAGAAAACTCCATAGTGTTCTTTTTCATAAATTTAGTCCCTCAAGGTCAAAAAAGGATAAAATAATGCAGGAGAGAACTCTATTGACCATGATTAGTCAACGTATGCCTTTTTCATAAATAGTCTGGTTTAGTCCGTAAGAGGGGTAAACTTATACTGAAGAGACTGTTATTCATTTACTTTTACGAGTTCTAATAATCAAGTACTCGACAATATTTTCATTTTCTATAAGTTTGTAAAGGAAATAAAGAGAACTCCATGGTTTCAATTTTTCGTAATTTTTAACGAGTTTGAAAAAGTAATAAAAATGTACTCAATACCAAAATGATACGTTTCCATAATTAACCTATAACATGCATACTTAAACTCGAAATAATTATCTTTGCTAAAAAATGAAATGAAAACATTTATAAAATTGGATTTTAAAAGTCAATAAGTAAAAAATATTATTTAATTAGCCCTAAAAACTTATAAAAAGCCAAAATAGTAAAGAGTTTTCACCATTTGTGTTTTTATCCTTCTGAGAGCGATATAAGTCATTTTTTTACCAGAAATTTCTGAAGCTAATTCTGGGCAAACCGTTGGACAAAATCGTGAGCCGTCTCTTCCAGGTAAATGGTATATCCGAGCTCTTCATTTTCATTCCATTTATTTACCTTTTCACAATAGATTTAGGTTTCTTGGGGAAGGGTTTTCAAATTTATTTCCACCCACAATGTGCACAGGTCGCCCTTATCAGGGTTACGCACATTGACTTGTATTTTAACGCTATGTGTGTAGTTTCAAGGAAATAAATTGCGCACATGCACATTGTTTAGTAAATTCGACTGTGCGCAACTCCAAGGGCAAGAAAATTAATAAAGAAAACACCCAATTTTTTGCTACTTCTCTCCATAATCCATTCTAATGATTTTTAATGTTTAATTGTAGGCTTTTGAACTGCAAACATGGAATGGAGAGAACGTGAGCATGAGGAACAAGATATAGCTACTCTAAATGATCCAATAACCATACAGGTCTTGAAAAACTGTGGTTTGTACAAGTTTTTTACCATTTCGGGCATGAAGGCCCAATTGGACTTGCTAGAATGGATGGTAGGCAAGTGGAATGTTTAGGAGGAATGTTTCATAGTCGGGGACCACAGACTTATCATCGATGCTGATGAAATTTTCTTCCTGAGTGGACTTCCACACTGTGGTGAGGAAATCAACCTGTATGGGCATAGGTGAGGTGGTGAAACCAATGGTACCTATTTGATAGAACATTGTACTGATGGAGCAACTATCAAAGATGGCTGGATTGACATCAAAACCATTGCACAAATTCCTTTGAAAGCCATTGGGTTCACTATTGAATTACTGTGCGGTAGTGAATATTTACATTTTCTGACGAAGGATTAGATGCAAAATGTTGTGAATTTCTTTCACGGCACCATTTTAAACTAGAGTGAGGTTGTAGTTGCCAATCTAAAGGGGCAACTAACCAGGGTCAGAAAATGCAAACTCAAAAAATTTGGGTATGGTGCCTTTTTTATTTCGTTTTCTTTGGAGTGGATTCCTCTTATAGCTCCATAGGTATCTGTAGATTGAGGAGGGACACATGATCCACACATTTTGAAATGGGTTACACTTATGACACACCATGGAGATGGTGAAGGTCCAACAATCAAATTTACCCCTGACTTCGTCGAGTGGTTGGAAAACCAGATCATCATGATCAAATATTTTTCATATGTATGGATGGACGACATAGGAGATTCAGACATGCCATTACCTCCTGGGATTTAGTGGGGTGATATAGGTAAAACTTCACATTTTAGTTGAGTTTTTGAATTTTTTCAGTCTTTGTTATCTTTGGCATCCAAAGCTAATTATCTGAAACGATCATGCATACGTGGCTCTAGTGAGACCAACTGGATTGCGTAGATATGATCGACATGGTGTGCATCCAGGTGCTCCCATAGTATAGAACCCTGAGGCAACAAAGATACTAACAGAGATAGATCACAACCTTAAGAAGTTGACTCTGGACATTCCAGATGCCACTATAGATGATTTTCCTCTTTGCTACCAGAGGCATACTACAAGAGTTCTTGGTCCTATTAGCCATTTGCTACGATGAGTAACACATGCTATTGTATGCTACCATGATCATCATCATGCGTAGTGACTAGTCTGAGGGCTAGATTTTTTAGTTTTTGATGATGCATCAAAATGTTTGGAAAATAAAGGTCACGGGGCCTTATGTCCTTGGATGACATTTTTGTAAAAGACACACTATTTACATAATTTTATCTAGTGAAGACTTCTAATTCTATTTCTATCTATCTCGTAGAATATGCGAATATTGATTTGATTTATTTACAAATGTTTTACAAGTGACAAGCTAACACATAATTAGCTAATGCAACTGTTAATGTATTTAAATTTCTCGGAATATGTCGATACTCAATATAATCAAATTATCTTTCCAAGAGATGAACTCGCAAAAACATCCTTAACATGGAAGCACTTCTAACTGAATAAACAACATTCAAATGTAATACTATGAGTTTTGAATCTAACCTAACAATCAACCGACGAATGCCAAATGCAATGGCATTATATAATAGCTCAATCACTGTGCTATATTCTGCAATATTATTGGTTTTTCTACCGAGGCATATCCCATGAATATAAAATAACTCATTTGTGGGTGAATAAATGACCCAAGTTGTTGAAAGAAGAATTTTGAGTATTATGACTAGCGCCATCAACGAAGCCAATGTAAGTTCGAGGGAATGTTGACATCTGCAAATCAAGTGTAACACACGATGAGAAGGGAAAGTACTTAAAAATCACAAAAACTGCTAAAAACTATCACACATAAACTATGGTACAATAATATACAAATGTTTCACCGAACAATCTAAGCATAATATCACTTTAGGTAAAAACCATTTCTGAGCTTTCCCAAAGGAATTCTATCATAATCCACTAGTTCGTAGGCCCCTTTTGTGAGTGCACATTTTACAATATAAGGGCCATGTCACATAGGCTTGAATTTACCAGTGCCTAACTTATTGTTCTTTTGATCATAGACCAAGACTAAATCACCTTCTGGATATGAACGAGGTTTGACATTCTGATTGTGCTATGCTTTAACTCGTTTCTTTTCGGCCTCACTAGCGAATGCAACATCAAAATGAGTCTCATCGAGACGTGCTAAGTACATGAAGCGTTCCTCTTCAACAGAAGTAGCTGGTAATAATTCAATTTCCAGTTTCAAAGACGATATCTCTCATTCAACCAGTAGAACTTCTTCCATGTTGTAGACAAGCTGGAAAGGAGTAAACCCAGTTGAAGTTTTTACTGTAGTACAATATGCGCACAAGGATAGATAAAGTATTAGATGGAATTCTCGTTTATTAGTTCCAATAATATGTTTAATCGTGGTGGTTAAAACCTTGTTAACAACTTCCACTTGGCCATTTTCCTACGGGTAATATGGAGTAAAATTGTCATGACGTAGGCGTAGCTTCGTGGTAAGATTAGTCATCATATAATTTCAAAAATGGCTACCATGGTCCATGACGATATCTTGTTGGACTATAAATAGAGCAATTACATGATTGAACATGATGGATATTGTTTCACCGCCATCCTTGTATGTAGGCATCACCTTGACCCATTTTGTAAAATAATCTACCGCAAGGATAATATACCCATGCCCCTCGACCGAGTGAGGGTTACATGTAAGAAAGTCAATGCCCCATTTAACGAAAGGACTGGTAATAATGATTGGGTGAACAAGAGTTGGATGTACATAGATTTTTTGATCATAGATTTGACAATTATGGAATTTTCAGACTGCAATTATACAATCTTTGAAACCAGCTCAAGAAAAGATAGAAAATATAGATCAACGCCTTAGAATTCAGCCTCTTCGAGGGGGCAACCTCCTTTACATTACACAAATGAACAATTATTCGATGATGGAAATGACAAAACCTCCTTTCTATATATAGGAGTCTAAGGAGTCACAATATAATCCAGCCGACCTAACAATAATAATATAAAGCCACAAAAATAACAATAGAGGGATTCTATGGGCACAGAAATAACAATATGGGGGTAATAGGGGCACAACGATATAAATAAGGGGTATAACTACAATAGTAATGGGGTAATCACTAGTATTATAGGGACCCAACATGCCCCTCTCCTTCAAAAAAGTGTTGTCCTCAACGCTTGAGTAGTTCTGGATACTTCTGCATAAAATTCTCATCCTCCCATGTGGAATCTTCAGCAGATAAGTTCTTCCACTTGATAAGATACTCTGAAATTGATCGATTTCGTAGCTATCGAGTTCTTGTTTCTGTGACTGCTTCCGGTTCCAATATAATTTTTCCTTCCTCGTCAAGTTCTGGCAATATTGTTTGAATTGGGAGCTTGTCGCCTATAACCTTCTTTAAACATGAAACATGGAAAACTGGGTGCAATCGAGAAGCTGCAGGAAGCTCCAATTTGTATGCCATAGTACCAATCTTTTGCAACACCTTGTACGAACCATAATACTTTGGTGATAATTTATTATCCTTCTTAGCTTGCTTTAGGGACATTTGCTTATATGGTTGTAGCCGTAGGAATACCCAATCACCTACATCAAAACTTCTTTCACTGCGATGTTGATCTGCTTGTTGTTTCATTCTATTTTGTGCCAACACGAGGTTATCCTTTAAGAGTTGGAGGACTTGTTGTTGATGTTCGATGTGATGTTCCACTGCCTGAACCTTAGAATTTTCTCTTAAATATGATGTGATGGATGGTGGTTGATACCCATAAAGTGCCATAAATGGGGTCATTTTTGTTGCTGTATGGAAGGAAGTGTTATACCACCATTCAGCCAGAGGCAACCATTTGACCCATTGTGTCTTTTTATCAGATACAAAGCAACGAAGATATCCTTCCAAACATTTGTTTACTATCTCAGTTTGCCCATCAGATTGAGGATGATAAGATGAGCTATGAGCTAACTGAGTACCAAGACAAGAAAATAATTCTGTCCAAAAATTTCCAGTGAAAATGGGATCTCTGTCACTTACAATAATCTTTGGGTTTCCATGTAGCTTTTGAACTGTTTCCATAAATGCAGTAGAAACTGTACTGGCTTTAAATGGATGTGATAATGCACAAAAGTGTGCATACTTGGTAAGTCTGTCAACTACCACCATGATGACACTCTTTCCCTCAGACTTGGGTAAACCTGTGATAAAATCCATTGAAACCTCCTCCCAACGTTGGCTTGGAATGGATAAAGGTTGTAATAGAGCCGGTGTCTTAATTGTTTCAACTTTATTTTGTTGGCAAACCAAACATTCTGCCACAAACTTTTGAATATCTGATTTAAGGCCATCCCAAAAAAATTCCTTCTTAACCCTGTGGTAAGTTTTTAAAAATCCTGAGTGCCCTCCTAAGGGAGAAGTGTGCAATTCCATAAGAATCTTTTGTTTTAGATGGGAATTCTTACAGAGGTATAAGCGATCTTTGTACCATAACGAATCATTTTGCCAGCTAAATGTATCAGAAGTACTGGAATCTTGTTGTAGATTTTGAATAAGTGCCCACACTTCTTCGTCATTCTTCCATTCCTCCCTTGCTTCGTTTATCCAATCTGGTTGGATAATAGAAATGGCACACAACAATGCTTCCACATCCTCATCCTTTCTTGAGAGTGCATCTGCCACCACATTTTGCTTCCCTTTTTTGTAGATGATTTCAAAGTCATAACCCAACATCTTTGTGACCCACTTTTGTTGCTCTTCAGAGGATAATCTTTGTTCTAAAAAGTATTTAAGGCTATCATGATCTGTTTTTACCTTGAAGTGTCTTCCCATTAGGTAGGGTCGCCATTTCTTAAGTGCATGGAGTATTGCCAACATTTCCTTCTCATAAATAGCTTTGCTTAAAAACTTTCCCTTGATTGGACGACTTTCAAAAGCAATGGGTCTTTCATCTTGCATTAGAACAACACCAATTCCATTTCCTGAAGCATCACATTCCACAATAAAGGTTTTTGTGAAGTCTGGTGTAGCTAAGACTGGTGCTTGGCACATTGCCTCTTTAAGATGTTCAAAGGCCTTTGTTGCTTCCGGAGTCCTGAAAATGAATCTTTCTTCAATAATGTTGTTAGAGGTGCTGCTATTCTCCCATAATTCTTAACAAACTTGCGATAATACCCTGTCAACCCAAGAAATCCTCGCAGATGCTTTATGGATGTGGGGATTTTCCATTCCTTAATGGCTTTAATTTTGCTAGGGTCTACCTTAACTCCTTCATGAGATACAATATGACCCAAATATTCCACCTCCTGGACTCCAAAGAAACATTTGGATCTTTTTGCATATAATTGTTTCTCCTCCAATAGTTGTAGCACCCTGTCAACATGTTCAACATGATCCTTCCAAGACTTGCTGTAGATTAGTATATCATCAAAAAATACTAACACAAATTTTCTAAGGAATGGTTTGAAAATTGAATTCATCAAACCTTGAAATGTTGAAGGTGCATTGGTAAGGCCAAAAGGCATGACCAAAAATTCATAATGACCCTCATGAGTTCTAAATGCCGTTTTCAGAATGTCTTCAATCTTCATTCTGATTTGATGATATCCTGAACGAAGATCCAACTTGGTGAAGTAAATTGATCCATGCAATTCATCCAGTAATTCATCAATGACAGGAATGGGGAACTTATCTTTAATAGTGAGCTTGTTGAGCTCCCTATAATCCGGACACATGCGCCATGATCCATCCTTCTTGTGCACCAATACTACTGGAGCTGAGAAAGAACTTTGACTCGGTTGAATTATACCAGCCTCTAGCATTTCTGCAACCATACGTTCAATTTCACTTTTTTGGACATAGGGATATCTGTACGGCCTGATGTTTGGAGGAACACTTCCTGGAATCAGATGAATAGCATGATCATGATCACGCATAGGTGGGAGACCTTTGGGAGTCTCAAATACCTTGGAATGATTGTCCAGGACTTTTTGGAGATCTGGAGAAATAGATGATTCCAATGTGGAAACATCTAGTGAACATAATTGTGCAATTACACCTCTTTGCTCCTTTTTTAGAAGCTTTGTCATGCCATTAGAGCTGATTATCTTTCCTGGTTTCCCTGCAATACCCCTTAATTCAACTTCCTTTCCTTCCATAGAAAATTTGATGAAAATTTCTTGAAAATTAAAAGCTATTGTACCCAAGGATTGTAGCCATTGGACTCCTAGTACAACATCAACACCTCCCATTGGAATGGAAAGCATTGGGCTAGTCAATACATATTCTCCCATGGATAGCTTGATATTATGGCACTTTCCAGAGCAATTTATTGTTCCTCCATTTGCAATCATCACTTGACACTCTGGTGCTGGATATAGGAAGCAATTCAATTCTTTTGCTACCCTACAATGAATAAAATTGTGGGTGCTTCCTGAATCAATCAACACTATTACCTTTTTCTTCTTGATTTGTCCTTCTATCTTGATGGTTTGAGGAGTGGTAATTCCCGCCAATGCATTACAAGATATGGTCGGATTTATTTGTTCTTCATCTAGGCTTTGTTCCTGGAGTATATCCTCTTCTTTTGACCTTTCTTGCTCCTTTTCTTCTTCCTCTTCACAATCTATGTAGAATAATTTCTTCTCAGCACACTTATGACCTTTTGTGTATTTGCTATCACAATTGTAACAAAGCCCTTTTGCTCTTTTTTCTTCCAATTGTTGTGGTGTCAACCTTGTAGGTTGTGGAAGACTATGGGCAACAACACTTCCGTCTTTATAAGTGTGAATGGTATGCTTCTTAGTTGCCATAATTTTGCTTTCCATTTTTCTTGCTAACCTGAATGCCTTCTCTAATGAATAAGGTTCCCAAAGGCGAACATCATGTTGGATATTATCCTTTAAAGACCCTATGAACACATCAATCCTATGCTCCTCTGGAATATCTTTTACCCTTATGTTCAATTTTTGGAACTCCTCAATGTGCTCCATTATTGAACCCTTTTGTTTGAGACTTATCAATTGGCTAAAAAAAGTGTTGCTTTTTGTATCCTCATAATGTGCTATCAATTCTTCCGTAAAAATTGCCCAAGTGATAAATTGTTTACGAGAACAAAGCCATTGATACCATACAAACTGATTTGGTTCCAAATATACAGTTGCCATACGTACCTTTTGTGAATTTTGCACATTATTTAGATCGAAGAATTGCTCCATCTGTAATATCCATGTGGCGGGATCCTTGCCATTAAACTTCGTCATATCGATTTTTGGAATATGGTGAGTCTTCGATCCAACATTAGCGTCTATGGAATCATGATTAACATTTCTTTTGTTCTCATCATGAGTTTCCTTTAGTACCCTTTCACCTTTAGGGACCATTTCTTGTAGCAACTTATTCATATTTATCTTCAATTCGTCCATGTTTGTCTTCAAATCTATCTTCAAATCATCCATATTAGCTTCCACGTTAATAATCTTAGCTTCTAAGCATTTCTTTAAACAATCCATCTTAGCTTCTACACCTTTCTTTAAACCATCCATCTTAGATTCTTTTCCTTTTTGTGCAAGGGACAGTTGTTGCACTTGGTCTTGTAATTTGATATATCATGTTGCATTTCTTCCTCTTCTTCATGAGTCATGCTAGAGCTTTCAGGTTCCTTACTAGGTGTTTGCATTTTCTTTCCTCGGGGCATCAGTTACCGATAATAATTCTCTACTATGCCCTTTGAATTCCTTCAAAATAAATTTTCAAACCAAGCTTAAGCAAAAATTTATGAAAATATACACACCTTTTTTCACTTTTTAGGAGCTCGATATTGCCTCTAATTTATATCTGTATTTCCAATCATCTAGTTCTAAATTTGTGAGTTGTAGTAGCCCTCTGTGTCCTCTTTCCAATGCCACAAGTCTGACCCAAATTGGATTCTCCAAGGAAGAGTTATGTGAAATCTCCCACAGTGACTTGCTTATAGACTAGTTCAGTAGAGCGAACTTGTACGACGTGCCACAAGTCACTGTTTCGACCTTTGGATCTGAAACATGCGTAAAAGAAACTAAAATCCTCCCTATTTCTGTACCTTCTTACGAAATTTCAATCCGATCCTCAGAGAGAAAGTTATGACGATTTTCCCCAGGTCACCTGTTTTGAATGTAATTAAGGAGTCTGCAAAAAGACCAACTTCCTCAGATCATATCTCCGCAAATAGCACGCGAAAAGCTCTGAAATTTGGACCCAAGGTTCTGCGCGATTTCTTCTCAAATGGGTTTTTTTTGCGACTTCTGAAACGTCACAGAAAAAAAGTTATAGCGAAAATTCCACGATGACCTGTTTGGAGCAGCGAAACCCTAGAATCCAAAGCTCTGATACCAAATGTTATGAAACCAGCTCAAGAAAAGATAGAAAAGATAGATCAACGCCTTAGAATTCAGCCTCTTTGAGGGGAAAACCTCCTTTACATTACATAAATGAACAATTATTCGATGATGGAAATGACAAAACCTCCTTTCTATATATAGGAGTCTAAGGAGTCACAATATAATCCAGCCGACCTAACAATAATAATATAAAGCCACAAAAATAACAATAGAGGGATTCTATGGGCACATAAATAACAATATGGGGGTAATAGGGGCACAACAATATAAATAAGGGGTATAAATACAATAGTAATGGGGTAATCAATAGTATTATAGGGACCCAACAATGACGATATCTTGTTGGACTATAAATAGAGCAATTACATGATTGAACATGATGAATATTGTTTCACCGTCATCCTTGTATGTAGGCATCACCTTGACCCATTTTGTAAAATAATCTACCGCAAGGATAATATACCCATGCCCCTCGACCGAGTGAGGGTTACATGTAAGAAAGTCAATGCCCCATTTAACGAAAGGACTGGAATAATGATTGGGTGAACAAGAGTTGGATGTACATAGATTTTTTGATCATAGATTTGACAATTATGGAATTTTCAGACTGCAATTATACAATCTTTGAACATAGAAGGCCAGAAATACCCAGCACGCAAGATATTTTGAGCAGTGGCAAAACCTAACATATGACTGCCACAAGCTCCAGAATGACAGTTATTTAATTCCTGTTCGACTTCTTCATGAGTTAAACATCATTGAAAAATAGAATCGGCATGACGATGATAAAGTGTATTGCCAACAATATAGTATTGCTGGGATTGATACCAGATACAACAATGATCAGTTCGACTCAGTTTTGGGCGAAACTTTTGGGTATGAAGATAAATGATGATATCTCCATACTAGGGATCTAAAGTATTGATTAGAAAGAGAGATTCGTTTGGAAGAGAATCCTCTGCCATGTTTTCAGTTTCCGTACGAGGAAAGCCACACAATGGTTCAACAAGTACCAATGACTTCTTAGATTTGGCTTTAATGAATTCCAAATCGAGTTCCTATAGGATGACTATCCATTTGGAATACTTTCCCCCGAGAAATTGTCAGGTAAGAATGTAAACCATGGGAATGCGTTCAAAAATCACAGTAGTTTTGCGCAATAAAATGTAGTGACAAAAATGTTGGACATCTTGAACAACTGCCAAGGTAAATTTCTCCACATGTGCATATTTTGCTTCAGTTGTGGTCAAATTACGACTTAAGTAATAGATCACATGCTCTTCCTTCGATTTGTCTTCCTGAACTAGAATCATGCCAATAGTGGCATCATACACGACTAAGTATAATCAGGAGGATGCAACAACAGTGTATGGGTCAATGAATATTTAAGTGCATCAAAGGTCTTTTGAGCCACTTTATCCAAAATAAATGAGATGCCTTTTTTTCAAAAGTCGAGTAAAACCTTTAGTTAACTCAATGCATATTTGGATAAATAGACATAGAAAGTTTTCTTTCCCTTGCAAACTTTGGAGTTGGCGAAGATTGGAAGTAGGAGGAAAATTTCGAATAGCCTCAACCGTCAATGGGTCAACACGAATTCCTTCCTTTGAAGCTAAAAATCCTAGCAATCGACTAGATTGCGCATAGAAAACACACTTATGTGGATTCAAGCGAATATTTTAATGATGAAATCTGATAAATATTTCTCTAAGATGCATTGGATGGTCTTCCCATCTCAATGAGTGAGCTAGAAATTCATCTAAATAAGGCCATACAATATGCTTGATATCGTGAAATGCATAAGACATTTCCCGTTGAAGAGTTACACCAACATTCTTCAAATCGAATGGGAGTTTTCGATAGGAAAAAGTTTCCCATGGGTAGATGCATGTGGTTTTGTGTTGATCAACTGGGAGTATGTTGATTTGATTGTAGCTAGAAAATCCGTCCATAAATGAAAACATTTGATTTGCGGCACATTCGTCAATGATTTGATCAATATAGTGAGTATGATAATTGTCTTTTGGACAAGCCTTATTGATATCCCTATAATCAACACATAATCTAATGGTTCCTTATTTCTTGTAAACAGGTACGATATTGGACACCCAATCAGTAAAGGGAACTAGGTAGATGAAATATGCTTTGAGTATTTTCTCGACCTTAGCTTTAATCACAATAACTTTTTGCAAATGCACTAGATGCAATTATTGTATGATAGGTTTGGCATCCGTGTAAGTCTTAGTTTCATGTACAACGGTGCTAGGGTCAATTCCTAGCATTTCCTCATAGGACCAGGAAAAAATGTCGCAAAATTCTTGAAATAAGGCCTTATATGTTCAAATTTCTTCAATTGAGCAAGAGGCATCTATATGACTATTTTCAACAATCTTTTTTTAACAAAGATGTCAATGGTACTCGTAGTAGATACCTTCCCCAAATTCCTTTCGGACTCATTTTGAAATACTGAAATGGGTGATTCTGGACTATTTGTTATTTTAGGTGAAAATATGTTTGAAAAATCATTCTCAATTTTATCAGGGTCAAGTAGCAAAGATGAATTATGATGGTGATCGTTCCAAGGCATTTCATCCGAATTCATAACCTCCATGATGCTTTCATCATTCAGAAATATAGAGTCTAAAGGATGAGAGAGTGAAAACATTTCTAACCAAGGTAAAGGAGAATAATCATCATTGATCGTATCCAATCGATCAAAACCAGAATATGAAGGGTCAGAAAATTATTGTACTGCCTGATAAGCCAATTCAAAAGGGCTCAAAGGCATCTCATTGCCATAAGAGGATAATTCCGAATCTAAAGGCACTATCTACAGATCATAAGATTCCATAGTGTTTGATGTAATCATGTTAACTTCAGAAAAATTAGAAGGAAAATTCGGTGGATGCATCATAAAGGTTCCCATTAGTGATGACTCTTTGAGTAAACCAACAACAATATCCTTAAAAAATATTCATTTTTCCAAAAAGGTATGCTTCCCGAAGAGTTAGGGTTTGAAGTATAGTAAGACAACTGGTCTACTTTGAACATTTCCCTTTGTGAGGAAATTGTATCATTCGAAACAACGATGAGACCATTGCTGACATAGCGTAGGTCCAAATTCGACCAAGAAAAAGGTTGTAATCGAGCTGAGCATCCACAAATTCGACTTCGATCACTACTATTTTTCCCTTTAGCTCTAGGGGAATATCGTTCAGGATCCCATATGGATGAAAACCTCTTCCATCAAAGGATTTTAGAGTGGTAGGTGATTGATTGATGGTTGGAGAACCTAAATATTTCCAACAAGAAATCGACATAATGCATGTAGAAGCTCCTTCATCAACAACTGTGCGAAATACTCATATAGTTTTAACAAAAACTAGAATATGGAATTCCAATTGATGAGGGAGTTTCGGGATATGACTATTAATATCAAAGATAATTCGGTTATAATCCTACAGATCAATAGCTCCTATGATTGAAAATAAAATATTTTGTTGTGCTGGGCATGTTTGCAACACCTCTAGAGCTCACATTATGGAAGGAGACATATCCAGGTCTTCAACAATGTTATAATTTTGTGCATCTCTAGCATGCGAGTTGAAAGATGATTTCCAAAGAACACCTTTGGGAGGCGGTCGGATCATAATGTTAGGATTCAAATTCTCGATCTATAATGGTTTAGAAGAAGGAGGAGGAATTGAATTGGAAGGTTGACCAAATGAAATAACCTCATTTCCATTGTCAACTAGACATTTAGACCTGTAATCTTTCGATCTCTTAGCTACCATAACTTCTTGCGAAGACATCATCATGATATCTTGCGATGTTGAAAAGGAATAAGTGTTATGAGAAACCACTTTGCTAACTTGAGAAGGAAATGTATCCTTCAAAACAATGAGAGTTGAAGAACCCTTAATGAATTTAGAAACCTCTGCTCGATTTGGGAATTCCTTCATATAGTGATCCTCATTGCAAATAAGGCAAGGATAAAAAGGTTTTCATTTTTTGTCAGTAGGCTCAGTTTTAGTAGGTTTCTACTTCGAAGAAGAATTTTGTTTCGATTTACCTTTCCCCTTCTTTTTATTTCCGGTTGACTTCGTCTTGCCAGTAGATGATTCTACAACATTGATTTCAGAAATAGTTTCCAGAGGAAGGCTTTCAGATGGTGTATCTTGTATCACCAAAGTATTTGTATCTTTATAATTTTTCCTTTTTCCCTTAGACATTTGGATAACAGGACCTATAATAAAATCAACAACATTAGATCCTGATCCTGTAGGAGACATAATGATTGGTTCACCCATAGGGTGCAATAAATTCAATATTTTTTCGTACAAAGTGCTAGATTGAGTGTAGACTAAGTCTAAATACGAGGCACGAGCAATTATCTTATTTTTCATGATGAAACCTCCCTTGGAAACATATTCTGTATTAATGGGAAGAAGTGACTTTGTAAACCACTTAGCTAAAATATGATCTAGAATGAAAAATTTGACTAAGTGACGTCTATGTCTCCATTCATGGATATGATCGGAAATGTGAGTCGATTTTGATTGTTTTAATGAATTCAATAGTTCAATACCTGTTTCAAAATGGATCGGTAACTGAAAGTGGGTTAAAAATGTTGTTTCCAGGGAGTTAAGGTTATGGAAAGAAGCGCGGGGTAGCTCAATGTACCATTTGGTTGCCGAAATAGTTATGGTTCGTTGGAAAAGGCGAAGATGGATGGAATCGCCTATTAAAGAATTTGATGCACAGCAAAGATGATATGTCATCACATGATTGGATGGGTCTTCTCTCCATTTACCTTTAAATTTGGGTATGTCACTCGGTAACTTGGTAGGAATCGTTGACCAATAAGGATAATAATAAATAGGATTGTTGGTTAACCAGGGTAAATCTGGTAGATTTAGGGTTGCAATAAATGGTAAATCTCAGTTAGGGTCTTGCAGTAAAGATTGATAACCTTGTGGGATAAGGCCAACTCCTAGAGGAGGATACCGAAAAATATCTTGAAATAACATGTGCAGTTGGAATTGGAATTCCACTAGGGTAACCAGGGTGAACCATATTGGGTTGTGGTTGAACATGGAATTAATAAGTATGACTAGGGTACGGTTGACTTTGAAAAGGTTGAGCTTGACCCATTTTACCTAAGTAATATTTCCCCAAGGTTGACCTTGAACAAATTGACTTTAAACACGTTTACTTTGAACAAATTGACCTTGAAAGGGTGGGTTTTGGAAAGTTTGACCTTGGAAAGTAGGACTTTGAAAAAATTTCCTTTGAAAAGGTGGACCCTGGTAAGCTTGACCTTGAAAAGGAAGGATTTGAAAAGCTTGACCTTGAAAACGTGTTTGCACTGTTCTAACAATGGGTTGTCTGATAGGAATCTATGGTATAGACTGGACTGTAGGAATAGTTTGATAAGAAGAAGCATGCATGAATTCCTGAGTAGTATGAGGAACATGAATTTGAGGTGTTACTGGAATGGTTGTTTGTGATACTCCCGAAATAGGTGTTTGAGGAGAACTTGGAATTGATTGTGAAAAAGTTGTTTGAATAGGGGTTTGTGGCGAACTCTAAACAAGTCATTGAATGGGTTGCTGAATAGGGTTTGGAGGAATTCCTTGGACATGTTGTTGGGCAATTGTTTGAGAAATCCCCTGAACAAGATGCTGGATAGGTAAAAAAGTACTTGGAACAGGTAATTGAAAAATAATTTGTCTAGTAGGTTGAATAGGTTGATAAAGTGGCACTTATGGAGCTCCTAGACCATACTGTTAATTAAAGGCAGGATTCCAAATAATGTTTGTCCCAGGATAAGGAGTACCAAGTAAAGGTTAAGTTACAACAAGTTGACCTAGGTCAGGATGAGGTATCTGACCATAAGTTCCTGTAAAAGGTTTCCCCCCCAACAATAAGTTGTCCTCTAGGTGGAGGATAAGGTGGTTTCCCCACGTGCTTGTAATAAACGCCAGTCGGGGTTACTTAAGTGTTACTCAAATCTACTTAAGGGTTACTCAAATTACTAGAAAGCATGTAAATTTGTTGATCTGATGCCGTAAGCGCTTCAGGCATGGAAGTCATGCTCTGAACAATAGATGTAGATAAACCATATGACCAAGTAGAAGGTTGGGGAGAAGAAGCAACTCCTGAAAAAGTCCCAGTAAGTGACTGGTATCTAGGAGGAACTGACAGACCACCATAAAATAGTGACTCCGGGGAGATGGTAAACATGGATGAATCAATAGGTTCACTCCCAATAGGAATTTATGACATAGTTCTTTTTGGTGAATAAAAAGAAATGTGTGGCAGTGACAAATTCCGACCTAAAAAACTCAAAGTGGTAGAATACCAAGGGTCAGGTCGGAAAGGAGAGAAAGAAACCCTTGGGTCAAAAGTTTCAGTACCGATAAATGGAGAATGAGGTGTCTCTGTTTCTTTAGTAGCTTCTTCAATGCTAATTAACCAAGGAGGTAATTCAGTTGTAACTGTCAGATTCCTTCAAGGTGAAGGTGGCTCAGGAGTAGGATCTAAATCAACTGAAGGTTATTCGGGTTGAGAAACTTGATATTTAAGATGTTCTAAGTCTGTTTTAATAAGTCCAGTCCTCAAAAATTCATTAGTGTCAGATTCTATGTGAAATACTTCATTAATCTTTGGACTAGAGTAAACTAAGCCTAATTATACTTCTTGCGTTCGATTCACTTCAGTTTCTACTGTCTTATATTTTAAAACTATTGATGTTTCAGGTTCTTCTGAGGCTTTTGATCCCGTGGACTTAGACCTTTCAGTTTTTATCTTTTCCAACTGACTTGGTGTATATTCAGGTAGTTTACCTTGCATTCTACATGACTGCATTGGTGATTCAACTAGGATTAAAATTAAATCACAAAATCAAATAATATTCACAATCCAATCCTAAGGTCCGTAAAAAGTAAAAACAAACAATTAACACATGCTAAAAATTGAAGGATTCAAACCATGCAAACAAGCTTTTCACAATGAAATCACTAGTTGGTAATGAAATCCAACGTCGTAGAAATCAAAGTAAAAGGTGGCTGTATATATGAGTGAGTGGAACCAATTACACTGAAAACCTGCTTAATGAAACGATTTGGTGCAAGGAACTTCACTTATGCCATATCGAGCGAATATTACCCTCCAAAAAGTCCAAGTGAGACTAGTCAACATATGTTCAGGTACAACAAGTCCTTTCCTTTGTCGTCACCTCAGGTAATAGCCCTAGGATTATGGTCACTAAAGTTACCAACTATAACAATTCTACCTGGGTGGATAGTCACAGATCAGATGTACATGCAAGGGCACAAAGCTCAATCCCCTTGAAAGCTCCTCAACATGGTTAATTGGAGGTTTACTTTCAAGTGACCCCAAGTACCTTTCAACACCATTGTAATACATGTAAATCACTCTACCATAGCCAATGAAGTGGGTATGATCACTTCACCAGGTCTGATATGATCTCGTGCTTGACTCCTTTGTAAGGGGAGATTCCCAGAGTAATTGGATTTATCTCCCTATCGCAAGATTCTTGTATCCGTCTGAAACTTTGGAAAGTTTACTCACTTCCCTTTTCCAAATCCCTACAACTTAAACTACTATAGGTGGAAAAGAGCCCTAAGAATAAAAATTTCTAGATTGATTTTACTTAGTGTTGATTTTAATATCCATTATTACGCAAAGGTAATGGATGTGAAAGTTGATGAAATTATGACTTGACGTAATCCTAATGCAATCGAAAACGATGATATAATATTTTGTTTCAGTGAAAATATATCTAAAGCAATGAAAGAGTCTTCCAATTTTTAAACTGAAAAATAAACCAAAAACTCTAGACCTCACTATAACCCTTTTCCTAAAATGCAAATAACCAATTCCAAATCACCTGGATATTGAAAACAATTTCAAATTTTGAATTTTCCCCATAACACAAGTAAATAAGAAATCTCTCTTTTGATACAAGCACTTAGAAATTCGAAAAATGCAACAAGAAACCAATGATGACTTAAAAGGAATTTTAGTTATTTGAATGTTATGAATTTACTTACAACAAAAGTATGATTCATGAACACTTCAACAATAGAAATAAAAATTGATTTTTGATTTCAAAGAAAGTACACGAATTATTTTTCACAAACAATACCTAATTTTTCAAATCATTGATTTTGAAACACAAATCAAACTTTCGTAAAAGAGCAAACTGGACCCATAACCTGATGTAATCGACAGAAGAAAGATAGATAGTCAAGACAACAAGACTAACAAACCTCTCTTTTGATAAATCAACCATTGATAGGATATGAGCTTACCCTAATTTGCAAAAAGAAGACAATCACAAGTAAACCTCTTCATAACATTCAATCAAACTAACAATCACTCACTGGTGGTTCAAACAAGTGTGAAACAATAGGAGAAAACCAAAAAATTGGATTTCAAGAGGACTAAACTGATTTTTTCAAAAGTTCTAGGCATGTGCACAGGCTCTGGAATAAACCAGTGCGAATACACTCTATTGCTAAAGGGAAAATGCGTAGAAGTGCACACTATGCCTAAAGTAAAAGTGCACATAACGGGGAAATTCAGGGCAAAAAAAAAAATCCAATCCAAAATCCAAAATTCTAAAATTTCCAGACACTCTAAGAAGGCTTGTGCAGTTGGTTGAAAAGGTCAAACACGAGAAACTATTAATATTGAAAAGATTCCCCAGTGGAGTCACCAATTTCTTATGTGGACAAATCCCTCTTGTAAATAAGAGCGATCTCCCTAGACTTCAAAGAACCCTAGTAACAAACAACAAGATTTGCTACCTTTCCCTAGACTCCGATTGAGTGAAAGAAAATAGAATGATAGAGGCCTCTTACCGATTCGATGAAATGATTGATGAAGTCCCTCAAATATTTTGACCATTCACTCCTTGATGCTCTAGATGCCCTCTTGTTGCTCCTAATAGCTTCTCCATACTATCTTGAAAGAGATTTGCAAAGACAAATAGACAAGATATCGAAGCATACATCATATAATCAATGAGATAAATGGGCCAATTAACCAATTATATATCATAAACTGATCAATATATAACCAAAATCCATGTAGGTAATAAAGGAATCCTACAAATTAAATTAATGAAGATGTAATTGAGAAAGAAAAAATGTTTTTATATTCATAAAACTGGAGAAAATCCGTACAACCATATAAGCTTGATGTTGCAAGTCCCTTTTGCAATCTCCAAACCTATCCCTTACAAGAAAATCCTTCCAACCTAATCTCAACAACATAAACCTACTTCCAACAGTCCTCTCCCAATCCTCAGACCTATAATAGCTTTATAGGCCAAGAATGGGAAGTTATGGATCCATCCTCCAAGGGATGAGATCCACTATTAGTGGGATAGAGGTACCACAAAGGAATGGGAGTTACTCCATGATGGGAGGGATCAATACTGAATAGGCACTCATTCAAAGCTTGTTGGTTGGGATATATGCTACCAACAATGCTTCTAGAATTTACTTTTTATTTTTACGTAATTTAAATCATGTTCGCAGGTCATAGTGGAAGACAATGCATACTTATGCACATAAATTAATGGTCTTCTCTGTGTATGCACAGGAATTAGCTAGGAAATTGTGAATATAACCAAAATCAAGGTTTTGTACCATAAGATTCAGAAATTCCACTTTCTTTAGTATAATTTAGTTTCAAATTTTGTAGGGGAATGGTCCGAGACACATTTGTGGAAATTGAGAGATCCAAACCAATGGTCATTTTCCTAATGCGACAAAATGACGTGTAGCACACCAAGGTCTAGCCATGTGAGCTCAAAGAGCCAGAGGAAGGTGAGTGCCTTTCTCAATCATAAATGTGGGTAAAGGGTGCTCTACTGCACTTCATTGTCAATAGAAGAAGTCAAAAGAAGCTCATATCAACATAGGTCATCAAGCGGTTGGACCTTTTGACAACACCACTCCTATAACCATACACCATTGGATGGCTCTACTAAGGGCGGGATCTTTGCATCATCCAACCCCCTTGAAGTTTGTGATATTCTTTTAGGCAAACCATACTTCTAGTTTTGTGGATAAATTCCTCCTATGAATAAAATCAATCTCCCTAGACTTAGTGGCTTATTCTAGAAAAAACCAAGACAAAAAATCAATGTTTTGCTTAGAGATGTTTTAAATATGTAAGGAATACCTACTTGGAATCCAATGCAAGCTTCCTCCTTTTCCTTACTTGTTAGTTCCAACTCCAACTCCAATTTCTATAAGTGGAACTTGCAAATCATCCAAAATAAGCAAGAGAACCAAATATACAAAATAACATATACAAACAACTCTAAACAAGAAGTAAAGGATTCATGTTATACATATGCATATACAAGACATAATGTATAGGATAAAAAATGCAATTTTGTATTAATAATGGAAGGAAAATATTACAACCCTTGTAGGCCTTGACTTTGTGAATCTCTCCCAACTATCTTGTCCTTCCTTTGCCACAATGGTAAGCCTTCAATCAAACCTAAAGCACATGGATGGATTATGTACCTCTAGACAAAAATGAGTAGCATAAGGGCATAATAAGAGTCTCCAAAATCCAACCCAGAGTTTATCGTAAAGGCTTAATTTATAGGGTAAATGAGGTGTTTTTGGATTTACCATTCTAGGGCTTAGATCCACATTAGAGGGAGGTAAGTTCTAGGAGATAAGAGATAATATATAAGACCTTAGTAATAGGAGTCTGAGATCTGATCCAACAATAAATAGTTAAAACCACTCCTGAAGCTTCTAGAGAGAGAAACTTCAAAATTAATTTTTATTTTTCCTCATTTCTAGGTGTTCATCGCACTTTTTTTGAAAGCAACCTATGTTGACCAGCTCAGGTTTCATGTGTGCAAACTGTGCCAATACAATTTGTCTTAAGGACAAGTGTGATGACCCACAAAGATAGGGTTTTGAGCCAATGTAATCTAAAATTATTGTAACTTTTGGAAAGAGAATTATTTTGCTTTGTAAGGATGATCCCAAAGTGTAAATTGATGATGATATATCTAGGTTCATGTCTATTTGTTTGAGTGTGACAAAAATACTTGTATAGATTTACCCCCAAAGTACAAAGTCATAAGTTGTGGCTGAGGACTAAAGTGCTTTACCATGTGAAAAGTATAGATCAAGAATCAACTAATTGAGATCATCAATTGACTGTTACAATACAAAATCATCATGATATCATTGTTTAGGTAGGCATACTCATACTTAGAGTATAAGCCATTTCTCATGTACGATGATGAAAGTCACATCCATTGATTACATATAGTGGACACATGCTTGGATGAATTTCTGTATGACCATAGCCATCAAATTTGTAGATCTTGTATGAATCCTGAAATCACAACCTAGATGGATGAAACTAGATATGGGGTCTTGTACCTTGTCATTCGATAATACAAGTCTAACCATGTGAATAGATGTGTTGGAGTTGAACATGGTAGACACCATCTAATTACTGATCAATGATGAAAGTTGTTAACAGATGTGAGAGGAACCACTAATAATGATAATAGCCCTCAAGGTACTAAGTGAAATCTATGAGGTGTGAATAAATGAGTTGAAGGCGAATGCCACACCAATTATTTCAGTCAAAGGCTAATGATGATAACCTCACACCGAAAGTGAGGAGAATTTCCATTGAGGTACGCAAGTTCCAAGGCACTGAAAGGAGTTTCTAGGTAAACTTCCTAGATAATGTGCTAACGTTGATAGGAAGCGACCAGTCATAGGAGGGCCTTAATGTATCCCCCATCAATGACACAAAACAAGTATCAAGATTTGAGACAAAATGCGATGATTCAGAGTTGGTTCAGGGGTGATAAGCAAGAAAGAAAGCTCAAGGTATTGTAGGATATGTCAGTTGAGGGTGGACTTCTCTTGAACATATTGGCAACACTTATATGGAGTTGGAAACATTGACTCAAAGACCCATTATGAAGGCTTTCAATAAGGTGTGATCAATAGAGAGGAAAGAAGATTCCCCAACCTAAAGCAATCACGAAGGTGAAAGAGTGTCATTTTCAAGAGTGACTTGCTGCTGTAAACATGTTTTATATATTTTTTCCCCAATTCCCCCACCATTTCTAGAAAGTACCTCTTTTTTTTTACAATATTGAGGAGATGACATATGTTTGACCTGTAAGTTCATCCTTTAGATGAATCCCTCTGAATATTTTTAATGAACCCTGAGAAGGAGTGGCTTGATATCGTCATGTTTGACGAGTCCTACATTGTTTATGGTTTTACGAGGCCAACAAATGTGTAACTTGACTTCTTTTTTATATTTAGAGAGTTTGAAAAATAGGTGAAAAATAAAACTCTGAGAGGTTCCTTTTCGTAAATTTAGTCCCTTGGGCCCTGTTAGCTTCGCTGACAAAGCGATCAAAAAGGATCCAAGTATGCCCCAAAAGTCTTCAAAATCCTCTTAAGGATCATTCAAAGTCAAAACCATCGCAAGAGGAGAGCCCTTGGAAGGGCGGAAATACACTATTGGGAGGCTTAAAACACTCTAAAACCATAAAAAAACCCACAGGCGTAGGCTTAAACAATGGATGCACGACAGTCGTTCGATCTCGCCGATCAATGGCCCAGATCTAATCGGCGGATCGCAGATCGGGAAGGCCAGGGGGCAGGGCCTTTACATATAGCGATATGCGATTGCGATCAGATCACATCGCAATATCACATCGGCGGAGGTAAGCTGGTAGGGTAAACGTGGATCAAGTGCGATTGTGATTTGTGATCAACGATGAAGGATCGCTATTAGAGCGCCCACTTCGCATCGCAGGATCGAAAATTGGCAGATCGCATGTGGCGCTTCACCAAGGGCCAGAGGGAACATACGTATTTGCGACGCGATAGCCAGACCCGACGGTTATATAACACTCTATTGCATGTTATTTCAGGTCCGTGCTAAAGCCGTTTTCAATGGTTTTCGGTGCATTTTTGTTGTATAAACAAAATACGAAGGAACCTTGGGGCAGTGCGACATGTGACAGTGATGTGAAGGGTGGACCCGATAAAGGAATTGGTCATGTTTATGGGCCTTTGAAGTCCGAAAAGGACAACGATGGGCGGGATTCAGCAGTACTACAACGTTTTCTATTTATGACCCAAACAACCACAACAATAGAAAAACATTCATAGCTATCATCTGAAAGGGACCGGTACAGGGATTTCATAGGCACAATAGCCACTCCATTGCTGGTTCAGGCGGCAAGCCATCCTTAGAGGAGTCTTGCAGTCATGTTACATATCAGAAGAAGGATTCGGTAGAAAGACGATGACCAGCAAACAGAGCCTGAAAAGGGAAGGAAAAGGGCCACTGCACGCCTCAACCCAAATCAAACGAAATCATGGAAAATTAACAGTCCTACCAGTGCAGCAGTTGTCCTAACAAACATAATGGCACATCTTTGGCATGAGAGAGCTCCCATGCATCACAACAGGCTGCCCAAAATATCTGAATATGGTCATTCCTCTGTCAGAAGAGGAAAACCTCCGAGCCATGCCTGCCTATTGAGGGAATCAAATGGTTAAGGGACAGATCAGACAAGTCTAAGACTCTGAGCCTTCTAGAAAGCTCAGGAGCATTGTAAAGGGCCTATAAAAGGTAGAAAACTACATGTAACAAGGGTTCAACTTCTGGAGACTATTGAGACTTTGCTACTCAAGCTTCTCATCTTCATTCTAGCAATATAAGCTTCTTTTACTGTTATATGTTCAATTTCCATTTCTACTCTGTTCTAGGCTATGCCTGTTATGCATTTGTTCATGTGCTCTTGATATTTAGCATTAGAGGGGCTGTCATCCCACCTCTGTGTTGAAGTCTAGTATGTATCATTGAATGTGTTATGCAGGTTTCTGTTTATTTAGTGCCAGAGAGCTGTCATCCTGTCTGTGCCTTAGGAAATAGATTTGCAGACCGTTTTACTGGTTGCAGCCAGCCATCACATGGTCTTGTGCATCTATTGGTGTGTTCAGTATTCTCCATATTCACCTAATCTAAAAACTATTGAGCATTAGTGGTTTAAAGCCTTGTAAAGCTGAGGGTGTTCATGCATGTCTTGAGTAAAAACAGAGTTGAAATGGTTTTCTGGCTTGATCCAAACCATCTTTCATTCCAATAGTTCAGAGAACAATATTGAAGATTATATGTTACCAGACATCTCCAATCTGCAACCTAGGAGAGTTTCTTGGAGTGCTAACATAATTGGTGCCGTTTCCGGGGAATGGAAATTGAAGCTTAGCTTCCCTGGGAAACGACATAGACCCAACTTTGATGATAGACAAAGTCTGGGCACATTTTTGGGTTGTAATCATCTATTTGGCGACTCTACTGGAGGCTGAACCTCTTGGAAATTCCACTTCATAATTCTGGCTTAGTTTGTGAGGCATACTCGGAGAAATCCTTAGAAATCGCAAGCTGACCCAGTACCTGACTCGAAAAAGACCATCAAGGAGAAGAAAGTATTGCAGAAAGGAGCATCCAGTTCAGGTAAACCTAACCAATATTCTATATCTCTTCAAGAAGATCCTTCAATAGAACAAATACATGTTGAGAGTACATATTCTAATACTAGTAGTGAAGAAAAGCCCTTAGAAATTCATAAAGCTCCTTATTCTTTAGTTTCTCCTTTCGTTGTTAGCCCAAAGGGAACCTCGCCTCCTATTCACCATACTCCTTTGGTCTCGTCAATCACTCCTCCGCCTTCTGTCATTCAGACTTCTAGTACTCTTTTAGTCACCACAGTTATGGCAGGTCCGCAAGCACCCACCAAAATGGAAAGAATCATAGCCGCTAGGTATGGACCTCTAATACTGCCCACTCCTTTGAATGCTATGCCCACTGGAGAATATCAGAAGTATATGCCTAAGTTCACTGGGACTGAAGGTGTCACTGCTGAAGAACACCTTGAGTCATTTTATAGCTATGCTGATAATCTGGATATTAGTGAAGATGATGTGTGGATGAGAGTCTTTGTCCAAAGCCTAGATGGGGAGGCTATGAAATGGTTAAGAGAACAAGCCCCAAGATATATAGAAAATATAGAAGCTTTAGATGATACATTACTAAAACACTGGGGAGATAAAAAGGACCTGCTATACTATAATACAGAGTTTGGGAAACTGAAGAGGGAAAATGGGGAATCCTTGCCCGATTTTAATAAAAGATTCAATCGTATGTATAGTAAGATACCAGCTGAGGTAAAGCCTACCCCCACCTTTGCCAAACTTGCCTATGCTAGTGCCTTTAACTCTGATTTTTGTTTGCTGCTGAGAGAAAGAAGATGCGCTACCCTAGCTGAAATGCAGGATGCGGCACTAGAGGTAGAATTTAACATTATGGCTATATAAAAGCTCAAAAGTCACGCTGATAGAAGGAGGCAGAGAGGTGAGGCTTATTCTTCCTCTACTTCATCTTCAGATACCAAACTTGATAAAATGACTAGAATTATCGATTCATTGGCTGCTAAATTATCTAAGCTGGAGGTTGAGCAGAACTCTGGGAAGACAAGGCTCCCAAGCACATTTGCTCCAAGAAATCCGAATCCATTTAGAAGAACAAACGAACAATTGCAAATCATTCAGAGAGGTAAAGAAACAAATGAAGATCAAAAGGTTAAGGCTCCTTTCCAGAATTTAGTCATGGAGGAGGAGCAGTTCGAAGATGAGGATGAAATTCATTGCATGGAAGATAAAGGCAGTGCTGCATTTTTGACATTGGCCGCATATGAAGAATCATTGCTGCAGGACCAAGACAATTTAGAGTGGGACAGGGAAGTTGTTCTGCAGACTGGTGAACAACAAAGATATAATTTAAGGTCACAAGCAAACAATGCCAAGGAGAATCCTGCCCAAAAAGTTGTTGTCCAAACTGAGTCACTGAATGCCAGATAGAAAAGAACAACAATCGACCCACTCATCCTCAAAGCACCAGCTCAAGAGGTTAGAGGTCCTGACAAGTCCCCTTCCCCTTTCAGTTTTGAATCAGAAGTCCAAAAGTTGAAAATATCTGTACCTCTGTTAGAACTTGTAAAGAGTGAAGTGTTTAGAAAGCCTGTCCTTGAAGCTCTTGAGCTAAAAGCCACACAAACCTCCACTGACTTTGTCAATTTGCAAGATGATAGACCTGCAGTTGTGCTAAGCCCAATGACTGAACCTGCCAATGATAATTCTCCATCTTTTTATGTCTCCTTGACCATTCATGAAAAAATTCTCCCCAACTACGTGCTAGATACAGGTGCTAGTCACAATCTGATGCCTAAAACTGTCATGGAAGAGTTAGGCCTTGACATCACCAGACGATATCATGACCTATTCTCATTTGATTTAAGAAAGGTGAAATGTCTGGGATTGATTAAAGATTTAGCCATTACCCTAACCCAGCTGCCCATGAAGAGCATAATGATGGATATTATGGTGGCATATGTCCCTCCTAAGTTTGGCATGCTGTTGTCCAGAGGGTGGATTAAGAGACTAGGTGGGACATTGCAGAATGACTTATCTTATGCCACTGTCCCAGTTTTTGGAGGAGAAAGCAGGAGATTGTATAGAGAAGCACAGCTAGCATATATCATCAGTGATGAAAAGAATCCTTCTAATCATCCCATTTATGCGGTGGACACTGATTTTGGAGCATGTATCCTCCAAATTGAAGAATCTCAGAAGGCCTCGTTGCAGCTCAAGAAACCAATTGTTCAGGCTGAGGGGGAGCAAGCAAATCAGGTTTGGGAGATGTTCTTTGATGGAGCATGTTCCAGGGAGACTGCAGGAGCAGGGGTGGTGCTGATATCTCCAAAACAAGAAAGCACACAACTGTCTTTTAAGCTGGCCTTCCAAGTCACCAATAATATAGCAGAGTATGAAGCTTTGATACTGGGCCTTAATGCAGCAAAAGACAGAGGAATCCAGAATCTGAAGGTATTTGGAGATGTTGATTTGATCATTCAGCAAGTAAATAAAACATTTCAAGCAAAGCACCCAAGGCTGAAAGCATACAGAGATGAGGTATGGAGGATCAGAGATTCTTTTGATTATTTCTGTATTTCATATATTCCTAGAGCCAAAAATCAACTTGTTTATTCCCTTGCTGTGTCTGCTAGTATATTTATCCTTCCCATGCCTCCCAGACTAGTTTATGAAGTCCAAATGAAATATAGACCATCCTTGCCTGATAATGTCCAGCATTGGAAAGTTTTTGATGATGATGATGAGATAAATAGGTTTCTGCAAGTCATTGATGAATTTTCTGAAATGCAAATTGACCAAGAAAATGAAGCCTTGCAAGAGACCCCAATCCCAGCTTAGAAACAAAATTGGCAAAGATAGCATTGTCCAGCTTCCCAACAATAATATTCCTAAGGGTCTAATTCCTCTAGAAACACTGTTTGACCAAAACGATGTACCCTATAAGGCTGCCCAAAATGAAGATCAGTCTGTAGTATGTAAGCATGATGTAGGGAGTCCAGGTCAGCCAAGATACATAAATCTGTCCGCCCATCTGTCTGCTGACCAAAGTGCTGAGTATTGCAATTTAATGAAGCAATTTGCTGATGTCTTTGCCTGGGAATATGGTGACCTGAAAACATATGACAATAAGATCATCCAACATAAATCCATTTAGAGAAAGACACCAAACCTTTCAAATAGAAGCTGAGACCAATAAATCCTATGCTCCTCCCTCTGATTGAAAAAGAAATAAAAAAGTTGCTGGCTGCCAAAATCATAGTCCCTCTCAGATATTCCAGGTGGGTAGCCAACCTAGTAGCGGTGAGGAAGAAAAGTGGAGAAATCAGACTTTGTGTTGATTTCAAAAACTTAAATAAATGCTCCAAGAAAGACAATTATCCTCTACCCAAGATGGAGCACTTGCTACAGAAGGTCTCAGGAGCCAAAGTGATGTCTTTCCTGGATGGATTTTCAGGGTATAATTAGGTTGCTGTGCATCCAGATGATCAGGAGAGGACTGCATTTACCACTCCTTGGGGCACCTTTATGTATTCCAAGATGCCTTTTGGGTTGATGAATGCTGGAGCCACCTTTTAGAGAGCTATGGATATAGCATTTGTGGGAGAGAAGGATAAATTTGTCCTTATCTACCTTGATGATATAACAATATACTCCAGCAGCCATCAAGACCATGTGCAACATTTGAAGAAAGTGTTTTTGAAGTGCAGAAGGTTTGGGATTTCAGTAAATCCTAAGAAGTCACAGTTTGCTTTAGAAGAAGGCAAGTTGTTGGGACATATTGTTTCTCCTGCAGGCGTCCGAGTTGACCCAGAAAGAGTAAAAGAGATACAGACCTTGTCTGTCCTGAGATCGAAGAAGGAGATCTAGTCCTTTCTGGGTAAGATTAATTTTGTAAGGAGGTTTATCCCAAATTTTACAGAACTTGTGAAGCATATTACCTCTATGTTGAAGAAGGGGTTAGAGATCAAATGTTATGGTGTAGCAAGAAAATCATTTGAGTCCATTAAAAAGGCGATTATGGAGGCTCCCACTTTAATCAGTCTAGATTACAACAAGGAGTTCCACATATTTTCTTTTGCCTCTGATGACACCCTTGCAGCAGTCTTATCGCAAGCAGATGAAGAAGGCTCAGAGCATCCAGTGGCATTTTTCAGTAAAACCTTAAGGGATGCTGTGCTGAGGTATGATATTATTGAGAAACAAGCATACACTCTTATCAAGTCTTTGAAAGCTTTCAAAGTTTATATTATGCATTCCAAAATAGTTGCATATGTACCCTCTGCTGCAATAAAAGATGTCTTAACACAACCTAATGCTGATGGAAGAAGGGCTAAATGGATCGCGAAGTTAATCGAATTTAATATAGAACTGAAGCCCACTAAGCTTGTCAGAGGTCAGGGTCTTGCCAGACTATTAGTTGAAGAAAATTGCAGAACATTGGACATGAAACTCATGTGTTCGAATTCAGAGAATGGTCAAACAGAAGAAGAGGAAGTAGCTGAACCAGGAGAAAAGCAGTCATTGACAGAGAATCTAGCTTCTTGTGATTGGTATTCTGCAATAGCTAATTTCTTGCTGAAGCTAGAAATCCCTCCAAGCCTTACTCAAAGTCAGGCCAGAACTGTTAAACTCAGGGCAACAAAATATTGCATCCATGAAAATCTGCTCTATTGGAGGGACCCATCTGGAATGCTTTTGAGGTGTCTGGACAAAGAACAGTCAATGGAAGTTATGCAGCAGTTTCATTCCAGCATGTGTGGAGGACATCATTACTGGAAAACTACAGCCCACAAGATCCTCAGAGCTGGGTACTATTGGCCCACCTTATTTTCTAATGTCTTTTCATTTGTTAAATCTTGTGACAGGTGCCAAAGATTCGAAGGGAAACAACAATTGAAGTCCCTGCCCTTAAAACCAGTACATGCAAAAGGACCTTTTTAGCAGTGGGGCTTGGATTTCATTGGAGAAATCAATCCACATTCTAGTGGCCAGCACAGATGGATATTAGTAGCCACTGATTATCTTACTAAGTGGATTGAAGAAATCCCTACTAGAAAGGTTGATCATAATGTGGTCATGAAGTTTTTGATTGAGCATATATTCACCAGATTTGATTGTCCACATAAATTAATCACAGATAATGCAACAGCCTTCAGAGCAAAAGAATTGGTGGAAATGTGTAACTCAATGGGCATTAAACTGGTTCATTCCACCTGATACTACCCTCAAGGCAATGGTCTAGCAGAATCTTCCAACAAAAGTTTGATAAGGATAATTAAGAAGCTGTTGGAGGACAACAAAAAGAATTGGGATTCTAAACTCAAATATGCACTTTGGGCTGACATAGTGACCATTAAAAGATCCACAAGAAATTCTCCATTCAAGCTGGTATATGGCACTGAGGCCGTGTTCCCAATTCAGTTGACTCTCCCTATGGCAAAGTTCCTGCAACAAGAACAGAATGAGGAAGAAGACATGGCAAAAAGGATCACTGATTTGGCAGAGGTACATCAAATCAGAGAACAACTAGTTGAAAAGGCTGCAGTACATCAGAAAAAGATCAAAGAAGCTTTTGACAAAAGGACAAAAACAGATAATTTTCAGGTTGGAGACTTGGTTCTGAAGTGGGATGCACTAAAAGAAAAGAAAGGCAATCATGGGAAGTTTGATGCTTTCTGGACAGGGCCTTTTATCATTTCTCAAATCCAAGGGAACAATACCTTCATGCTGAAGAGCATGGGAGGAGAAGCAGTTTTTGATGGCCCAGTAAATGGGCGGTTCTTAAAACCTTTTTTCGTTTAAGGCTTTAAAGCCTTGTCATTGTAAATATGTTTTTCCAGTTTTTATTTTTTCTCTTTCTTTTGCAAAATAGACTCCATGCCCAATGGAACACTAGGGCAAAGATTTAATTTTGTTTTCATAGGAAAGGCATTGATATGTGATTCTTGAAACCTCACAGGGAGGCTTTCATCCCCAGAAGGAGCCAGTGTTAGCTTTGCTGACAAAGGGATCAAAAAGGATCCAAGTATGCCCCAAAAGTCTTCAAAATCCTCTTGAGGATCATTCAAAGTCAAAACCATCGCAAGAGGAGAGCCCTTGGAAGGGCGGAAATACACTATCGGGAGGCCTAAAACACTCTAAAACCACAAAAAAACCCACAGGTGCAGGCTTAAACAATGGATGCATGACAGCCGTTCGATCTCATCGATCAATGGCCCAGATCTAATCGGTGGATCATAGATCGGGAAGGCCAGGGGGCAGGACCTTTACATATAGCAATATGCGATTGTGATCAGATCGCATCGACGGAGGTAAGCTGGTAGGGTAAACGTGGATCAAGTGCGACTGCGCTTTGAGATTAGCGATGAAGGATCGCTATCGGAGCGGCCACTTCACATCGCATGATCGCAAATCGGTGGATCGCATGCGGCGCTTCACCAAGGGCCAGAGGGCACATATGTATTTGCGATGTGATAGTTGGACCCGAGGGTTATATAACACTCTATTGCATGTTATTTCAGGTCCGCGCTAAAGCCGTTTTCAATGGTTTTCGGTGCATTTTCATTGTATAAACAAAATACGAAGGAACCTTGGGGCAGTGCAACATGCGACAGTGACGTGAAGGGCGGACCCGATAAAGGAATTGGTCATGTTTATGGACCTTTGAAGTCCGAAAAGGACAACGATGGGCGGGATTCAACAGTACTGCAACGTTTTCACTGTTTATGACCCGAACAGCCACAACAACAGAAAAACATTCACGGCTATCATCTGAAAGGGACCGGTACAGGGATTTCATAGGCACGATAGCCACTCCATTGCTGGTTCAGGTGGCAAGCCATCCTTAGAGGAGTCTTGCAGTCATGTTACATACCAGAAGAAGGATTCGGCAGAAAGACGGCGGCCGGCAAACAGAGCCCGGAAAGGGAAGGAGAAGGGCCACTACACGCCTCAACCCAAATCAAACGAAATCATGGAACATTAACAGTCCTGCCAGCGCAGCAGTCGTCCTAACAAACATAATGGGGCATCTTTGGCACGAGAGAGCTCCCAGGCATCACAGCAGGCTGCCCAAAATATCTGAATATGGTCATTCCTCTGTCAGAAGAGGAAAACCTCCGAGCCATGCCTGCCTATTGAGGGAATCAAACAGTTAAGGGATAGATCAGACAAGTCTAAGACTCTGAGCCTTCTAGAAAGCTCAGGAGCATTGTAAAGGGCCTATAAAAGGTAGAAAACTACATGTAACAAGGGTTCAACTTCTGGATACTATTGAGACTTTGCTACTCAAGCTTCTCATCTTCATTCTAGCAATATAAGCTTCTTTTATTGTTATATGTTCAATTTCCATTTATACTATGTTCTAGGCTATGCCTGTTATGCATTTGTTCATGTGCTCTTGATATTTAGCATTAGAGGGGCTGTCATCCCACCTCTGTGTTGAAGTCTAGTATGTATCATTGAATGTGTTCTGCAGGTTTCTGTTTATTTAGTGCCAGAGAGCTGTCATCCTATCTGTGCCTTAGGAAATAGATTTGCAGACCATTTTACTGGTTGCAGCCAGCCATCACATGGTCTTGTGCATATGTTGGTGTGTTTAGTATTCTCCATATTCACCTAATCTACAAACTATTGAGCATTAGTAGTTTAAAGCCTTGTAAAGATGAGGGTGTTCATGCATGTCTTGAGTAAAAATAGAGTTGAAATGGTTGTCTGGCTTGATCCAAATCATCTTTCATTCCGATAGTTCAGAGAAAAATATTGAAGATTATATGTTACCAGGCATCTCCGAGCTGCAACCTAGGAGAGTTTCCTGGAGTGCTAACAGGCTCGAAAAGGCATAAAAAAATACCTAGGAGAACCTTTTAGTCATGTTTGACTAAAGTATTCATTTTTCGTAAATAGTCTATCCAATATAGAAAAGGGTTAAACTTATACTCGGTGGACTTCCTTTCATTTACTTTAACAAGTGCGAAAGAGACATGTTCTCGATAATATTTTCATATTTTTGGAGTCTGAAAAGAGCTTAAAGGAAACTCTTCTTGAAGGAATGAGTGGTATAAAGGGTAGAAATTAATTCTGGTCATGATGGAATTGCTCAAAACATGTAGAGGTCAAGAGGCAGGCTAATAATACCAATCATCACAATGGTTCCTCCGAGAAGGTAAAAACACCAAGTCAAAATGAATGATTGACAAAGAAAATGATGACAATGGAATGAAAAAACTAAGGATCATCTTGCAGAAAAAGGCTAATAAAAAGAGGCAATCACGAGGGATAAAGTGTGGAATCTTTCCATTTTAAAGCCAAAAATATGACAAAGAAGAGGACAAAGGGCTCATATTCTAGGTCATGGCAGATCAGAAGGATGGATTTCGAAAAGATAATAAAAATGATTGAATGGATAAAAAGACTAAGCTCAGAATAGGTTTCATTTTTACACACAAATGAAACAAAGAAAAACAATGCTTGAGAGTGGTTTCATTTTCACACAAGTTTGAAACAAATAAAAACTATATTTGAGAGTGGTTTCATTTTTGCAAAAGATTGAAGTAGAGAAAAACTATGCTTGAGAGTGGTTTCATTTGTACACAAGCTTGAAACAGAGAAAAACTATGCTTGAGATAAATACATTTCCCTTAACACAATGACAGAGGCATGCCCCCCCATCTAATTTTTGTCCACTAACTCTTCTCATGGACTCAGATAGATTGTTGATTACTGATAGAAATATGTTCACCAGGAAGGAAGGAAGACGATCATGTGTTATGGGTGGATGAAATGAAGGTGACATAGAAAAATAACTATGTTCATGGGTTAGTTTCATGTTTATGTGAGCTTTAAACATAGAAGAAACTATGATCATGGTAACTTGTTTCATTTTTTAACCATCTTGAGACAGTATAGGACTATGCTCATGATGACTTGTTTCATTTTTTAACGAGCTTGACACAGTAGAAGAAATATGTTGATGGTGTCCTGTTTCATTTTTTAACAGGATTCACATAGTAGAAGAACTATGATCAAAGACACCATTTACCTTGATAATGGCCCCCAAGAGGACAAGGCTCTGAGAGGACTACATATCAAGGGGTTGGTCATGGATTCCAAGAGGGTTTGATCAAATGGAAGAACAATGCTCTGATTGGAAGAAATATCCTGGGATCCAAAAGGGCTAAAAGTCAAGTAAACAATGATAGGCTCTTATTCGTTGGTAGATTCAGGCATGGAACAAGTTTTCACATAATTAACCTGTGGTGAGGGGGGTCCCCAGTGGAGTCACCAAGTTGTTTTGTGGACAGATTCCTCTTGCGGACATAAGCAATATCCCTAGACCTAGTGGCTTAGTATATAAATAACCAAGACAAAACTGTAATGCTTTCCTTAGATATGTTTGAAATATGGAAGGAATACCTACTTGGAATCCAATGCAAGCTTCCTCCTTCTCCTTACTTGTTCGCTCCAAATCCAAATCCAATTTCTATAAGTGGAACCCGCAAATCATACAAAAAAATCAAGAGAAGAAATTATACAAAATAGCATATAAAAACAACTCTAAACAAGAAGTCAAGGATTCTTGTTATACATATGCATAAACAAGACATAATTTATAGGAGAAAGAATGGACTTTTGTATTAATAATGGTAGGAAAATATTACAACCGTTGTAGGCCTTGACTTTGTGAATCTCTCCTAGCTATATTGTCCTTCCTTTGTCACAATGGTAAGCCTTCAATCACACCTAAAGAACATGTATGGATTATGGACTTATAGACATAAATTAGCAGCATAAGGGCATAATCAAAGTCTCCAAAATCCAACCTAGACTTTATGGTAGAGGCTGCATATATAGGGTAAATGAGTTGGTTTTGGATTTACCATTCTAGGGATTAGATCCACATTAGAGGGAGGAATTTTCTAAGAGGTAAGACCTTAATAATAAGAGTTCGAGATATGATCCAATAGGAAATAGTTAAAACTACTCTTGAAGCTTCTATAGAGAGAATTTGAAATTAATTTTTATTTTTCCTCTTTTCTAGGTGTTCATTGCTCTTTTTGTGAAAGAACCCTGCATGGGATAACACAAGTTCCATGTGTGAAAAATGCAACTATTGAAGGAAAAGTGTGATGACCCACAAATTTAGGGTTTTTAGCCAATGTAATCCAAGATTCTTGTAACTTCTAGAAAGAGAATGATTTTTGATTCATAGGGGATGATTGTAAGTGTAAATGGATGAAGATATATACGGGTTCAAGGCCATTTGTTTGAGTGTGAAAAAATGACCTATAACACTTGTGATAGTGTCATGTTGTATAGGAGTCTAGGCTTTACAATGTTATTATTACTTTGGGTAGAAAACTATACAATAATGAGAGGTATCTCATCCTACTTCCATTACTTTTATCGTCACGAAACAATGAAGGAAGGTCATCTCCTAGGTTAGGAAATTTGTATTCTTCATGATACACTCTCAAAGTGAGAAAAAGGTCATGACCACATCCATGGCCTCCACATAGGGCCTCTCCACAAAGTAGAAGTAAGTGGACAAGGTCATGGAAGAATAAAAAGACAATGTCTCCTCACCCACTAGGGTACCTATCTGCTATTAGGTTAAGCATTTGATCAATCTGACCTCCATCAATCCTCTACCCAATGGGCCAATATATCCCCACTCTCTTATGGAAAATGAGGAAATCAAGTGCCAGATCCAAATGCTCTTCCAAACAGGACACTTCTGACCAATATCCTCACCCCATGGAAGCCCAATTATACTCATGCAAAAGTAAGAGAGGACTTGGTCACTTCGATTTGATTGCATGGCCTTGAAAAAAATCACAGTCAGGAACTGGTACCTAGTTCCCTGAATTGATGTCTTTCCTTACCAGCTCAAGGGGGAAAATACTTCAGTAATATTTATTTGAATTTTGTCTACCACTAGGTCCCAATGGAACAAATTGATGTATGTAATACTACCTTCATGTCCAAAGAAGGTCTTTTTGGAATGGTTGGTCATGCCCTTTGGTTTGATGAATGTCACAACAACTTACATGATGCTGATGGATGATACCTTGTGGCATTTCACCAATTCTCTTGTGGTGGAATATATTGATAATATCCTCATCTTCAACACGAGTAGGGCAGAAAATTTGCAACATATTCAATAGATACTTCACACAATATGGCGACACAAGCTATATGCTAACTTGGAAAAATGTTCCCTCCTCATGAAAAGGGTCTAATACCTAGGATATTGTAATGCGCCTCCTCTCATATATACCCACTTTCACCGAATTTCCTGGGGTAAACATGAGCTGAGTGGCTACTATGATATGACTCAACCTCATAGATGACCTTATGGAAATGGAGTCGACATAACTAGACCTTATTGATCTCTTGCTAATGCCATAGGGCCCCTAAGGGTTGAACCACCCTTCCTAGACTTCTGCCCTTGAGATAACTCACCTTTTGTTGAACTGGAGCCCTATTCACTCCCTTGCCAAGCCCTCTAAGCAAATAAGATTCCCTAGTCGCTCCCATGAGCCTACCTAAGTGAGACTATAGCCTTTTTCTACTATTGCTATGCCAGCGACTGCGAGATTTAAGGCTATTTTCCAGGGCTGAGGCTTACCCTCTACCCATAACTCTATGAAACTTTCAGAACTCATAAAAAACATGAATAAAATGCTTGTAAATCATATTCTAGAACGAAGACTTGACCTGAACATCCCCAACTGGGACTGACATTCTGTCAAACACTTGGTAAATATGCAACCTATAGGTCATGAATGCAAGTCTGAGCATAAGGGTCTGAAAAATTATTTGGGGTTTAACAAGAATGGTCTGTACCTTCTCACATTAGCCGTCACAACATCAATTAGGTCTTTTATCCATTATTTATTCAGTTACAAGTAAAAACATGAAAAGAATCATGACTAAGAATTGTCTTATAACCAACATATAACCATATAAATAAAAATGAGATAACAACCATTAAAACCACATAATATATTGGTACATTTACTCATCAAAAGCAAGAAAAACTTAGCTCTTATTAAACATAGGAAACCAACCAGGTTCAGGACTTCCATGAACCACTCGATCATAGATTGGTTGAACTAGATCTTTCTTTCAGCCAATTACTCTTATGCCATATTCCAAGCATGAATTTGGGATATCATGGGATAAACCAATCCATAAACAATCAAGGGAATCCAGAGGTTAAACCACCTCCACCCTCACCATACCATGATCTCACCTAAAACGGTCCTGAGATCACAAAACCAAACTAAGATTGGATGCCTCTATATTCCTTCACCATCCTTGAGGAATTTTCCCATATCCACCCTTAGGCTTTATCATGTATCTTGCCGTTACTGATCAAGGGATTCATAGGGCTTTAGGATTTTTCCTAAGAACATCTCACCCTGGATTCAGAAATATTCAGGAAATCCAATGCTCAAATCGAGAAAATTCCCATCACAGGATGGCTATTCGGAAATGGAAATTCAAGGCTAAAGTCCACTATCGAAACCTAGATAAATCCATGCCAATGACAACAAAAAAACCAAATACCAACATGCAGATACCATGCATGTCAAAACTAGCTAGGAAATCATACATGCAACCTATTACTTGCAAGTATTCCTGCTGAAGCTGCTTAATCAAACTTTTCCTTTTCTTTCCTTGTCCTTCCTTTGATTTCTTTCTTTCCTTATCCTCTTGGTGCTCTTCTCCTCTCTGAGAATAACTCCAAAACTAAACTAACAAAAGACTACCAACTGATGCTCTAATGTCTTTTTAGTAATGATGCCTCTGATTTCTTCAATTTTCCATTATTTTCCTTCATTTTCCTCCCCACATGCAACCTATGACCTTTCACCTTTATTTTCTCCTAATTTCCATTATTTTCATAAATAAAATACAAAAAATGCCTCTTTTCCTTTTCAAATCATTTGCCAATTTCCCTTAGCCACAAACACATCAAGTGATGCCCACCAGGATATTTTGCCCAACATTCAACTTGGAATAAGTTTCCCTTAACCGTGGTCTTATTTTGCATTTATTAACTTTTATTACATGAACTTTTAACTCGGGTCTGTTACAAGTACATTGTTTATGAGCATGGTGTGCATGTGGATCTAACCAAGTTTCAAATCATTCATTATTGGCCAGCCATAACCACAATAATTGAGCTTTAGATTTTCTTAGGCCTTTCCAATTCCTATCGCAAGTTCGTGTTGGGATTATCCCATTATGCATGGGCCCTCAAACAAGTGACCAAGGGAGATGACAAAGAAACATTCATGTGGGGAAAGTCACAATAAAGGGACTTCGATGATCTAAGACAATGTCTATGCTCATCCCTATTGTTCTCCTTACTTTATCTATAATAACCTTTTGACATTGAGGCAAATGCTTCAAACTGTGTTGTGAGTAAAATTATCACTTAGAATGATCATCTAATGGCTTACCATAGTGATACACTATCATATGATGTTAGTAAATATTCCACTTATAATAAATAAATGTATTTCATTATATAAGTATGCCACCAATGGAAGCATTACATTCTTAGGAAGGAGACAATCATCCACACTGATCACAAGCAATTGTAGTTCATGTAAATATAAGGAAAGTTGTAGAATGACTACCATCAAAAGTCGTCTGCATTCTTGCAACAAATTCATCTTAGTATCAACTATAGGACAAGGAGCACCAAATGTGTCATTTCCTACCTTAGTTGGCCTATAATTGTAGTACTAACTATGGTGTTCCACTTTCGTGGACATGAGGCCTCTAGGTAGCCCCAACTCTATGCAAGCGATCCTAACTTTTATACCACCTACCAAATTCTTAGCACAAACACAATTTTTTAGAAACAATGGTGGGGTGGGGGAGGCAAATCAATGATGTGGCCAAATTATACAATTCTATTAAACACACATGGCAGCAAGATAATATGAAAGATAAAACATGAGAGTACATTTTTTATTAACAACTGATATACATTTATAATACATGGTTTGACCGTTGGGTTTCACATCCTAAGGTCTCTTGGACTTCCTTAGTCTATTCTGCTTCCACACTAACCCATAGAGGATTAGGTGTCCAACATTCCCCCCTTAATCCGAAGGGTTATGTATGAGTCCAAGAAGAGAGTTGTAATACAAAATGTGCAAAAATGCATGGCAACACTAGGCTGAATGTGCTCTTTGAAATTTTGGTATAAAGGGCGGTGGTTTAAGGATGACCACCAACACTGGAATGCTTAGTGCAATCCCTGGAACTCTTCCAAGTCTGGCATGAAGCTCACGTCTTCTGCTAGAGGAAGTGATCCAAATGTTTTGAAGATGGAAACCTTCAACCATGAAAGGGAGGTCTCACCCCACATAAAAGGGAGAACTTCAACCTGAAAAAGGAAGTCTCAACCTGTGATGGTTTAAGGATGACCAAACACTCTGGAATGCTTAATGCAATTCCTGGAACTCTTCCAAAATTGGCAAGAAGATGAAGTCTTCTGCTAGAGGAAGTGTCCCTAATTCTATTCCTGGAATTCTTCTGAAACTGGCAAGAAGCTGAAGTCTTCTGCTAGAGGAAGTGTCCCAGATTACCAACTGAAGGCATGCTCAGGGGCATCTTTGTCTCTGGCTACAACTCTAAATCTGGTATGGCAGGTTGTGGCTCAGGCTCGCTTGATGTGGCTTTGAAACTTGTAGATGACCATCATTTCCCCCCCGTCAGATACAAGGTGAGATGATGGAGAAAACTCAACTGAAAGACTGTTCAATACTCTAGAGCAAGTTCTGACATGTGACTGGAATATGTTCTTGGCTATTGATGCCCATTTCCAAGAAGCGATCCATCCAAGATGAATCTTTGTTCTTGCAAGAGGTTTGTTTCTGAAGCATCTGTTTGAAGAATGATTGGTTTTATGATAGTGCTTACATGGATGAAGATCAAAACAATGATCTTTCAAATGGCCAACTCAGTCACAGTGTTGGCATTTCATAATCTGTTGTGGCTGTTGTGGAAGAGGGGCATAATCTGGAATAGTTGGAGGTGAAATGTCATGAGGAGCAGGTGAACTGTCATGAAAGAATTGAACACTTTGAAATTGGATTGGTTTGGAGTAGTCTGGAATATGAAAGGACAAGTCCTTATCATATCCAAGATCAGTTCTGTGCTTGTTATGGACAAGCTCTTCCCAAGGTCTGATGATGGGCTTGGGAAGTGCAAACTGAACTTCTGCATCTGCATGTAAAACTGCTGCTTTATGGGAGTCTGTTTCAATCTTCTGAATAGAAATAGGTTCAGAATGATGACTCCTCTGTTTTAATTCTTCTTGCTGTAGCTGAGATTCGAGCTACAAAAAATCAATTTTCTCTTTTGCATTTCGTAGACAAACCTGAATGTTTTTGAGAGAAACTTTGTGGAATTTTAATATATCATGAGTAGTAGACAATATCAGAGTTTTGAGGAACTATAATACTTCATTGATTATGGCCATTTTTTTCTTCAATGTCAGAATTACACCTTAAAAAATGATCACAACTACTACTCAATGCAGAAAAGTAATACCCACTCACAGTACATAACAATATCCTTTATAAATGTGTAGCAAATGATCAGTGTGCAACCAACAAGAACCAATTACAATCCATTACATAAAAATAAGAGTTTACTCATGACCAACACTATGTTTTGACAATACAACTGACTAAACTTTCCTCCACAAAAGGCTACTTTTAATTGTCAAAACAATCATTGCCCTTATACAACCTACCAAACTCTTATGCAGTAGTCAAAGTAACAAGGAATCAATGCATATATATGTAGATTGTGTTTGTATTCCTTCGACCTCCAAATCTACAGGTTGCTTGTATTTCACATGACACACAAGCACCACAAAATTATGTTAATTGAAAATACTCCAAGTATACAAACTTTAAGCCTTCTGCAATGTCTTGAAGCATACTAGGAAGCAACTTAAGTATTCATTCAACACTGAACACAAAAACTATAAAGAGTTTTAAATACAATTCCACAACTGGGGCAATGAAAACTGCAAACTTGCTTGGATCCTTCAAATACTCCTTCACTTTCTTGGCCAGTGGAAAAGAATAGTCAATTTCAATAGCGACTGATAATACATTCTTGTAACCATTGATGATAACATGTGGAACAACTGCAATTGTGGGATAACAGATTGCTAGAGAAAGATCTATACATAATCTCATAAACTGCAAAGCTGAAAGCACATAAGAAGTGCCTTACATTTGCTAATTTTGAAATGGTAGATGATGAAGTGCTCACCCTCGAAACCCTGGGGTGAAACTTTGTTACAAGTTTTTCCAAAACAAGTGCTTATAATATCATCAATTTCTTCATATAAAATAAGCAAGACTGCAGTGAATGGCAGCACTCAAAAAAACACGCAAAAACTTAGCACATTTAGGAGGACATCTCTGTTAGCCCTTACAGGAAATAATCATCTTTTCTTCATGAAATGAAACTATTGATCTTCAGTTCAGCAGCGAGCAATGAAACAATACTCATATATACACCCTGGCCTCATGGGTTTCACATAACCAACACATCCTCTTTAACAAAAATGACCAGTGCATATTCTTTCACTTCAGTAAACAATTCGACCACCCAAGCATCTCACATCAAACTACACGATGTTCAAAAAATTACAGTAAGGAATCATGACCATTGCATCATAAAAGGCCAACGCATATGTTTATACTTCAGCCAGGTCAAATTTTTTATTTTCATTTTTATTTTTGCAACACAGGATTTAACTCAGTCATGATAGAGACACCGAACATGGAATTTAACGCACCATTCGACTAGCTTTTGTCCAACACCCAAAGTAATATTCATGCACAACATTCAATCAATACAGTTGAGCATACACATCTGTTCAATGCTTCAATCGTTGTGTATATAATGCAAACTGTTCCGCGCTTACCGCACCATATATATCACAACACCAGTCACGGCCTTCAAGAGTTTATGCACCATTTAATTTTTTAATCAATAACATTTTATATGTGTAATAATATTATGATTGAACTCAATAATACACTATAATACACTATGGATCTCAATGCATACTTCCATTGTATATATCGTCTTCAACACCATATAAACAATGTGTCCCAAATGTTGTCCATACGCAGGACTTCAATATTCCTTGCAAAATTATATGTTATGCTTGTCTCATTTAAACTTACCATAGACTTGTAACCGTCGATTTTGATGTTGAACTTGAAAGCCAAACCAAGATATCATATGATCTCCACCACCTCTCATCAACTACAGGAAAACGCTCCCCTCTGTCCTCTTTCAGACTGCCACGATGCACTAAAAGGATGCCATGCATTCCCTCCACAGTGTTATTTTCCTTCACTGTCGTCGCAACTTTCCTCTCACACGCAACTAAGCATGCTAATGAGGTTGTTTTCCTTTCACATGCAGTTGTGCTCATAGATGGGCCTCACGCAGATTGGGTAGAGAATAACTCACAAGACATGCTCAACATAATACATTCAAAGCTCAAAACCAACGCTAATTCCAATGCACCAACTGAGCTATGAAATGTTGTCAGCATATGAACGAATGCAGGTGAAGTTTTTGAGTACTGCGAGTATACATGTACGCAGGTTTGGTGAGCAAATGAAATGCTTCCGAGAAGGTAAACAATGACAAAATATGGCAAGTCAGACTAAGCATAAAGGCAGCGAGATGCACCACAACAAATCTAAGAGCTACATGTACCTAACAGGGATGGCGTAGAGCCATTTCCACTTGCCATGGATGGCGCATAGGAACGTTATATCAGGCTATAATAAGGTGCAACGACAGGTGAAGGATTAATAGCTGTCAGGATTCGCTCTCAGGTAAATGTAACGTTTTTGCAGGAAGGACACTATAGAAGGCAGAGAGGAAAGCTAAAATAGTACACAAAGGGTCGAATATTTAACAGTCAAATGACAAAGCACCGAGTTTCGAGAATACCACACAATTAATGGTGGGAGAAGGCCACACATCGTGGCTCTGATACCATGTTAAACACACATGGAAACAAGATAATATGAAAAATAAAACATGAGAGTACATTTTTTATTAACAACTAATATACATTTATAGTACATGGTTTGACTATTGGGTTTCACATCCCAAGGTCTCTTGGACTTCCTTAGTCTATTCCGCTTCCACACTAGCCCATAGAGGATTAGGTGTCCAACATTTTCACAAATTTCACTTTTTAATCACTTTAATAATTATTCATGGATTAACAACAAAACTCAATCATGTAGAACATAACATCATAAACATGAAGCACATGAGCAACATATACACAAGACACCAATCTTCTTTTTTATTACAAGCTTGAACTTGATTACATCATGGCCCAACAAGCTACCACTTGTGGTTTTATCAACTGCTACAGAAAGGAACTTCAATCCCTTCTCAGTTCTCAACTACCACTAAAAGGGACTGCTTCCTCTACCCATTTACCAGTACCCACTAGAGGGGACTCTTGCCCCTGCTCATTTATCAGTCTCTGTTGAAAGGGACTACCGCCCCTGGAAATTTACTAGCATCCACTAGAAGGAGATGCTACCCCTGATCTATAAGCTACCACTTTCTGGTCTTGTTGATCCATCTTTCATCCATTTTCATACTAGAACCAAGAGACCTCTTACCTCATAAACAAATAAATTTTTAGTCATTGCAATTTCTCACCAAAGCCATCATACACACCTTCAACAATCTCTGGTTGCTGAACAAATCACCTTCAACAATTCTTGATTGGTAATAAAAGAACCATCATCTTCAGCACTTTCTCATTACTGAACAGATAAATAGGCACCAACAACACCAACACCAATCACCAATGCACTTATTTGCATATTTAAACACACCTTTCAGATACCAAGATTGGTCTCTGATACACCTCTAATGCATACCATCATTATGCATCATGCTGCACCAATAAATGTTACCCACACACTCACTCATTCACCACCACATTCAACAATCTATCATTATTGAACACATCATACACCAATCACCAAGCTCTAAATACACTAGCAACAATTTTTGAAAAACACCTTTCAGATACCCAGATTGGTCTTTGATTCACCTTTGATGCATACCCAGACTATTATGCATCATGCTACACCAACAACCTCTAATCCACACACTCTTCTTTGTAACCACTTTCCACACCCTTGACTTTTGTTGTTCGAATTCTGCTTTTAAATAATTATGAAATGATATTTTTGAATTTATCTTTAGTTATATTGCTTTCAAATCTACTACATGAATTAATATTTTTTGCCTTATCTTGTTAATTTCAGTCCTTTGACTGTTCACCAAGTTTTTGATTCTACTACTACTGTTTGAAACTCACACTCTGAGTTTTCTGCCATTTTCCTGCTTATTTTTGCATTTTGGCCTTTTTAACAGGTTTCATCTGTGGTTTGTTATTTTTGTCTATAGTAGTAACTTTGGATTAACTTCCAAATATGATACCAAACTGATAGCTCCACCATTTTTGGCATTTAGCATCTTTTCTAGACTCCTTTACCTATTTTTATTGCCATAAGACCAAGTCTCTGCGACCACTGGCTTAGGCCCTAGGTGCTAAGCCATTTTTAGGCCCTACATAGGCCAAAACCTTGTGTTAATAGATCTACACCATTGGTTTATTTCTACATAAAATAACCAAACACCATCCCAAAGGCCAATTCTCCTTTGTTTCTAGGCGAAACAAGCCAAGGAACTGGTGCTTAGCTGCTCTCGGAGCCTCCACGAATCTTTATATCTCCGTGCCCTTGGTTTCTACCTATGGCATAAGCCATGTGTAGGTGCTTAGCCCATAAATACCTTCCTCTTGATGGATTCAGTTATGTGCACCACAATAACTCACCAGGGTCTGACCTCTGGGTTGACGGGTCCGTGGGCATTGCTAGGCACCCATTTCATTGGCTGTCAGTATACCTTCGTGGCCTCCTGCCTTCCGCTGAGTTCATTTAACAATCCCGCCAGGGTAATGCTCATGGGATGAGTTGTCTTGTGGGTCTTCCCGTCGCCCTTTTGATTGGTTCTCAGTATGTGTTGTCTATCAACCTATCCCAATACTCGCTGCCCAATAATACATCTTTCGCACTTTTTAATATTTCAGGCTAATGCTGTCAGGATGATGTCATCCTAACATCACCAGGGACACATGACGCCTCCATAGTGGTGACACATGTCACCCGTAAATGGGCCCTTTAGGTGCCAAAAAACTCCAAATTTACATGCCACACGTCATCTTATTCGATGATGCTGACATCATTATCCTCCGTTGTCTGGGCCAATCTCGAGCTGCCACTAGTCCTCCTGGATGAGAGAGAAAATATCCTCCGAGGCCTTATTTTGCAACCATTTCATTGGTTATTTCATTTTTCTGAAAACCACTGGGTTCAAGCCCTTTCCACAACACCACTCCTAAACGTAATTTGGTTTTAGAAGGGGTGCCCCCAGGGTGGATCTTCATTGTTGATCTATGCGATCAACTGTGTGGAAAACCACCTCCCGTGACCACAAAGTCCCTCTAAAGTGCTGCCTCTAGTGCCATCGAGAAACTGCCACGTGGCCCAACACTTAGCCATCTTTGCCCTACACAATCTTCTGGGTTGCACCCGTCAGGCTGCCTCCATTGGGCCAACCTGTATTATGGGATCCACCTTTGGCCTATGGGATGGCTCTCCGCTATTGATGTGGCTTCTGTGTATGCCTAGTTACTAAGACCTTCACATTGTTTGCCACATATGCCAGGTCGCTAAGACTTGTGCATCGTTAACATTAATGGGTATGTGTTATATTATTTCCACGACTAGTACCACGTGTTGTACATTGCGTTGGGCGCAACAGGGGGGTGGTAGCCAGCCTGCATGGGGTCCGAGGCAATGCATTGAGATTTTTTTATGCCAACCCAATAACAGTTGAGCAAACCCACATATAGTGGGTGGACCTACCCATGATTTTGTGCATGGGGTTTGCACATGGTTTTGGGCATGATGGTTTTCAACCCATGGTATTTTGTAGATCCGGTCATGGGAACTACAGTTCTATTCTAATCCATGGTTAGTGGATTGGGGTTATGAATGCTTCGACATTTATATATGTGTATTGAAACATTGAAAGGAATATAATGAAAAATCAATCTGGTAGTCCCAACTTTGGGATCCAAGGGAAAATATATGTGTACATTTCTTTTATGTTGTCGCCATTGTATATTTCATGTTTTAATAATTAGTTTGCAGGTAATTTCTATACAGGGTTAAAACCTACAAACATATCGTCGAGGCATATCCATCGGGGTATTACCGCCGAGTGGGCTCCACTTGTGACCAATGGGACTGCTTCCCACTTCTGTGTTATCTCTCCAAGTCAGCCTGAAGCTTCATGAAAAGACTCTGCCACCATATTCGTTGAGTTTGGAATTTCTACCAACTTCGGTTGTGCGACAAAGCTCATCCAACCATCTGCTAACTATGTAATAGTTTGATTTTGCGTCACCAACTTTGACTAGCTCTAACTTTCACACCAAGAGGCCATCTGATCCAGGTGGATGTTGGTGGAAAATGATCTAGGTGGATGCTGGTGGCCACCCACCTATCCCACTCGGACCCCCACAACCTTCTCTTTCAGTTTTTCAGTTTCCTTAATTGTAGCACAATTTACTATTTTTGGCAATTTTTTGGGTCCTAAACTTCGGAGCTGTTTTGAGGTCCTGAATGATGTTTCTAAGGAAAAATTGTGCCCTAGCCCAAATTTCTCTTCAGAAAGTTGTATTCCTCGGATAGATATTTCTAACGAGCTATGGTGCACATCAAACAAAGATCGTATGCCAAAGTTACGACCCCAGGAATTTGATGTACCAATTTACCCAAACGGGGCCCATAGTTTGGCGTTTCATCTCCTAGGGTTAGGTTTTTGGATGTTTAGGGATTTCCATTGTTTCTCAACAATAAATATGTCTTCGAGCCTCATTGTAACACAGTTCAGAGGCATGTGGCCGCCACATCTATTCTAAGAGATAAGCTAACGTCGCCCTAGCTAGTTTATTTCCATTTCCGTTTGTAAGCATGTTTCAATATTTTACATTAATGAAATGAAGCATTATTTCTACAACATCTTTGTATTCATGGTTATTTCTATACTTTATTGCATTCCTGTGTAAATCTGGATTAGTGGTATCAGAGTGGTTTGCTTCTTCTCTGTTTTTCTTTGCATGTCCCCAACGAGGTTGGGAAACAAGGAGTTAGGGCTTAAACTTGCCGAACCTTTGCAAGACCAGCCTCGCAAATCCTGACATCCTCCCATGGTGGATGAAAAGAAATATGAGGGGGCAGGAGATCCTATCAAAATATTGCTTGAATAATCCCTCGAGCGACAAAGGAATGCAATGATGGAAAACTTTGCCTATATCCTTCAGCGACTACCCAGGGGCGACACATCGGCTTCAAACAGCTACTATGGGAATGCCACACCCTTTAAGGTACAAGTTAACTATGAAATCCCCATATTCGAGGGTTAGATAGATGCAGGTGCCACATATAAATGGTTAAATCTGCTAGAAGGGTATTTTTCTGTTCATGATTTTTCTAGCCGGGAAAAGATCACTTTCACTCTTCTCAAAGCAGCCCCCCACGTCAAGGACTAGTGGGAAACCTACTGCGAGCAGAAGGATGAAAGTACGGGCTTAGTATTTTCAGCTGCACGCACTTGGAATTCATTCCAGGAAGCCATCAAGAAGTAGTACTACCCTGTAAAAAGCTATGAGGACAAATACATAAAGTGGAACATGCTGTGATAGGGAAGGGACCAAGATGTGCCGGAGTTCACAAACATTTTTCATACCCTTCGCACATAGTTGGGTATCAAGGATTCTTAGCTGCATTTGGTACTCAAATACCGTGGCTTCCTACATAGGTACATCCAGGACGAGATGGAGTTCCTGAACATCTCCTTGCTCGGCACAGTGTACTGATACGCTATCAAAATTGAGCAGAAGTTTAAACAAAAGAAGCGAGACTTTGGATATGCAAATCCGAATAACAAAGGACAAAGACAAGGCGGGGTGACCCAAGAAAACCCGTCGAATCCACAAGAAAAAAAAAACACCACAAAGTCAAAGAAGGACGTAGGAAAGTGGTGTGAGTTCCATAAGAGGCCCACTCATAACGCAAGTGAGTGTCAGACCAAGCAGTGATTGGCGGCTGAGTTGAAGGCTTTTGAATCCGATTCATGTTCCGACCTTGAGCCAGAACTCGACAAGGGGAATGACAAAGGGAAGAAAATCATTGACATGGAGCCTAATACCACTGTTTCCATTTCCAAGTTCCAGAAGAATGAGCCCGAAGATCCAGAGGAGGGGGAGCGCCTTTTCCACTAACAGATGTGGGTGAAGGGTTCGCCGCTGTAATTCAGTGTTGATAGTGGGAGCCAAAAGAACCTCATTTTAGTAGAGGTTGTGAAGCGATTGGGCCTATTGACTACACCACACCCACGACTGTACAATATCGGGTGGCTTCACCAAGGACAAGATCTCCGAGTCTACCAGCAATGTCGCCTTCCCTACAGCATCAAGCCCTTCACAGATGAGGTATTGTGTGATGTTGCACCTCTTGATGTTTGTGATGTACTATTAGGCCAACCATACTTATGGAGGTGACACGTTGTGTATGAGTCAAGGCTTCGCATTGTTATTATTTCTTTGGGTAATTCATGATATAGGATACCAGAGGTAGCCCCACCTACCACCACCTCTTTGATCGCTACTAAGAAATGCAGCAAGCTCATCTCCCAGACTAGGAAATTCATTTTCTATCTAGTTCACTCCCAAAGTAAGGGGAAGATCAATGCCACATCCATGACCCACACGAAGGGTTCCTCCACGCAGCAACAACAACAGAGGGATATGGTCATGAAAGAAGACAGGAACACAATCTCCTCACCCATAGGAGTACCATTGCACTGTCAGGTCAAGCATTCATTCGATCTGATTCCTAGAGCACCTCTACCCAATAGGTCGATATATCATCGCTCCATTCTGGAAAATGGCAAGTAAAAGTAGCGACATGATCAACATCAGGTACCACACAAGTTTCAAGTGAGAGACAAAGTCTTGTTGCATCTGTAGAAAGAACGCCTTCCAAGAGCCCATTAGAAGCTCAGAACACTCCGACATGGTCCTTACACTAGTACCAAGGCTGTGGGAAACAATGATTTGGAGCACAACATTCCCCCATTCATTCACTTGCACCAAGTGTTCAATGTGGACCACCTTCTACCATGCTTCCCACCATTACTGGACACATCAGAGATTGCAGAACAACTCACCAGGGACCATGTTCAGCAGAAGTTTCCTCATCTCATGGAGGAAATCAATGCAATGGGGACCATTGCTTCCTAAGGGGCGAGGAATGATCCAGGTGGACGTTGGTGGGCACCCACCTATCCCACTTGGACCCCCACAAATGTCTCTTTCAGTTTTTTTAGTTTCCTTAATTGTAGCATAATTTACTATTTTTGGCAGTTTTTCGGGTCCTGAAATTTTAGAGCCATTTTGAGGCCCTAAATGACATTTTTTGGGAAACTTGGGAGCAACATGGGTCCATGGATTGATGTTACTCTTCCCAAAGTTGTAGTTATCAGATAGATATTTCTAATGAGCTATGGTTCAAATGAGATCGTATGCCAAAGTTACGACCTCGAGAAGTTGATGTACCAATTTACCCAAATGGGGCCCACAGTTTGGCGTTTCATCTCCTAGGGTTAGGTTTTTGGACGTTTAGGGTTTTCCATTGTTTCTCAACAATAAATAGGCATTCAATCCTCATTGTAACATAGTTCAGAGGCATGTAGCCGCCATATCTCTTCTTAGAGATAAGCTACCATCGCCCTAGTTGGTTTATTTCCATAAAAAATTTCTATTTGTAAGCATGTTTCAGTATTTAACATTAATGAAATGAAGCATTATTTCTGCAACATCTCTATATTCATGGTTATTTCTGTACTTTATTGTGTTCCTGTTTAAATTTGGATCAGTGGTATCAGAGCGGTCTACTTTTTCTCTGTTTTTCTTTGCATGTCCCCAACGAGGTTGGGATATAAGGAGTTAGGGCTTGAACTATTCGAACCTTTGCAAGACTAGCCTCACAAATCCCGATGACCACCCATGGAAAATGAAAAGAAATATGAGGGGGCAGCAGATCCAATCAAAATGCTTGAAGAAGCCCTCGAGCGACAAAGGAACTCGATGATGGAAAACTTTGCCCAGATCCTTTAGCGGCTACCCAAGGGCGACGCATCGGCTTCCAACAGCTACTCTGGAAATGCCACACCCTTTAAGGTACAAGTTAACTTTGAAATCCCCATATTCGAGGGTTAGATAAATGCAGATGACGTAGATAAATGGTTAAATCTACTAGAAGGGTATTTTTCTATTAATGATTTTTCGAGTTGGGAAAAGATCACTTTTGTTCTTCTCAAAGCAGCCCCCCACATCAAGGATTGGTGGGAAACCTACTATGAGCAGAAGTATGAAAGTACAGGCTTAGTAATTTTAGCCATGCCCACTTGGAATTCATTTCGGGATGCCATCAAGGAGCAGTACTACCCTGTCAAAAGCTATGAGGACAAATGCATAAAGTGGACCATGCTACGGCAGGGAAGGGACCAAGATGTGCCAGAGTTCACAAACATTTTTCATAGCCTTCGTACACAGTTGGGTATCAATGATTCTAAGCTACATTTGGTACTCAAATACCGCAGCTTCCTACACAAGTACATCCAGGATGAGATGGAGTTCCTGAACATCTCCTCGCTCAGCACAACGTACTGATATGCTGTCAAAATCGAGCAGAAGTTTAAACAAAAGAAGCGAGACTTTGGATCTGCAAATCCGAAGAACAAAGGACAAAGCCAAGGTAGGGCGACCCAAGACAACCCGTCAAAGCTGCAAGAAAAGAACAACAACATGAAGTCAAAGAAGGATGCAGGAAAGTGGTGTGATTTCCATAAGAGCCCCACTCATAACACAAGTGATTGTCTAACCAAGCAGTCGCTGGTGGCCGAGTTGAAGGCTTCCGAATCCGATGCATGTTCCAAGCCTGAGTCAAAACCCGATATGAGGAATGAAAAAGGAGAGAAGATCATTGAAATGGAGCTGAGTGCCACTATTTCCACCACCGAGATCCAAAAGAATGAGCCCGAAGATCCAAAGGAGGGGGAGTGCCTTTTCCACTCACAGGTGTGGGTGAAGGGTTTGCCGTTGCAATTCATTGTTGACAGTGGGAGCCAAAAGAACCTCATTTTAGTAGAGGTCATGAAGCAGTTGGGCCTACTGACTACACCACACTTGTAGCCATACAATATCAGGTGGCTTCACCAAGGACGAGATCTCCGAATCTTCCAGCAATTTTGTCTTCCCTACAACATCAAGACCTTCACAGATGAGGTATTGTGTGATGTTGCACCTCTTGATGTTTGTGATGTACTATTAGGCCAACCATACTTATGGAGGCGACACGCTGTGTATGAGTCAAGGCCTCACGCTGTTATTATTTCTTTGGGTAATTAATTATACAGGATACCATAGGTAGCCCCACCTATTGCCACCTCTTTGATCGCTGCTAAGAAATGTAACAAGCTCATCTCCCAGACTAGGAAATTCATTTTCTGTCTGGTTCGCTCCCAAAGTAAGGGGAAGATCATCACCACATCCATAACCCACATGAAGGGTTCCTCCATGCAGCAGAAACAATATAGGGATACGGTCATGAATGAATATAGGAACACCTTCCCCTCACCCACAGGGGTACCGTTGCACTGTCAGGTCAAGCATTCATTCGATTTGACTCCTAGAGCACCTCTACCCAATGGGTCAATATATCGCCGCTCCATTATGGAAAATGGAAAGTACAAGTAGCGACATGATCAACATCAGGTACCACACAAGTTTCAAGTATGTGGCAAAGTCTGGTTGCATCTACAGAAATAACGCCTTACAAGAGCCCATAAGAAGCTTAGACCACTCTGACATGGTCCTTACACCAGTACCAAGGCTGTGGGAAACAATTCTTTGGAGCACAACATTCCCCCATTCCTTCTCTTGCACTGAGTGTTCAAAGTGGACTGCCCTCTACCATGCTTCCCACCATTACTGGACAAATAAGAGATTGCAGAACAACTCCAGGGACCAAGTTCAATTGAAGTTTCCTCATCTCGTGGAGGAACTCAACACAATGGGGACCATTGCTTCTTAAGGGGCAAGGAATGATCCAGGTGGATGTTGGTGGCCACCCACCTATCCCACTTGGACACCCACAGCTGTCTCTTTTAGTTTTTTTCAGTTTCCTTAATTGTAGCACAATATACTATTTTTGGCAGTTTTTCGGGTCCTGAACTTCAGGAGCCATTTTGAGGCCCTAAACGACGTTTTTTGGGGAAACTGGGAGCAACATAGGTCCATGGACCAATGTTTCTCTTCCCAAAGTTGTAGTCCTCAGATATATCTTTCTAATGAGCTATGGTGTGCGTCAAACAGAGATCGTATGCCAAAGTTACGACCCCAGGAAGTTGATGTACCAATTTACCCAAACGGGGCCCACAGTTTGGCGTTTCATCTCCTAGGGTTAGGTTTTTGGATGTTTAGGGTTTTCCATTGTTTCTTAACAATAAATAGGCCTTCGAGCCTCATTGTAACACAGTTCAGAGGCATGTAGCCGCCACATCTCTTCTTAGAGATAAGCTACCATCGCCCTAGCTGGTTTATTTCCATTTTTGTTTGTAAGCATGTGTTGAGTCCCAAACCTGCACTTCCCTATATACCCTTTCAGCCTTCTTTTTCCATTTACTTCATCCACCAAGATGTCAAATAATTGCATATTAGTCTAACAAGAGCTTATGAAATGGTTTCCTAACTATGTTTATCACTCTTGTTTGATTTAGATTTTTGTTCAAACAACTGCGGAAACTTGTCACTTCCCGCAGCCAGCCCAAGTTTCCGCAACCATTTTGTTAAAGGCTACGTTACAGGTGTCCAATGGAGAAACCAACCACATGGGCAAGCTGCAAGTGACGTGTACATGGAGTGTGTCCCCTCAGTTCAGCCAAATCACTCATAAACGGTCGTGGTCAACGACTGTCAAAGGAAGGGCCAAACGAGGAGTTTTGCGGTGGCACGGCTCTGTTTTACCCACGTGAAGGTTTGCGTGGCACGATCCTTAGTTTCCAGAGGTATTGGCACACCTGTAGATCAGCCCATCAACTGAATCGAGCAGCCACCACTCCATGGATTCAATTGTCATGATGACCATAACGCTAGATCTCATGCCAAGTAGATTTACGTGTCTCTTGGCAGCATAAAATCTAGGAATTAGTTGCAGCACTTCTACTTATAAATAACGCGTTGATATACGCTGGATAGTTAGTTTTTGAGATGTAATTTTGACTGTTGTTATTAGCCCACTGTACTGTGCTTTACTTTGTTTTATTACTGCACTTTAAATATATGAGAAGACAGCATTCCTGAATTCAATTTGTGACTAAGTGATTGACTGGCCGAGGTTGCAGAGGGCCCCTGTACACCAAAGCTTTGTATAGTTTCTTACTTGCTTTCATTTATTTTTTTTATAATCATTGCTTGTATATATATTGTGCTGTTCTGATGTTCATTGCTGTCCATATTTCCTTTATGTTTTCTTTTATAACTGTTAGCTGATCAATGCTTCTTTTACAGGTTTTTGTAGGCCGCTCCGGCAAATTTACATATTTTTGATAACTACTGACATGAGATCATCTTGTCCTTTCTGCTGATTTTCATTTCTTGAGTTTAATTCCAGCACTATCATTTCTTTCAAGTTTTGTTTTGCTTATTTACTTTTCTGCTACTTAGACATCATATTACTCATCTGTTTATGATTTCCTTTCTATAGCCAAGCGACTCAATTAGTAAGGAATCATAATATTACTTGTCGTAGTATGATTTAGTTTGCTTTCCTGCAAGTTAGAGATTGAATTACTTATGCCATTTTCAAGAGTTGAAATATGAATGAGTAGTTAAATCTTAGTTTCCTTTTATGCAATTTAATTTCCTGCAATTTAGATATCATATTAATCAGCCTGTTTATGATTACTTCCTATCGCCGGAGTGAGTCGAAAGGTGAAGGGTCAGAATGTGGGTTGAAGTAGTGTGATTTAGTTTGCTTTGCTTTCAGTCTTTGAGTTGCTTTAAGTTCAGCTTTTATTTTCTTTTTCATACAGCAATAAGGATACTGGGCCATTGTCACTAGTTCACTATTTTGGTACATTTACTTCCTTTTGAGAATTGATTTCATTACAGTCAATTTGAAACTTTGTTTTTGAAAACTTTTAAGTTTGGAAAATCACTGTAGAAATCACCATTACCATCCATACTTAACTTTCAATTTCGCCATCACACACTAGGGAATCTGCAGAAGATAAACCCAAAAACAAACTAAAAAACTCAAAAACGACAAAAGACTAAGAAAACGGTTATCTTGCACATATAGTGCACTTCACTTCATCAGTTTATGAATCCTGGATTGACATTTTAAATATCAATTTAGGACACACTAAATTGACCAAACATTTTGGCACCGTTGCCGGGGAAGTGAAACTAGGTAGCCAATTTCTTAAAAAAAAATAATAAAAATAAAATTTCAAGGAAGGAAAATTGATAACCTCTCAAAGTATGCTCTCCTCTTGCACTTAGTGTGACCTGGAGGATCAGAAACGAGAAAGTTATTGGTTTAATAGTTTCTTGAGTATGCTCCCTTCTTGCACCTAGAGTGACCTGGAAGATCAGAAAGAGAATTATTAGCCCGACTTGAAGAAAAATAAAAATGACATGCATAGAGCAAGAGATTCTAGGGGAAGGTTTTTAGCTAGAGCCAAGAGTTCAATTTTCACAACTCAATCTACTTCAAGGAATAGACAAGAGACACCTCCATCATCTCCAACCCACACTCCTAGCCTTAGGATTCCTGGAATTCAAGAGGCAGTAGTTGAATTATGAGACTCTCCCACACCATCCATCAAATCTGAATTAGGAAAAGATCCTTTCTTTCCTTCTACAGGGAGACACATTGTAATTGAAGAAGTAGAATCACCTGTGGAAGAAGAGGGAGAAATTCCTCCTCGTTCGCCATTAGTAGAGGAACCAGAGGACTCTGAAATCTCTAAGGAAGCTACCATGACAGAAGAGGTAGTTAACGGATTTGGTAGAGGTAGAGGTAGAGGAGGGGGAGGAGGAAACAATGGAGAAGGTAGAGGTAACAATGGGGGAAATAGGGATGGAGATAACTCATTCGGATTTCCTATAGTCGATGAGGATTCTCGAGCAACAATGAAAAATATTTCACCATCTGTCCTCCCAAACTTTCATGAGTTAAGAAATGAGGATCCTGAAACATTTCTATTTGAGTTTGAGGTCGTGTGTCGAACTTATGATTATCTGGAAGACTCTCAAAAACTCAAACTGTTTCCTTCAACATTGAAAGGAGCTGCTTTGAAATGGTTCATGGGATTACTCACTCAATCCATTAGGACTTGGAATGATATGAAACAAACATTTTTGGATAGATACCTGGACTATTGTATGCCCACCAATCACAAGGATGAAGTATTCAAAATGGTGCAAAGAGAAGATGAAAACTTGGAGGATTTACTTGAAAGATTCCAATACAACCTGAAAAGAGAAAAAATGAGTAACTTAGATGAGGAAACCCTAAAAGCCCTTCTATTAAAAGCCATTAGAGATGAATGGATAGATATTTTGAACATGATGGGAAAAGGAGATATATCTCAACTTCCACTTCATGATATAACAGAGCTATGTGTCCATCTCTCAATAGGAAAATCTAAAACTGGAAAAGGGCCTAAAGATCCTTCTCTCATTAGAGCAAACAAATCTGCAACTGGATCAGTAAGTAGGCTGAGATTGGCAATATGCTTGATGAATTCAAAACTGATATCTTAGGGAGTCTTAGTGAGCAACTGGACACTCTTAAGATACACAATAAGCAGAAAGCTGAAGCTGAAGCTTTGGCCATCTTTTGCCCAAAATGTAGAAATAAACATGCTCTAAGGGAATGTCCCTTGGATGCAAAATTTGTAGAAACATGTGTGATTTGTTCAGAGAATCATGAGACCAAGGATTGTCCTTCAATTCCTGGGCTCAAAGCTGTCTTTCAAGAAGATCCAAATACAATTGGGTCTCTCTGTTTTGTTGCAAGGAGACCTTGGGAGGGGCAACAAATCCAAGGGTTTAACAACTCTGTGAACTTTCAAACCCCACCAAATTGTAATCCTTGGCAAAAACCTTGGTCCCAACCTCAAAATCCTTTTCAATCATGGGTACAAGGCATGCAAAATCCTTATGGGAGATTTGCTTAATTTTATCAATATCCTCCATCCTTTCAAAACCAACAAGCTCCACAACTATCATTGCCATTTCCACAACAACAACAACCTTCTCAACAGAATCTAAATTCTCAACTCTTGCTTCCATTCCAACAGAAGTCAAATCAACTTCCTTACCAGCCATTGCCAAACCCCAATAACAAAAACCCTCAAAATTATTACATGGTAGAAGGTCAACAATTTCCTACCTATATGATTGTTCCTCTCAATGATGTAGAACTCAGATCTGGTAGAGTTTTAGATAAACCTTTTATAGATGCCCAAAAGCAAAGCATTTCTGAGGAAGATTCTCTTGAAGCCAATAAAGGTTCTGAAGCATCTCTTCAAAACCCAAGCACTCAGAAAGAAAAAGAAAAAGAGTTAACCCCCACAACTCCTATAGTTGAGCAACCTGCATCTTCATCCACACCTCCTTTTCCTGAAAGATTACAAATTGACAAAGGGGTGGAAAAACAAATCTTGTTGCCTGACTATGATTTTCTAGATGAATTGAAGAATGTCTGTATCAAGATTCCCTTGTTACAGGCCATTAGAGAGATTCCTATTCTAGCAAAAACAATAAAGGAGTTGAGTCTTAAAAGACCAGGAAGGAAACCTAGAGATACAAGAAGAATCCACCTGGTAGGAAAAATTGCAGATATCATGATGGGAAAAATTACTATGCAGAAGTATGTAGATCCCAGTAGTCTAATTGTCAAAACACATATCAATGGGGTAGAAATTCCAAATACTTTGATTGATTTAGGGGCTGCTATCAAAATTATGAGTAGACAAACTATGGAATAGCTGAAACTTCCTAATCTTCTTTTTACACCTACTTTACTGCAACTTGCAGATTGATCAATTATCAAACCAGATGGTGTATTAGAAGACATTTCGGTCTCCTTAGACTCTTGGGAATGTCCAGTAGATTTCATGATTTTAACTCCCAAGAGTAATTTAGGAGGACACCCTCTCATCTTAGGAAGACCTTGGCTAGCCACAGCTGATGCTTTTATCAGTTGTAGGTCTGGGGATATGTATATTTCTGATGGTAATTCGACAAAGAATTTCAATCTGTATCCTCCAGCAAAATCAATTACAAAAATAGGAGATAATGAGTGGGTTGATGATGAGGATACTATACAACCTGTCTTTACCATTTCTGAAGTCAGTGAAGATAGTTAAATTCTGAACACATTAGAAAACTTTGAAACATCTTCAGAATATGACCACACACAATTTCAGTTAGATTCTGACATTGATTATCTATCATCTAGACAAATGTCTCTTTTCTCTATGGAAGAGTTTGGTAGTTCTGCCATTGAGATCTTTCCAGGTAAAACATTGAATATCAACAAAAACTTGGAAAGATCACAACAGGAAGAGCTAACCAAAATCTTGCAAAAACATTCTACTGCATTTGCATGGGAGTATACTGATATGAAAGGTATTGACCCTAAGACTTGTATTCATCACATCTACATCGAGGAAAACAATAGACCAATCAGACAGCCTCAGAGAAGGATGAATCCAAACCTTAGGGAGATAGTGAAAGAAGAGCTCCAAAAACTACTCAATGTAAACTTCATTTATCCAATTTCAAATAGCCGATGGGTTTCTCCTTTGGTTATAGTACCTAAAAAGAATGGTAAATGGAGGGTACGCATTGATTACAGGGAATTGAACAAAGCAACTTTGAAGGATCACTTTCCTTTACCCTTTATTGATCAGGTTTTAGACACTTTAGCAGGCAAAAAGTATTTTTCATTTTTGGATGGTTTTAGTGGCTATAATCAGATTCAGGTAGCACTTGAAGATCAGGATAAGACCAAATTTACCTGTCCATGGAAAAATTTTGCTTACCGAGTACTTCCTTTTGGATTATGTAATGCACCCACAACATTTCAAAGGGCAGTACTAGGAATCTTTTCTGATCTAATCCATGATTGTGTAGAGGTTTATATGGATGATTTTACAGTTTATGGTAATTCGTTTGAAGAGGCATTAGAGAATTTGGAAAAAGTCCTTATAAGGTGTAAAGAAACAAACCTATCACTGAGTCATGAAAAATGCTTTATGATGTTTACTGAAGGGATTGTTTTAGGACATCATATTTCAGGGGATGGGATTAAAGTTGATAGATCAAAAGTTGAAGTCATCTCCAAGTTGCCTATTCCAAATTGTCAAAAAGATGTTAGAAGTTTTCTTGGATTTACTGGATACCATAGAATCTTTATTGAAAACTTCACCAAAATAGCATCTCCACTCTTCAAATTACTTACAAAATACTGTGAATTCAAATGGGATCTTGATTGTCAATCTGCGTTTGAAACTTTGAAAATAAGAATATCTGAAGCACCCATTTTGAGAGGGCCAAACTGGAAACTTCCTTTCCATATTTCCACAGATGCTTCAGATACAGCTCTAGGAGCTGTGTTGGGTCAAAAGGATTTAGTTCCTTATGCCATTTACTACACCAATAAAAACCTGACTCCCACTGAGTTAAACTATACTGTGACTGAAAAAGAGTTCTTAGCTGTTGTTCATGCAATCAATAAGTTTAGACATTATATAACAAGCTATGAAACTTTTGTCCATACTGATCATTCTGCAATTAGATATCTCATGAACAAACCTGTTACTAATGGCAGAGTTACAATATGGCTCTTACTTTTACAAGAATTCAATATTACTGTGTTGGATAGACCAGTGAAACAAAATACAGTAGCTGATTTCTTGTCTAGAATCCAAAATACTAATGAAGATTCTCCTGTAGAGGATAAGTTTCCAGATGAGTATTTATTTGCAGTAACTACTAAGACTCCTTGGTATGCAGATATTGCTAACTATTTGGTTACAGGAAAGCTACCTCCACATTTATTTCCTAGTGAAAAAATAAGAATTATTCAAGAGAGTTCAAATTATTCATGGATTTCTAATGAATTGTTTAAAACAGGGCTAGATTGTGTGATCAGAAGATGTGTTCGGGAAGATGAAATCCCTGACATCCTCAAGGCATGTCATGATGAACCATGCGGTGGACACTTTGCTAACAAAAGGATGGCCTATAAAATCCTTTCTTTAGGATATTATTGGCCTTCCCTTTTCAAAGATGCAAAACAATATGTCAGAAGGTGTGACATCTGCCAAAGATTTGGGAGACCGACTCTTTCAAATGAAATGCCATTACAACCACAAGTACTCATCGAACCCTTTGAAAAATGGGCTTTAGATTTCATTGGACCCATTAATCCACCATCTAAACAGAAAAAGTATATATTGGTATGCACTGATTATGTCACTAAATGGGTAGAAGCCAAAGCATTGCCTTCTGCCACTGAAAATTTAGTTGTTCAATTTCTTTTTGAGGACATTTTTACTCGTTTTGGTGTCCCAAGAGAAATTGTGACAGATCAGGGAAGTCAATTTACATCTAACTTGATGGAGAAGCTGATGGAAGAATACAAAACCAAGCACAGAAAATCTACTCCTTACCATCCGCAAGCAAATGGCCAAGTGGAGTCTACAAACAAAGTTCTTGAGAGCATCATCACAAAAATGTTCATCTACACAGAAGAGATTGGGCAGAAAGGCTTCCTGAAGCCTTATGGGCATACAAAACTACATGGAGGAATACAACAAGACATTCTCCCTATGAACTTGTTTATGGGAAAGAAGTCCTGCTCCCCATTGAGTTTCAAGTCAAGACTTTCAAGATGGCAGTCCAGTTGGGGAAGAATCTATCAGAATCCCAAAAGCACAGAATGGAGCAGCTGAATGAGCTAGATGAGATCAGACAAGAAGCAATTTTAAGGACTGATCTAGTTCAACATCAAAGAGCTAAGTGGCATGACAGATACATCAAAGAGAGAAAGTTTCAAGAGGGAGATTGGGCATTACTGTTTGATTCCAAGTTCAAAGAATTCAAAGGTAAATTTTAGACCCATTGGCTTGGGCCATATGAAATTGACAAAGTCTTTAACAATGGAGCGGTAAGAATCAAAACCATTGATGAATTTCAGATTCCTCTTATTGTGAATGGCCACCTATTGAATTTTATCATAAGCCACTCTCAAAAGAGGAATTTGTCAAGGTGTTCCAAGAGAATTGTGCAATAAGGCTGGTGGAGAAGAATTCTTCTTCCCCACCAGCCTAGCCTTTGTTTCTTTCAGTTAAAAAAAAATAAATATTGTATAAGCCTGAAAACCAATCATAGATTGGCAGTCTTATACAGAAAATATAGAGTGAAAATCAGGGACACTTGACACTCTATATTTTCCAAAAAAAAAAAATCTCCTCTCCTTCTTTTTCCATCTTCACTCCACCTCATTTGCCATTTCACTCCATCTCCATCTCATTCACATTTTCGCTTCACTTCACTCCGCTTCATTTTCACTCCATTCCACTCATTCCATTTTCATTTCATCAATAAAAGTTCCTTCCAAGACTATTTTCACTCAGTTAGTTCTTTTCTAACTATCTTTATTCAGCTAAGTGGGTGCTGTCCCAATTTCCGCAGCTGGAAGCAGTTTCCGCAGCCAGAAACAATTTCCGCAGCCAGAAATGATTTCCGCAGCTACCACCACTATGTTTTTCAAATTCACAGTCAAAATGTTAGTACAAAAATCATGAAAATGTAGGTGTAAGTGAGCAAATTCCATGAAGACATGGAGCATCTCCAAGACATCAAGAAAGAACAGTTGGTTAAAAGCTATGAGCAAGAAATGACAAAGTTTCCAAAGGTATGAGAATTTTTTTATTATCAAATAGCAATTAAAGTCATGATTATGCATAGTTATCAAACCATAAAAAGTTCTACTATGTGCAATGATTCGATATGATAGCTCCATTAGCCACTCCTATTCCACGATATTACTCCATACACCATGAATTCATTTCTTAACGGTTTCATTATGGATTTTCGGGTTTAAACTCAAGTTGACTGCACTTTCAATTGCCACCTGCGCTCATAAGATGTGACCAATCCTTTTACGGCTCCTCTCCATCGTATTTCCCACAGCCATCTATCAAAACGTGTGATCTCCTGTTCGCAGCCGTTAATTCAAAAAAGATCTCGCCTCCACTCCATTCACTTACCATTTCATTAAAGATCTTCCTTTTCATACACATGCATTTCAATTTGTGAACTTATTTACTACTGCTTATCCTCTGTTCCGCCTATAATCTGAAGCATTCCCGTTACCTGCTACCGATTGCAGCCACTGCATTTTACCATAAACCCTGCAACCGAGCTACCTTCCCTCTGCTAAATCCTCATACGCAATTGCATCCTCAGTTGAAATTTAAAACAGAGAAAGGAATGGGAAAACTACTAAGGGCAGAGCCAGAAGGACCGAAATATCTAGAAGGTTACCCTCAAGCCAAGGATTTTCTGAAGAAATCCAAATGGTTACGCTTCATTCAAAAGTTTAAAGGCTATAACAAAGAAGTAACCAAGGCTTTTGCACGGTCTTTCGATGGTCAAATGGTGGAGATTGGAGATTTGAAGCTCACGGTGACCGAAACAACAGTAGCAGCTGCCACAGGCTTACCCCAGGAAGGTGAGCGATGGTTCAAAAACAAAAGTGTGGATGAACAGGCATGGAGAATTATGCTAAGAAACCTAGGTATGGACACCACTGTGTTTACTAAAGGAATTCCTGTTCATGCATTGAAGGAAGAATGGGCCAGTTTGCTGTTAGTTATCCAAAAATTTGTCACTTGTGAAGGACGCTTTGGTTCGATGTACATGTACCATGCTAGACTGTTGATGAATTTCTTAGAGAATTAGACCCTTAATTTGCCTTATTTCTTACTGTTGAGTTTGAAGAAGATGAGTATTACAGTCCAAAAACACATAGGCAATATAGAACCTCATCTATATCATCATGGACTTATAAAAATTATTATTGAAGACCAACTAAAGAAAAACAAAGATACCTGGGGACAATTCTTGATAAGAAACTACTTCCAAGATCCATCTGAGGCCTCTGAAAGTAGTACACCAAAGACACCAAGAAAAAGTAGGAGAAGAGAAAAGAGCACCATAGTCCAAGACTCCCCTACTACAGAAACTCAAGAAATTGGTCAAAAAGAAGAAGAAGACAGAACTAAAGACAAGAAACAGAGGAAAGAAAAAGGCAAAAGGACCATCCAAGAAGTCTACCAATCACATGAGCCATCTATAGAGGAAGACTATCAAACATTGTCTGAGAGACTAATGCATCTTCAAAAACAGGCTGCTATAGCAAAGAAAAAGGAAAAAGGAAAACCGAGTATACAAGAAAAGAGTACTAGTCCACCATACTTAAGGAGAAGCACCAGGCTAAGAGGAAAGGGGAGTAAAACACAAATAAAACAGCCCACTTCATCGACTTGGGTGGAGAGACACCTGAGAAAACTCCAGCTAGCCGTAGTCCACCTCGTCCTCAGCCAAGAATTGAAACTAGTCCTCCACATGATGAAAGCCCTTCTCGGCCAGAGCTAGAGAGCAGTCCTCCTCCTCCACCAGATTTTGAACTCAGTCCAAGAAAGACACCTGAGGTAGATCCCAATCAACAGGAGGTATATGACTACTTGGAATCATTAGAAAAATCAGCTGCAGGTCCGAGTACCACTCTGCCACTAGATGCACAAGTTCAGTCCTTAAAGCAAGAGGTATTTGAATTAGAGGTCCTAAACAGGCATATCAAGCAGGAAAATGAAGCACTCAAAGAGTAGAGCAAAGTAGATAAAATTATTCATGATAACACTATGCTCCATTTAGGACTATGGCAAAAGAAAAACAAGAAACTGAAGAAAAAGTGCAAAAAGTTGAGCAGAGAATTAATCAATCTCAAATTCAGATGTCTAATAAGGAAACCAAGGATGGTGGTAGCACCAAAGAAGAAGAAAAGAGGGCTAGATGTCCTAGCAGAAGCATCAGAACATATGGATTAGAGGGGAGTGACTAAATTTTGGTTGCATGAGGACATGCAACACCTTCACAGTGGGGGTATGTTGAGTCCCAAACCTGCACTTCCCTATATACCCTTTCAGCCTTCTTTTTCCATTTACTTCATCCACCAAGATGCCAAATCATTGCATATTAGTCTAAAAAGAGCTTATGAAATGGTTTCCTAACTATGTTTATGACTGTTGTTTGATTTAGATTTTTGTTCAAACAGCTGCGGAAACTTGTCACTTTTCGCAGCCAACCAAAGTTTCCGTAGCCATTTTGTTAAAGGCTATGTTACAGGTGTCCAATGGAGAAACCAGCGATATGGGCAAGCTACAAGTGACGTGTACATGGAGTATGTCCCCTCAGTTCAGCCAAATCACTCATAAATGGTCGTGGTCAACGACGGTCAAAGGAAGGGCCAAACGAGGTGTTTTGCGGTGGCACGACTCTATTTTACCCAAGTGAAGGTTTGCGTGGCACGATCCTTAGTTTCCGAAGGTACTGGCACACCTGTAGATCAGCCCATGAACTGAATCGAGCAGTGACCACTCCATGGATTCAACTGTCATGATGACCATAACGCTAGATCTCAGGCCAAGTAGATTTACGTGTCTCTTGGCAGCATAAAATCTAGGAATTGGTTGCAACACTTTCACTTATAAATAACGCGTTGATATATCCTGGATAGTTAGTTTTTGAGATGTAATTTTGACTATTGTTATCAGCCCACTGTACTGTGCTTTACTCTGTTTTATTACTGCACTTTAAATATATGAGAAGACAACATTCCTGAATTCGATTTGTGACTAAGTGATTGACTGGCCGAGGTTGCAGAGGGCCCATGTACACCGAAGCTTTGTATAGTTTCTTGCTTTCATTTACTGTTTGTTATAGAAATTTTTGGCACTGCAACCCCAAGCATAAAATGTCCATAAACTAAGGGCTCCTAAGTCCCTAAAAGTGTTGTTCTAACCCCTAAAGGAACAAGGTCAACTGATTACAGCTTCTCCTAGAAGTTCTCCATGAAAAACTGCTCAGAATTGGTCAAAACAGGATCATTTCAGTTGCTCCATAGGAAAAGTGTGTTGCATCTCACCTAAATACACTGTGTGGGTGTGTTTCATTTCAAAAAGCCCTTCTATGGGGTGCGATGGGCGAGAAGTGACAAATGGCAGTGTCATTCCGCCAGGTGGAGAGGCATGGAATCTTCCAGAAACTTCTCCTGTCAGACACTTGCCTCTCTGAATTCGACCAAGGATGAGTAAGAGATCATCAATCTCCAAGTGGAAGCAAGAACTATCAGAGGGAAGACACTAATCAAATCACAAGCTGACTCGTCTCCCTTACAGATATCTATATATGGATCCCTCATCCCAAAGATCTAGAGGCTGGAATTTTGCATATTGTAAGGAATTGTTGTTGGTTTCTTGAGACAACATCATAAGTGTTGGGTGATCTAAGCTTTGTATGAGGTGAAGAAGGGCTTACTTGCTGAGAGGATGATGCTGGGTCAGAAAAACTGGTTGTAACTCCCTTGGCTCTTTCTTGTTTATCAATAAAAGCTATTCAAGTTTTTCTCCATACTCTTGTGTCATTTATGTTTTATGCATTTGTATGGTCAATTTACATATGATCCTAGATTGTTTATGATTATAGATCCATGTTCTTGTATAGTGTTATGCTACTGTGATCCTACAGGTACTCTGTGAAGCTGGGCGTACAAGGGAGCAAGTAGCAAAAGGCTATCAAGAGAGAGAGGAATCGAACTAGGAGATTAGCGCAAGACAGAGGTTGGTCTTCTTTGTTCTTCTCTCATCTATATTTCATAAAGGAAAAAACAAAAGTAGCTGTACTTTGTTTGTTTTTAAGGTAGCTACCACACCTTAGTGGGATAAGCAGTTCTGTGTAGACACTTTTCCTTGTAACAAAATGGTGACTCCACTGGGGATGAATTAGTTTGTTTGTTTATCTTCCTTTTTGCTTATTTTATAAACTTATAGACGGAGCCTGAAGTCGAGCCAGGTAGCTTTCGAACTGCATTTGCTACACAAATGCAAAGTAGATAAATGCCGCTTCAGTCAATCTCCGGGATTTGTTTATAAATTAAACAACTGATTTACAAACTCTCTGATTGCCCCTTGTGGTAGCTCTAGTAACCTCCTTAGATCTACCCCTGATTGTTGCTTTACTGATTACCATTTGCTCGGCCAAAACCCATGAACTGAACTGCAAACTATGACCCGGAACCCAAGCAAAGTCTCGTCTCTGGCCCAACGTAGGTACTGTTATGTGAATATGAAATTCAACGCACTTCCCGAGTGTAGTAGGTGCGCTGCATTTCAAATTCCCTGTGTTACAGGTGCGCTGATCAGACTAGGCATTGTTCAGTTTTGGTTTCTGTGATTCATTCTTTTCAGTTCTATTCATGAATTTTGCTGCCAGTAATCAGTATATCTATGTGTGAAACCCCTTTTCCTTGCTGTTATTCCGCCTCCTTTGTGCAAAAGAACTGTAAATGTTTTTGTGTATTTGTTGAGTCATTTTCAGTTCTCCTGTGCAAAAAGTAACGTAATCGTACTGTCGTCCTTTGATTTGAAAGTGTCGCAAGTGTCATTTTCAGTCATAGGAAAGAGTTTGGTTACTATTGATAGTCGATTACCCTGTTACTATTGTATTTGGTCTGAATTTATGGTTTTTCTAGTGTCGAAAGCAAGTATTCATTTCCGAATCATAAAGTGTTGTGATTGTCTTCATTTTTTATTTTGAAAAAGAAACTTGTTAGTAATTGTCGCTTGAAAAGTAATTCAGATTTGCGCATTAGCTTTCTTTTTATCATTAACATACTAAGAAAGCCGAAAACAAATACATGCATGTGCATTTGCATTTAGACTGTTTGATTGGTTTGATTTAGGACAATGCATTTAGTGTGTGATCTTTGCTCTTTGCGAAAGAATACTGTCTCTCTTTCCTTAGTAGCTAGGATTTTCATTGCACAAAGAAGATAAAAGACTGTGTATCATCTCAGATTGCATTTTAGGAATTGTACATCTACATCTCACGGTGAACCTGAAAGGTAAATTTCTGAAGCAAGATCAACTATAAAATAAATTTAATGAATCTAACAATGCTTTGGAACCTAACGCACAACATCTAGAAGTCTAGGCTAGAGACTTATTCCGGAGTCGTAAAGCCTGGTAACTGTTGCTCTCGCTGATGGTTGGGTGATTCCTCCACTTTGAGACGATAAGTGCCAGTACAAACTTGTGCTCCCACGTACTGTCGATTATATTTTGGGAGACCACAATAGGCTTAATCCTTTATCCATAGGAAGCCGTGTCTGCCGCCCTATTGATCGCAATGCACTGAACACAGCATTCGGGAAGATTGACTGCCGTACCGTAAAAAGTATTCTACAGTTTTGCAATTGGTTTGGTAATCCCTCTACCTAGATTTCCAGAGCAGTCCCTTTCGTTCCTTTTCAGACTCCTTGACGAAAAAGGTCCATCTGAGCACTTGTCACTTCAGGCTCATTAAAAATCGAAGGCGACTAGAGTCATCTTTTGTTTTTTCTTGACTCTTAAAAATTGAAAAAACAAGTTGTGTCAAAGCGTCTAAAATTTATTTTAAACGGAATAATCATCACCTTTTCCTACATTGATCTTAGGTTGAGTAAATGGAATCCACCAACCAAGGAATTCCCCTTGGAGGAAATGCTAGTCCCTTCTCTTGGGGAGATGTTGGTGCACCCCATATGGCCACATTGTCGCTTCCAGGATTGACAATCGGCTTGCCCGTATGGCTCTTCTCAACCTCTGTCATTCAGAACACCGCAATTCCTGATCAATCGAGTCAACAACTAGACGAATCCAAAGTTACCCACCAACCTTCTACTTCCTCCAATTCTTCCTCTCCTCCTTCTTCTTCACTTGATGGGGTTGGTAAAGCCAAAAATCAAGTACCTGAGAAGAAGAAGGAAAAGAAGAGGAAAGAGAAGAAGAAGAAGGAGCCAAAAGCGAAAGGGGGCAACCAAGCGTCGTCTAGCGAAAATCCACACACTGCACCGACCAGGCCTAAATCGCCATGTGTCATTTGCAAAGGAGACCACTATCATAGAGATTGTCCCTGCATCCCTCGGATCTTAAGGGACTGGTCTCCTCGTTTGCACAACCCGGTGTCGTCAACCTCTGATGATCATGTTGAAAGCACACCGTTGACTAGTGAAAGTGAAGCCCCAGGACAAAAAGGAAAATATAGATTTCCTTGTAAACTATGCGAAGGCGACCATGTCGTCCATCGTTGTCCCTTCTTAGACTAGGCTAAAAGAGTTTTGGACGATCTTCCGGTTTCACCGTTACGACTTCCTCCTGGATATAAAAAAATCTTGCTGAGTCCGTCACTAGTTGAAAAGCCGGCTGACCCGCCTAGGTGGTCGGCCGAAGCATCTATCATTGAAGACAAACCATCTGAATCCATACCAGACGAAAGTCAAAAGGTCGAGGCGGAAGTTGACCCGGTCTTGCCTTCAGAGGTTCCATCTTCAGATGATACAGTCACAGAAGAGAATAAGGATGACACCGTCCAAATTCTTTTCGTAAGCAAAGACTCCGATGAACATGGGGGAAATTTACCCATTCCTTTACCGCAGGAAGAAAGTTCGTCAGAGTCATACTCGGCCGTCTATTCGGTCCCACCTCCAAGCAACCTAGTTGTCTCCTTCGACTGGGATCAACTAGGCAGACCCCGTTTACCGCTAGTGTACCATTCTGAATTATTGCTCAAATATATAGAATGGTTATGCCTGGTACCATCATAGATGAAGGGGCTTCTGTGAGTATCCTTTCCTCGACTACTTGGAAAGCGCTTGGTTCGCCATCGCTTTTGCCTGAGCTGAGAAATCTAACAGGCTTTGACAAAGGAACCAGTCGACTGTTATGGATCCTTCCCAATGTGCCCATAACATTGAGAGGGAAAACCATTCACATAAACGTAATGGTAGTTCAAGGACCCCTGGATTATAATCTACTCCTTGGACAAGACTATATTTATTGCATGGGAGCCATTGTCTCATCACTCTTTAGAGTAATGTGTTTTCCGCACGAAGGAAGAGTGGTCAAGCTCGTAGACTAGCTTTCATTTCCCGGATCACACATAGCAAATAGTCATATACCATCCCTAAATGGTCTTTTCACACAAGGAATGTCTCATCAATCTCTAGTCCGTCCACTTGATGAGCGCGAGTGATTTGGGGGACATGACTGAAACCCAAGGGGCATGCACCCTGGTCTGCTTCGGCAGGAAAACTTCGGGTATAGCATAGGTTTCCGCGAGAGATATATGACTAGTCTGTACTCCCGTCCGTGATTGGAAAAGGGGGTTAGATTGGAATAAGATTCCCTCGTCAAAGTTATGTGAGTGGATTACCTCACCTTTGTCTATTTCGGTAGACATCGCCGAAGAAATGTTTTGTTTGCAGTGTGAATAGAATAATCATTGGTAACCTGAAAGAGGTAGACCTTTCCCGATAAAACAAATGTTTTGTTGGTGATTTGAAAGGTGACCTTGAAACTCTATTTTATACCTGGGGGCATGCAAACCTTTTGGCATGCAAGCAAAGAGCGATTATTTATCTTTCTTTTTTTGGATTAGTCGTTTCCTAACTTTCATAAAGAAAGGATGTGGGGCAAAGATTTGAAAAATTTCCGTTTTAAATGGGACATTATTATTATACGACTGGATTAATCGAGCAATTTTAGCACATAGTTCAAGCTCGTTAAAAAATAAACATAAGTCATGAGCAAATGTTTCCCCCAGTGTTTAAGCTCAATAAAAAAAAATGAACCAATTCCCGGTAAATAACCATCATGAATGTAGTACTTCAGCCTTTAAAGCCTTGGTCGTGTTCCCATCATCACCTCCACTCTGTATGGTCGATCATTCACCTCCATTTGATTGTTTACCCCTTTTGAGGAACAACTGCGAAGAGTGATCTCACTAGCCATCCTTGTAACACTGTCGTGATTGGAAAATTCCAAACCTTACCTGGAATCAGCTGCTACCGAATTTTATCACTCGTTCCTCAAAAGACGAGTCTACTTTAAGCTCTTTTCAACTTACTCATAAAATATGAAAAGATTGCCGAGCCATTGGCCTCTCCAGCTCGTTAAAGGGACTGAAAGTGCTATCCCTCCTCTAGATTTTAATCTTTTTGGACCTGAGGGATTATTACACAAAAAGATCGAGCGCTTGTTTTGTTCGGCTCGTTAAAAGTATCGAAAATTCATCCCTTCTGTATTGTTTTATACTTTTTCAGACTTAAGGGATTAGATGACGAAAAAGGAAATTTGGAGTTTCCTTTACATTCCTTTTCAGACTCTCTAAAATTGAAAAGGACCGAGTTGTCTTTGTCGTTAAACTCGTTAAAACTTAATAGCGACAAACTTGTCCATAGCAGACAAGAACGAGTTTCACTATCGCTAGGCTCATTAAAACATAGCGATGGGTTTGCCCGAAGGGAAAATTATAGAACAAGCATATGTTATCCTCCTCAAGCTTGACAAAAATAAAGAGGTACTGGTTAGCAATGACTGGGGAAAAATTGGGAAGAAAACTTGAAGAAACTTTGTTGGTAGGAAGTTGCTCTTGAACATGACACTTTCACTCCGCATCCAAGTTGGGTTGGGTTGTTTCATTCACCGGTCACATCACCATGGTACCATCACACCATCCACATTTGGGGTTAATGCTACCAATCCATTACGTCAGTGTCGCCGATATGTTCAAGAGAAGTCATTTAGAGAATTCACCTGTGTCTCACCTGCTACAATACATTTAGGCTCCATTCTTTCATGACCGCCACCCTGAACCTTATATCACCAGATCATTTTCACCTCCATTAAAATCATTTGATCCATTCCATGTCATTGATGTGGGATTCATTAAGGCCCTCCTATGATGGATCGCTTCTTGTCGACATCAGCTCATTATCCAAGAAGTCGATCTAGGAACACCCCGTTTAGTACTTTGAAGCTTGCATGCCTCAATGGCAAGTTTCTCACTTCCGGCAACAGGTTTACATCAATGAACTTTGACCGAAAGATTTTGCGTGGTGTTCGACGCCAAGTCCTTTATTCACACCACGTGAATTGTACTGCAGTACCTTGAGGGTCATTATCATTATCGGTGATTCCTCTCGCGCCAGTTAATAGCTCACATCATTGGCTGGTAATCAGGAGATGTCTTTCCATGTTTGACTCCAGAACATCTCTCACATGGATCGACTTTTACTTCGAGTGAAGATCGAACGAGATTGAAGACCCCAGATCTAGTTTCATCCATCCGGGCTGCGATATATATTCAGGGAAATAAAGACATCAAATGTACATCATTGCTGCACAGATAATCATCCAATCAAAGGGATGATGGCTCTACCAGAATCATCAGTCTACACTCAGACGATTGTCTGTCCTATGTACATGAAAATGAATTTATAAATCTGAGCATGGGAATGCCTGCCTCAGCTAGATCATGAAAATATTATGAAGATAATGTATTTTATTGTATCTTATTACAGGTCTGCTCTCAGCTTGAAAGAACTCCGGATCCTCATAATAAAGCATTTCACCTGACATCAAAAGATTAACGACCTCATGCTTTAGGGGGCAACTGTTATAGACATTTTTGGGCACTGCAACCCCAAGCATAAAATTTCCATAAACCAAGGGCTCCTAAGTCCCTAAAAGTGTTTTTCTAACCCCTAAAGGAACAAGGTCAACTGATTACAGCTTCCCCCAGAAGTTCTCCATGAAAAACTGCTAAGAACTGGTCAAAACAGGATCATTTCAGCTGCTCCATAGGCAAAGTTCGTTGCATCTCACCTAAATACATTGTGTGGGTGCGTTTCATTTCAAAAATCCCTTCTATGGGGTGCGATGGGTGAGAAGTGATAAATGGCAGTGTCATTCCGTGAGGTGGAGAGGCATGGAATCTTCCAGAAACTTCTCCTGTGGCACTTGCCTCTCTGAATTCGACCAAGGATGAGTAAGAGATCATCAATCTCCAAGTGGAAGCAACAACTATCAGAGGGAAGACACTAATCAAATCACAAGCTGACTCATCTCCCTTACAGATATCTATATATGGATCCCTCATCCCAGAGATCCAGAGGCTGGAATTTTGCATATTGTAAGGAATTGCTGTTGGTTTCTTGAGACAACATCATAAGTGTTGGGTGATCTAAGCTTTGTATGAGGTGAAGAAGGGCTTACTTGCTGAGAGGATGATGCTGGGTCAGAACAACTGGTTGTAACTCCCTTGGCTCTTTCTTGTTTATCAATAAAAGCTATTCAAGTTTTCTTCCATACTCTTGTGTCATTTATGTTTTATGCATTTGTATGGTCAATTTACATCTGATCCTAGATTGTTTATGATTATAGATCCATGTTCTTGTATAGTGTCATGCTACTGTGATCCTACAGGTACTCTGTGAAGCTAGGCGTACAAGGGAGCAAGTAGCAAAAGGCTATCAAGAGAGAGAGGAATCGAACTAGGAGATTAGCGCAAGACAGAGGTTGGTCTTCTTTGTTCTTATCTCATCTATATTTCATAAAGGAAAAACGAAAGTAGCTTTACTTTGTTTTTTTCTAAGGTAGCTACCACACCTTAGTGGGATAAGCAGTTCTGTGTAGACACTTTTCCCTGTAACACTGTTTTTATAATCATTGCTTGTATATATATTGGGCGGTTCTGATGTTCATTGCTGTCCATATTTCCTTTATGTTTTCTTTTATAATTGTTAGCTGATCAGTGCTTCTTTTACAGGTTTTTGTAGGCAGCCCGGGAAAATTTACATATTTTTGATAACTACTGACATGAGATCATCTTGTCCTTTCTGCTGATTTTCATTTCCTGAGTTTAATTCCAGCATTGTCATTTCTTTCAAGTTTTGTTTTGCTTATTTACTTTTCTACTACTTAGACATCATATTACTCATCTGTTTATGATTTCCTTTCTATAGCCAAGTGACTCAATTAATAAGGAATCAGAATATTACTTGTTGTAGTATGATTTAGTTTGCTTTCCTGCAAGTTAGAGATTGAATTACTTATGTCATTTTCAAGAGTTGAAATATGAATGAGTAGTTAAATCTTAGTTTCCTTTTATGCAATTTAATTTCCTGCAATTTAGATATCATATTACTCAGCCTATTTATGATTACTTCCTATAGCCGGAGTGAGTCGAAAGGTGAAGGGTCAGAATGTGGGTTGAAGTAGTGTGATTTAGTTTGCTTTGCTTTCAGTCTTTGAGTTGCTTTAAGTTCAGCGTTTATTTTCTTTTTCATACAGCAGTAAGGATACTGGGCCCTTGTCACTAGTTCACTGTTTTGGTACATTTACTTCCTTTTGAGAATTGATTTCATTACAATCAGTTTGAAACTTTCTTTTTGAAAACTTTTAAGTTTGGAAAATCACTGTAGAAATCACCATTACCATCCATACTTAACTTTCAGTTTCGCCATCACACACTAGGGAATCCACAAAAGATAAACCCAAAAACAAACTAAAAAACTCAAAAACGATAAAAGACTAAGAAAACGGTTATCTTGCACATATAGTGCACTTCACTTCATCAGTTTACGAATCCCAGATTGACATTTTAAATAGCAATTTAGGACACACTAAATTGACCAAACACCATGTTTCAATATTTTACATTGGTGAAATGAAGCATTATTTCTGTAGCATCTCTGTATTCATGGTTATTTATATACTTTATTGCATTCCTATTTAAATCCAGATCACCATTTTCAAACTTCTGCATACCACCAGAAAATAAAAATAAAAATTATGAGCTCTTTCCATCTATGTGGGTTCCACCTACTTCTGAGATGATCTGCTGCTCCAAAAATGGATCCAAATTCTCTACACCATTCTCATCCATGATGATATTCTTATGGATGATCCTTTTCCATGCTTTGATTTTTCCTTTTCCAATAATGAAAACACCATTTACAGTGCTTTGAAATTGCCATGTTTTCCTTTGCCATCAAATGCCTTTTCCACCAATGAAAACATATTTACCAATGTAGTTTCCTTTTCCAATCTTTTCCATTTCCTTTGCCTTTTCCTTTACCATCAATGACAACATATTTCCAACACAATTATCCTTGCCTTTTATCTTCATGATGGTTTGTTATTTCATTTAGTCCATCTTTGTGTTCCTTAAAGAAAATGTGCAAAGTTTATTTGGGAAGCTCACTAAAGTCGGACGACAAGACACTTTGGCATACAAAAGATAGTGGTAATGCTACAAAAGTATTTCTATTGGTTGAAACTTAGATAGGATGTCGAAAATTCTATTAGATATTGCACTACCTACATCATTTCCAAACCAACCATCAATAAGCAAGGTTTGTACACCCCTCTGCGTACTCTTGAAAGGCCTAGGGAATCCATTTCGATGAACTACATATATAGTTTTCCTTCAACTAAGCAAGGAAATGACAACATCTTCATGTTTGTTGATCGATTATCTAAGATGGCCATTTTGACATCCTGTAAGAAGAATATCACAATGAAGACCATTGCTAAGCTCTTCTTTGAATGAGTGTTAGTACATTTTGGGATACCACAAACCATCATACTAGATTGAGACATTAGGTTCCTAAGAATATTGTGGTGAAGTCTTTCGTCAACGTTGGACACCATGCTCACCAAATCCACTTCCTTCCACCCCCAAACTGATGGCCACATAGAGATCATCAATAGGAAGACAATGCATATCTTGCATGTGTACAACTCCAAGCACCCATGAACATGGGTTGAAAGTCTCCCCTATGATCAACACATCTATAATAGATCCATACATAGCTTTACCAACCACTTCCCTTTTTAGGTGTGCCTAGGATTTCAATCATTGTGTCCTATTAATATAACATTACCCCCTGCGTCCACATAGGAAAAATCTTCCCATGCTTACTTTGAGACCAAAAAAGCCACCAGATTTATTAAATGAATTCAACATATATTGTAACAACCCACAATTCAACATACAAACTAATTACATCAATATTTGCAACTAATAATCAACAAAAAAACTATTCAACTAATTAGCATAGAATATCAAAACCATTAGCAGAGAAGACTTACATGTGGCAACAACATACCTCACTAGTGATTTCAGAGTTGTAACACTACCCATATCCTACTGACGTAACAAAGTTTTGGGGATGACTCTCCACCTAACCGTAGGCTTAACTGCACATAATATTTCTACAGTTGGCCACCCCCAAGCTCTCAATCAACTACTATTGTCAGGGAATCTTTTGTCACACAAAATTCTCCTATGAAAAGAATGAATGGTTCTCATCTCCCTTTTCAGCCATTAAATTGAGCAAATTGTTCCAAAAATGGAAGGGAATTGGAAAGGGATCCGCATGCACATAATTCATATGTCAGCATGCCAACTTTATTTCTTTGTCTTAAGTTTTACTTAATCCAAATTTTTTTCTTAAATTAACTTTTTCTTATTTTATTCCCTTTTACTTTTGTTAACTTATTCTTACAATTTTTATAGTTTCTATATATATATATATATATATATATATATTTAGAATTTAATTTTATTAATTATTATATTGTATTCTTTATTTGTTATTTATTATTTATATATTAATATTATTTAATTTATTATTATTAACACGAAGCATTACACATCTATCAATATATCCACAATATTTTACGAAAATCCAATATTAAGTACACTCAATTCCATTATCAACACTAGGTGCCACACAAAATTCCAAGTGGGAGACAAGGTTTGGTTGAATTTGCAGAAAGAGCACCTTACGGGATCCCATCAAAAGCTTCTGACACTTCACTATGGACCTTACACCATCACCAAGGTTGTGGGTGAAAATTATTTTGAGCTAAGTATCCCCCCCTTCCTTGGCTTACACCTAATGTTCATTGTGGACCTCCTTCAACAATAATTTTCACAATTATTAAACACATCACAGATAGGAAAGTAGTTTAAAATGATAGGGCTTGACCTCAAAGTCATGGAATAGGTAACCATTAATCATATTGTGGATACACAGGCTAAGGGTATAACGCCCCACCCCACATTTACCCAATTTTACAAGTCCTTTAGGGTAAACATGAGCTGAGTGTTACTATGCATGACCCAACTACCAAGTTCAAGTTATGGAATTAGGGCCTACTATATTTAAACTTTACTGCAACCTCTAGGAACACTTGATCACCCAGATGTCATACAACATCCACTGATCATATTTTCTTGGATAGGAACTACCTTTTTTACTAACTTCACAGCCCATAAGCACTCATGCATGCCTATGTATGCGATCAAAAGGCTCCAACTACACTCATAAGCCTTCCTCCATGTTGCTACAACTGAGATTCCTCAGTTCCGAGGGTGTGTTCAGAAGCCCAATTCCAAAATTTTAGGCTAGTCTTCAGGCCACTGCCCCAAACCTCCCAAAACTATATCATTCAACTACAAGAACCTCCAGAATCAATTTCCAAGATCTATTCATACTTAGAATTATGAAAAACACAATAATAATTTATGCAAACACTTTGTATACAAGTTACTTGTAGCTCATAAATGCATATATGTTCACTAATTCAATAAGTTCATCAAAGAATCATCAAGAAGTCTTGTATTCATCTATTACTAGCTGCAACAACACACATTAGATCATGCATTCATATAAGATAACTAAGAGCCCATCAAACCATGGAATGGATCCACAATAAGAGCGCCTAATCATGGGAACTATACCATGCATGTCACCAACATTTAACCAGAATAGAACCATGACAAACCAGTCATAAAATCATACATAAAATTAGAAATTTTTCTCATTAATATCGATAGGAATCAACACATAATAACATATGCAAATGCCAACCAATTCAGGGACTTCCATGTACCACCCGACCATAGATTGGGTTGAACCAAATATTTATTTCAAACAATCACTCCTGTGCCATATTCCAAGCATGAATGTGGGATCTCATGTGATAAAACAAACATAACCAGATAAGGACTCCAAAGGTTAAACCACCTCCACTCTTAAGCCACAGTGATCTCACCTAAACCGATCTAGATATCACCAAACCAACAGAAGCTTAGATGCCTCATAATTCCTTCACCACACCTAGAGGAATTTTCCTATCTCCACTCCCGACCCTTGTGATTTTCCTAAGACCAACTCACCTGAATCCAAAATATTCCAACAATCCCAACATACCATGGATGTCCAGGAAATGGCAAGGAAAGGTTGTAACCACTATCAATCCACAAAAATCCCATGCAGATGACAACAAAATAACCATGAAAACAAAATTCATGCACCATGCATTCAAATCCCGTCAAGAAAATCACACATGCAACCTGTTACCTGCAACATCTTCTTGTTATAACTTCTTTGCCAGTCTTCTCCTTGTGCTTCTCTTCTTTCCTTTTCTTGTATCCATGTGCTTTTTTCCTCCATGTCCAAGTAAGAATGCCTCTATGTCCAAGTGAATGATATAATGTCCAATAGTAACCAAGAGTGATCAAGAGAGTAACCAAAAGAGAATGTTTGAATGTTCTCCCTCTCTTTTTGTTTTGTTTTTCTTTTATTTTCCTTCAATTTCCTTCATTTTCCCTTGCATGCATATTCTTGTCTCTTCATATTCCTTTATTTCTTGAATTAATTTCCATTTATTACCATTTAATACCATTTTGTCTTTGCCATTGCTAATGCCAATTTCCATAGCCAATAATTAACCACAAGTGACGCCCACTATAATGTTTTTCCCCTCCATGCATCTTGGAATACGTGTCCCATGACCTTGGTCTTCTTTTGCATTTTATAATGTCCTTCCATTTACATGGAAAAGAAACCCGAGGTTGTTACAAACCCCTCCCCCTTAGGGGAACATTGTCCTCGGTGTTCTTATAACTCATGACCAACAAATCGTTGAACTTGACAAACATACTACTTATGCAACTTTATAACACAACTTGATGTAGTCTTTACAATGACCAACTACTAAAAACATGACCATCATACTGCGTTTTGGAGTTTTATAATACAACTCAATGCAGTATTTACAACATATTGCTTATTGGATCTTTATAAGAAATCTTGTTGTAGTATTTACAATATTATATATATATATATATATATATATATATATACCAAACACATTTTCTTTAACCAACAAATAAAAAAGGATATAATGCTCACATTTGTTCAACCATCTACCATGTAGCTTCATCTGGCCCAAAGTCTTTCCACTACACTTTAACTTGCTCTATTTCTTGGTTATGGAGCATGAGCCATTTCCACTACAATATGAATTGTGGCTCTAGCTGGAACTCTTCCTCTAGTTCCACCTGAACACAGACCAATCAATCACATGATAAACATTCTAAACATATATTTTAAGGAATGAAACATGGAAAACATCATGGAAATTACTTGATGGAGGTAGTCCAAGTCTGTATGCCACTGGTCCAATCCTCGCAAGGCTTTCAATAGGCCCACAATACTTAGGTGCCAACTTGGCACATGACCTAATCCTCAAGGAGCTCTTCTTGGGCTTGATGTGCAAGTACACATGATCTCTAACCTAGAACTCCTTGAATTCTTTATGTTGATCCGCATAACTCTTCTGCATCACCCATGTCACCTTTAAATTCCTTTTAATAACCTGCATCTCTTGCTCCATCTCTGCTAACATATCTAGTCCAATCAACACCCTGTTCATTGGATCACTCCAACTGATAAGAGTATCACAACTCCGCTTGTAGAGAGCCTCAAATGGAATAATCTTCAAAGATTCCCAATACCCATTATTATAAGCAAACTCTACCATTGGGAGATACTCTTCCCACTTTATTTGTTGATGCATGACATACATCCTCAACATATCCTCAATAATCCTATTAACCCTCTCTATCTGCCCATCTATCTAAGGCTGATAAGTTGTAATAAAAGCTAACTCTATACCCAAGCCTGCAAACAACTCCTTCCAAAACTTGGAAGTTGTAAAAATTAATAGAAATTTGCCACTACTGATCAAATCAAATTGAAATCAAGAGATTACAAATTTCCTCTACTATTCCACGAAATGGAAATCATAATTTATAAAAACATGCGATGACATGCAACCATAAAAAACACAATAACACTATGATCTATAAGGGAACCCAACTGGGAAAAACCCCTCCATTGATTTTCATTAATCAGATGAGAATGAGAAACTATTACAATGACTTACTTCAATATTGAAGCACACCCTACACTGTAAACCTAATCTCCTACTGACTATCCTGCTCTCGCAAACACTAAGCCAATTCATGGCTACAACTTCCTCCTATTTCCCTGTGCAATTCAGGAGAAATTTTTCTCCCAAATAATAGGGGAATTCCATATTTCCTTGTGCAAATCCCAAGGAATTGATCACCTACATCAATGCCAATCCTATACACTCAATTAGCATAAAATTTATAATTACAATGTGCATTTTCCTCCACACCAGCTAAGCAATTCGAATTCCATACATGTCTAGGCTAATTTTAGTTAATTAACTCATTTAACTGAGAGATCATTGAGTTAACAACGATTGTACTACTCAACTGACCTTCAATTGACTCAATTAGCTACTTGAGCTCAATTAACTGAGTTCAACTGAAAATAAGTGAACTAAATTGCTAAATTTTAGCAATCACTACATGCACAACTCTACTCCAAGACTATAACTCAAATTTATCGAGTTAACTAGTAGAAAAGGCCATGTCACACAAGTTAACTGCCATCCAAGTCATCCTGCTGATGTGGAAAATAAAATTACTCAATTTGACTAAGGAAAAAGTCAAATTGAGCCTTTCTTGGTACAATTTCTAACACTCCCTCTTAGCAATAAAGGAATTTTGCACCACCCCTATCCTGCACCTATTGAATTTGAATTTGTCTCTTGATAATTCCTTTGTCAAGATATCTGCATCCTGCTCCTCAATTCGAATGTAATGTAGCATCATAATTCTCCTCTGCACACAATCCTGCAAGTGATGGTACCTGATATCAATGTGCTTGGACCTGTCATGAAATACTGGATTCTCGGAGAGTTTAATAAAACTTTGATTATCATAATAAATCACCGTCGGATCCATCTCCTGATTGAAAATACCCACAAGTATTTTCCTCATCCATATGGCCTCACATCTTACTTGACTTGCGGCCATGTATTCAGCCTTTTCTGAGATGAGTGCCACAGACCTCTGTTTCTTGTTATACCAGGAAATAACGGCAGACCCAACGCTGAAGATAACACTTAAAGTACTTTTCATGTGTGATAGACTCCTTGCCCAATCTGCATTAGTGAAGCCTTGGATTTCACTCCCTCTGTCCCCCTATACAATAACCCATTCTCAGTTGTGCCATTGAGGTACCTCAATAGATGCTTTGATGCTTCCCAATACAACTTGGTAGGCTTCACAATGGCTTGGCTCAACTAATTAACTGCATAACATATATGGGGCCTTGTGTTCACCAGATACATCAAGGATCCCACAAGTTTTCTGTAGATGGTGGCATCTCCTGCCTCTCCTGAAGAAGCACTTTCATTCCTTTAATTTGTAGCTAGATGTGTGTTCATATGATTGCAGTTCTCCATGTGAAATATTTGAAGTATTTCAGAGGAATTCTTCCCTGAATAATTAACAACTCACCATCACCCTACCATAATTTCAACCCAAGGAAGTAATGCATCAAGCCCATGTCCTTCATCTCAAATTCTCTTGTAGGGTCCTCCTTACAAGAGATGATCAAATGCTCATCCCTGTAAGTATCAAGTCATCATCATACAATACCAAGATAAGAAACTTGCCATCTACCACAATGTGATAGAGATTGACATCTGCTCCACTTTTGGTGAAGCCCAATCCAATGAGATATGTGTCAATCCGAGTGTACCATGTTTAGGGTGCCTTCTTGAGACCATACAAGGCTCTCCCAAGTCTACACACACGTCTCCCTGTCATAAGTCTCAAATCGATCTTGCTTCTATATGTAAATCTCTTCCTCAACAACTCCATTGAGAAATGAAGTCTTCACATCCATCTGATGGATCTTCCATCCCATTTGTGAAGCTAATGCTAGAATTGTTATGATCAAGGAATATCTTGCCACTAGGAAAAATGTTTCCTCATAGTCCACTCCCTCTACCTACGAGAAGCCTTTGGCGACAAATATAGACTTGTACTTCTTGATGCTCCCATAAGCTGCATGCTTCACTTTGTAAATCCATCTAGAACCAACCAATGATTTTTTATATAGCCTTGCCACCACTTCCCATGCATTATTGTTCATGATGGAGTCATACTCCTCCACCATGATATCAACCCACAATGGTTGAGAAACATCTTCCTCAAATGAAGAAGGCTCTGGCTCAATGAGTTTTTTCATGAGACCTATATACCCAATGTATCTGTCTGGTGACCTCCTTTGCTTGCACTGAGATGTAGGAGCTCCCACATGCTCTCGTGCAACCTATACCAATATTTCAGCTTCCCTGGTTCTCTTCCTCCCATCTATGGAAGATTTTGGTTGAGTGGGTGCCTCCACTCAACCTCTTGTCTGCTCCTCCACTTGTGGCTACTCCAAAACATCTTGAAGATCTACATGAGGCTCCTCCTTTGGAGCTAGAAGCTCCTCCTCTGGTGGGATACTTAACTCTCGCTCTAGAGAGCATCTCATAGCCTTCTCCTCATCAAATTTGACATCTCTCCTCACTACTATCACCTTGAGTGAGGGAAAATACACCCAGTAATTATGTGGTGTCTTTGTGTATCCTACAAAGACTCCCATCTTAGTTGTAGCCTCAAGTTTCTTCCTACTATCCTTGGATACATGAAAATACATAGTAGCTCCAAAAATTTGAAAATGAGATACTCTGGCTTCCTTCCATAGAAATCTTCTTTGGGTGTGATCATGCCAAGTATTCTACAAGGGCTCTTGTTCTGCAAATAAAATGCGGTGTTGCATGCTTATTCCCATATAAGTAATGAAAACCCTTGATCATGTAACATGGATCTTTCTTCTCCCATTATGCTTCTCTTATACCTTTCATCCACCCTATTTTGTTGTGGGTTATGGGATAGTATAAGTTCTCTTCTAATACCCTCTTTGGCACAAAAGTCCTTGAAGGTGATAGAAACAAATTCTCCTCCATCATCACCTCTTAGGGCTTCAATTTCTGACCAATCTCCTTTTCAACCCATGCTTTAAATTCAACAAATTTTTAGAAAAATTCATCCTTCTTCCACATGAAGAAGATCCAACATTTTCTAGAAAATCCATATGTTGTCGCCAAAATGACCCTCCTTAGAACTACGTCTCCTCTGGGGTGTTGCTTTATGTTTCCTTGCCATTTGACTCCTTATCGTGCTCCTGTGATTCAAATTTCTCCCTAAAATACAAATGGAAATCAATAGAAGGGATTAAAAAGCAAAAATAAGTAAGGCTTGTAGCTAAGTGACGTTAAAGAAATGCCATATTATAAATATGCATATGAAATACTTAATTATTATTTTGATTCTATATATGACATACAAATTCAAAATACAAATAATTAAAATATTAAATAACACTAACTAGTATATGTGACTAAAACATAATTAAATTATTATTACTATAACTAAGAACCCTAAAAATAAGGAAACATTGTCCACGAAATAAGGAAACATTGTCCACAAAATGGGGGAATTAGATATACAAATGAATTATTTATTATGCAAATCCTTTAATTCCTATATATTTGGGAGGGTTGAATTTCCTAAAAAACATATGTAATGAATATTGAAAATAGACTTTCATGAATGTTAAATCTCCATTTTTACTTTACATAATATCACCATTAATATTATCATGAATTACTCATCATTTTTAGATTTTACCTTTACCTCCAGATATCTCAACCCTAGGTGAAAAACAAAAACCTTTGAAATTTTACTAAATTGTCCTAAACTGAAATATTAACATTGCGGTAGAGCTTAATGTTTTAAAGTATAAATATTAAAAATAAAATAGTGATAATAAAAATCCTTCTCTCATCACAGTTAGGCATTGTAAAACAATAACTAAATTTACCTTACGAGGCTTTAATATTGAAATAATTATTAAAATGAAAAAAGGATTTGACAACTTTATATTAATTTTTGCATAAAACTCATATTAAATATAAACATTATCGTATTATATATCAGGCCCCACTCATTCGTGGCGGAGAAGGAAGATTACCTCACCACCACCTTACCACCCGATATGGAATGACCATCCTCCAATTAAATAAAGCTCACGTTAATATTTCATTGCATCTCATATAGCTCATTAACCTCCCTCCAACTCTCTATGTGATGGGAGTTATCAACCATCGATTAAATATGGCTCTCATCTCTGGACCATTACATGTTCGAGGCCTTTATAGATGTAATTCTAGATTGCATTCAACTTCCTAAAATGTTTATATTCTTGAGAAATTCATTCTTCAATGAGTACACATATTAGGTGAATGTGTTTTCAATATTAAGAGTTTATTTAAAACTTGTTTATTTTTTTGGAAATTTACCCTTATGACAAATATTGCGTAACTTAAAGATGAAGAGGATTTTTATTGTAGGAATTTTTCAAGAACATGAGGTATGTGAATAATGTTTACATTTGCCTTTTTCCTTAACAATTTTATGAGACAATTAAATAGATGAGGAATCATAGTTTTTAATCATAGAGAATTAAATCCGAGGCCTGTCCTCATTTAGGAATTATATCGTTTGGTTTTCAGGTTCCGATATATATACTATCACCATGAATGTTGAATGACAAGTCATGAATTATTGATAACTAAAGGTCAAGCTTTCGTTTTACTATAATTTCTATCTGAATTGTGATAGCAGATTTTTCTGTTCCGTTCTTGATTATGTTATATGTGTTTTACTGATATGTTTTCTCTGTTCTCCTGATCATGAAATTTTTCGTTCGTGTTAGGGATTCCAATCATGATATTTACTGTCAACTATTTTCACCTACATATTAGATAAAAATTATGAATATGCTTGCACCTGATGCACATGTTATCATCTAAGTTTGGTGAACAATTTTCTTGTTAATATTTTCCTGTTTTTACCCTTTCTTTCTTTCGTTTTCTTAATGATTGCTATTACCCTTGTCCAAATTTATCGTTACTCTTTTAGATCGCTTGGATCTCAGAATTGAGACCCATTAAGTTGTGTTCCTCCCTTCTGTTAATGCCACTATTTATTACAATGATCACTTATCTCTATCTAGCCTTATTCTATTTGCTAATTGAAAGTCAAATAGTTCAGATTTCAGGTTTACCCCCTGTGGTGCGCTGGAGGTCAACAGTGACACCTAGAGCGGGGTGATCTAGGATCCTCAATGATGTGGTCATAGGTTGTCCTCAGTTACTTGGACAATCTGTGCACCAACATCTTCTGGCGTCGTTGTCAAGGAATGAAGGCATAATTTTCATTTCCTTTGGTAACTTATTTATTGGTTAATTCTGTGATCCGTTGGTGGACAGGGTCACAATTTTATGCGCATTATAGCGTTTCAAGTGTATATATTTCTTGTTTATTTAGTCACCTGGAAACCCCCTGATTTGTAATTACTAATGGATATTTCTTTGATTGCATCATGTTTTTCCCCTTATGATTTTTCTCAGATGGCAAGGTTTCCAAATGAGTTACCAGATATAGACATATGGGATACCTACCCTGTTTTCGCGAAGATGAAGATGACGATCCGATTGAACATCTTCTCTTATTTCATGATTCCCTTCCTAGGATGGGGGTCGAACATGAGGACGTACAGATGAAATTATTCATGATTTCATTAGAAGGTAGAGCCCTACAGTGGTATCAGAAACTTCCTCCTGCGGGTATTTTGTCTTTAAAGGATTTCCATACAATTTTCGATGAACATTATGAAACTATGTATCCCTCTACTACACTTGTTGGAAAATTTTGTTGTTTACTAGATGAACATTGTGAGGATTCTCATTCAACATTTCAGAAAGATGAATCTTGTATTAATGATGAAATAATTATTTGGAAATATGGTGATTCTAACGAAAAATTCTTACCCTCAGTTGGTTTACCAAATGAATTTTTAGATGGACTAGGTGTAGCATCTAAAGTTGAATGTCAGGAGAGCCTTGAAGAATCTAATAGTTTAACTACCACTGATAAATCTGATTTCTTTTATTTTGATTCTTCTAAGGGTAATTTTTATAAATTTTGTGAGGGTAATGATGTTAAAGAATAATTTATACCTATAACCGTATCACCATCACACATTTATGATTATGTAGGTGAATCGTCGGTAGTGGAAGATCTTGTTTTATCTAATGAAATGACACGTAGTGATATCTTTAGTAATTTTGATTCTTCCGTATGTGAGATTTATGTCGATTTTTAAAAACCACCCATATACGACACATATGAAGATGACTTATAAATTTCCTCTCACAATCTTGAATTGAATAACAATCAACCTACAAGAAATATTTACAAGCATGTTGTTATTTCAATTATGTTAATACAAATGAATATGTTTAACATAATGATTTGACTAATTTAACATCACTACATGATGACAGACCTGTTCATGTTGATCATGTAGTACACCAAGAAGATTATACTATAGATCTTATGGTTGTTAATGTATTGTATTTTATTTCGATTTGTTTATTTTTAAACTTTGACATGATTAACTATGTGGTAATACAAGATAGCTATGAAATAGGGATACATGAAAATATTTCTCACAGACACGTTGCTAGTATTTCAAGATTTTCTTCATTATATGTTCATACAGGCCTGTAGGACTTTGTTGAAACGTGGATGAGCACTTACTTTGAAAAGGTTTCTTCTTGTTTCCAATCAAATGCGAATATATTTTTCGATGTCCTGGTAAAACAAATTCTCCTCTACTTCTTTCAACAGTTGAATATGTTATTATTATTGATCAAATTGAGGCCTAAAGTCAAGAAGTTCTCCATTGACAATATTTGTGTCTGGTTACATTGGATTTTCGACCTTTTTGATAAATTTTGTCATTAAAACACATTGTATATAAATAAACCTTCTAGGTTTACAATGAATAAAGATGAAGGTTTTTTGCATCTTGAAGAGTGTTTTGTGATCATAGTAGAATGAAATACACATATATGAGTGCTTAGTATGAACTATATTAACAAGGTTTCAAACACAAATTTAAAGAATTGGTTTTTAAATCATGTTTAAGGGGTAACAATCTAAACGGCTAATACCTTAATCTCTTAGTAATGTCACCTTCATGTTGAATATTCCTCATCATATTCCTCTTCCATTCCACTTACACATAAATACTAAGGGATTTCAGTAAGTCATAAGGTCTAGACCTATAACTATAAGATTCAACTTTCATAAAGTTCAATTGAAACTTTGGTAGGACTAGTTAGTCCTATCAAAACCATACATGAGACCTTCCTAATCAACATACTATCATAGGGATAGGAACTAATGGTATCATGGGTGGGGCATGCTGATATCTTCGTCGGGGCTATAGATGCTCGCTGGCTACGGAGCAATGCCAATGACATTAGATTAAAGTCTAGTGTCTAATCCTCTCACTCCTTTTGTTGAGGTGACTTTGATGGGGTATACTGACATCTCCACTGGGGCTATGAACGCTCACTGGTAGTGGAGAACGACCAGTGGTATTGGACTAAGTCCAGTGTATAATCCTCCCATCCCATGAATGCTATATTTACTAAATAAATTGAATGAAGTACCTCTAACGTGAAGAGAAAACGAGAATCTAGAGAGTTCCTCATCTTAGGTTAGTGGATGACTCTATCGAGGATATGGACACTCGTTGGCAGTGGAGCGACATGTGATTTTGGAAACTCGTGTTATGGACCAAAAAGGGAAACAAAATCGCTGATGGCTAGCCTCCTTAGTCTCAATAAACTAAAAAAATGGAAGTCAATCTTCTGTATCTGAATTAGCTCCTTGGTTTATGTAATTTCTTAATCATTAGTTGTAAGTAGGTATATATTTTTATGGTATTTGATGTTCTTATGAAGCCATACATTTATCATTTTTATGATCATCTCCATTAAACATTATTTTAACTAACCCAATAGACTTAATACACAAACATATGTCTTTTAAGTATGTAAATAATCATGTCCATGGGGTATTGGATAGATGGTGATTAGGTGCTCTGTAAAGACACTCCTTGATGTGAATTCATCGGTTTGATTCCCCACCCCGATTGGGGTAATATATTGGAAAATATGAATATGTAGTCCTCCCAAGCTTACAAAAAAAAAGTATGTAAATAATTATTAAAATTGTTAAACTATACATGCCATGACCTCACATTTATTCTTGTTTCGTTCTTGCTATCAATCAACTAATTCTTTAAGATGAAAAATATTTTCATTTCATTACCTTTTTTTTATTTAGTTTCCATTTTCGACTCCATGCCCATACAGAGGCTTTTGGTCTACATTCTTAATCCTCCACGGGGGAGCATCATCCCTAGTTGGAGCTGAATATTGTCGCCAAAATGAGTCTCCTTAGAACTATGTCTCCTCTGAGGGCATTGCTTTATGTTTCCTTTCCATTTGAATCCTTATCGTGCTCCTATGATTCATATTTTCTCCCTAAAATACAAAGGGAAATCAATAGAAGGGATTAAAAAGCAAAAATAAGTAGGGATTGTAGCTAAGTGACATTAAAGAAATGCCATATTATAATAATGTATATGCAATGCTTAATTATTATTTTGATTTTATATATGACATAAAAATTAAAATATTAAATAACACTAACCAGTATATGTGGCTAAAAGTTAATTAAATTATTATTTATATAACTAAGAACACTAAAAATAAAGAAACATTGTCCAAAAAATGGGGGAATTAGATATACAAACCAATTATTTATTATGCAAATCCTTTAATTCCTATATATTTGGGAGGGTTGAATTTCCTCAAAAATGTATGTAATGAACATTGAAAATAGACTTTCATGAATGTTAAATCTCTATTTTTACCTCACATAATATTGGTGTTGTCCTAAACTGAAATATTACCATTCATTAGAGCTTAATGTTTTAAAGCATAAATATTAAAAAGAAAATAGTAATAATAAAAATCATTCTCTCATTATAGTTAGGCATTGTAAAACGATAACTAAATTTACCTTATGATTTTTTATCATATATGCAATGTACTATCACGTAAATATATTTAATGGAAGCTTCAATATTGAAATGATTATTAAAATGAAAAATTCATATTAAATATAAACATTATCATATTAAATATTAGGCCCCACTCATTCATAGTAAGGTCATCGGGGTCGAGAAGGAAGGTTAACTCACCACCACCTTACCACCCGATATGATAGGACCATCTTCCTATTAAATAAAGCTCACTGTAAGATTTCATCACATCTCAATAGCTCATTAACCTCCCTCCAACTCTCCACGCGATGGGAGTTATCAACCATCGATTAAAGATGACTCTTATCTCTAGACCATTACATGTTTGACACATTTATAAATGTATTTCTAAATTGCATTCAACTTTGTAAAAGGTTTATAAATCCGCTTAAAACAGTTAGTGTTTTGAATTTAACCTACCTTCACGTATGCATTTTCTCCTGTAACCAATATACTCTAGAACTTGATATGTTCTTATAGTTTGAAGGTATTTATAGTGTTTTACCTTGGAGGAGAGAATGTTTTATGATTTTGTTGAAATTTTTAATGAGTTTATGACAATTTACTGTGAAGGCCACCATTACATTCATGATAAATTAATTCTTCAATCGAAAAAAAATTTGAGTGCACACATATTAGGTGAATGTGTTTTCAATATTTAGGGATTATTTAAAACTTTTTTATTTCTTTGGAAATTTACCCTTATGACAAATATTGCGTAACTTAAAGATGAAGAGGATTTTTGTCGCTGGAATTTTTCAAGAACATGAGGTATGTGAATAATGTTTACATTTGACTTTTTCCTTAACAATGTTATGAGAAAATTGAACGGATGAGGAAAAGTTACAGATTTTGTTCATGTGTTTATTTATTTGTTGTTATTAATTTATAACTCATTTTTTTTTATGTTATACAGGTTATTCATTAATGAAGGATTATAATTTGGATAAACTACCTCCATGGAAGACTAATGAGCATGGAGTCCTAAGTTCGAAGTTAAAGGGAAAAATTGAAGTCTTAAATCATTTACGAGAGATGCGAAACTATTCTCAAATAATCATTTTCGAAATACATATATATATTTTTAAAGAAGTTATTGGACAGTTATTGAAAACTTTGTATAAAACCCCTATTTTCTCATTCGAGAGGGGGTTGTTGTTGACAGAAGAAACAAACGTATTAAATACAGAAGCTGACTGTACATGCTACATAATTTTTTATTTTCAATTCTGAAAGTGTATTCTGGTGATTTTAAGTTCTGTAAGTTCTTCTTGTTATTTTGATTTGTAATCATAGAGAACTAAATCTGAGGTCTTCCCTCATTTAGGAATTAGATCGTTTGGTTTTTATGTTCTGATATCTATACTATCAACATAAATGTTGAATGATCAATCATGAATTATTGATAACTAAAGGTAAGACTTTCGTTTTACTATATTTTTCTTAATTGTGATTGCAGATTTGACTGTTCCATTCTTGATTATGTTATATGTGTTTTACCGGTATGTTTTCTCTATTCTCCAGATCATGAAATTTTTCTTTCTCGTTAGGGATTCTAGTCACGATATTTACTATTAACTGTTTTCACCTATAAATTAGAGAAAAATTATGAATATGCTTGCACCTGATGCACATGTTATGGTTTAAGTTTGGCGAACAATTCACGTTAATATTTTCCCATTTTTACCCTTTCTTTCTTTCCTTTTCTTAATGATCGCTATTACCCTTGTCCAAATTTATCGTTACTCTTTCAGATCACTTGAATTAGGATCTCATAAGTTGTGTTCCTCCCTTTTGTTAATGCCACTATTTATTACAATGATCAATTATCTATATCTGGCCTACTTCTATTCGCTAATTGAAAATAAAATAGTTCTGATTTCAGGGTTACCCCTTGTGGTGTGCTGGAGGTTAGCAGTGATACCTAGAGCGAGGGGATCTAGGATCCTCAGTGATGCGTTCATAGGTTTTCCTTAGTTACCGGTACAATCTGTGCACCAACAATTTGTGCACCAACAATCTGTAGAAAATGGTCCACATACATTAGAATGTACTCACTCCAAGATTACTTCAGTTCTACTATCTCAGCCCTGAAAGGTGGACTTGACATATTTCCCCAATGTGCATCCCTTGTAGACACCATGTTGGTCAAGGGTGCATTTTAGGAGACCAGTGGTAATTTGCTACATGATTTTTAAGGCCCCATGGTGTAAGTGTCCCATGCGCCTGTGAAAATTTATCTAACAACTCAACTCTGCACCTTTTTTCCCTTGCTACTCAATGCAATGTAAGCTTCCACCTCAAGTTTGTGTATATATTTTCACTCTAACTCCAATCTATTTCACTTTCCCAATACCTACATTTCTCAGAAAGGTTTTCCCCTTACTAAAAAACATCATAGCCTTTATCCTCCAATATAGATACAAAGGTCAAGTTCTTCGTCAGCCCAAGTACATACATAACATATTTCAGAAGAAGATGGGAGCCTAAATCCCTCTTAAAGGTTACAATTCCAATTTCTTTGGTATTGTACTTCCCATCATCTCCAAGTTCTATGTGCATCTAGAGATCCTTCTCCTCTAGGCTACTGAAGAATTAGTTGCATCCTGTCATATGGATCAAGGCACCTAAATCTAGGTACCACATACTCACCATTATAGTGCTGGCCATGCATGCAATTAGGGTGAAGTCTATTTCGAATTGTGAGGCAAGTTATTCACCTCTTTCTCCTCTGAAGGCTTCTTGTTAGAATTCTAGTGTGAATGCTTTGTTGCATAGTTCACATATTCAAGACAATGAGTTTTTTATTATCTTCCTTAGGTCCTTCTTGTTGCCATTATTCTAGATATAATATGGCTTTCTTTGGGCCTTCTTTCCCTTAGTTTTCTTTCCCTTCCCAACCAAGGAAAAATTATATTCCACCTTAGCTTTGGATGTTACTCCATCTCTAGTGTTTCTTTGGATTTCCTCCTAGCCCAAATCGAACCAAAGTCTCTTCCAATTTGGAAATTTGTTCCTTCCATTTACAGTGTCCTAGTAGCTGTGCCGGGATTTTGGAAGGCCAAGGAGAGCTCAGATCACTAACTCCAAAAATGGTATATTTTATATAACTACTCCAATATCATCTCAACACTGAGAAAATTTGGAGAGTTAATGTGGAATAGTTTCATTTTTCTGCATGCAGATGTTTATGAGCTTGTCCCTTAATGCTAATTTCCTGGAATCACTAGCATTTTTGAATATCTCAATGAGGGTATTCCACATAACAAAGGGATTCTCCTTACCATGTAAATTCAGGACTATGTGGTCTCTCACACCCTTTAGGAGGATCCTTCTGGATTTTGCAGTGTCCTTCTTCCATTAGGCTAATTGTATTGCATATAATACCGCTTTGGAATGTCAGTTTTGGTGTACTCCAACACTCCATTATCGTAGGGAAAAAATTCCATCCCATCCTTCCAAGCTATGAAATTAAAGGCTTCCTCCAGGGCATACTCCAATCTCAATCCGTTGAAAGACATTTTCCTGCACAAAAGAAAAAACCGCTTCACTGATCTGCAAATCAAAATCTCTGAAGTAGAAGATCTATTGAATGGTTTCTAGTGTGATTTCTACTCTGATACCATGTACAAATTAATATAAATTTGTTACTTTAAATGCTGAAATCAAGAGATTACAAATTTTATCTACTATTATGTGAATGAAAATCACAATTTAGAAACACATGCAGTGACATGCAACCATGAAAACCACAAGAACACAATGATTTACAGGGTAACCCAACTGGGAAAATCCCTTCCATTGATTTTCATTAATTAGATGAGAATGAGAAACTATTACAATGTCTTGCTTCAATCCTGAAGCAGACCCTACACTGTAAAACTTGTTCTCCTGGTGGTTGTCTTTCTTTGTCCAACACTTATCCAATTCAAGGCTGCAAATTCCTCCTATTTCCTTGCAAAATTTAGGAGAAATTAAGATCCTAAATAATAGGGTAATTCCCTATTTCCTTGAGAAAATCCCAAGGAATTGATCACCTGCACCAATGTCAAGCCTGTACACTCAACTAGTATACAATTGATAATTACAATGTGCCTTGTCCTCCACTCCATCTAGGAAATTCAAATTCCATGCATGTCTAGGCTATTTTTAGCTAATTGACTAGTCTAACTACGAGATCACTGAGTTAAAAACAATTCTACTACTCAAATGACCTTCAACTAACTTAACTAGATACTTGAGTTTAGTTAACTGAGTTCAACTGAAAATAACTGAACTGGATTGCTAAATTTTAGCAATCACTACATGCACAGCTCTACTCCAAGCCTATAAATTGAATTTACTAAGTTAACTAGTAGACATGAACATGTCACACAAGTTAACTTCCATCCAAGTCATCCTGCTGATGTTGAAAATTGAATTACTCAATTTGGCTCAGACAAAAATAAAATTGAGCCTTTCTTGATACAATTTCTAACAAAAGTGAACTTGGCATCTATATCTAATATAATCTTCTTGGGAACTTCATTCAGCGTCACTATCTCCCTGATCAAGTTCTAACCCACTTCACTAGCTGAATTTGTAGACTTTACTGTAATGAAGTGAGCTACCTTGGTCAACTTGTCAACCACAACCATGATGGAATCATGTTGCCTCGATGTCCTTGGAAATCATGTAATGAAATCCATGGAAATGGCCTCCCATTTCCATTTCAAAATTAGAATATGTTGTAATAGACTAGTTGACTGATTGCATTTAGATTTCACCTACTAATAGTACAAACACTTGGCAACAAACTCAACCACCTCTTTCTTCAAATTAGGCCAATAGTAGAACTTCTTAACAACTATCAAAGTCTTCTAGTATCTTGGGTGGATTGAATACAACTTGAAATGAAACTCTCTCAAAATAAGCTTCTTCAACTTACTGCTATCTGGCACATAGATCTTACTCCTAAATCTAATGAAGTTATCTGTTGTGAGGTGATACTCTTCATCCTTATCAACTTCATTTTGTTCTTTCAATATCTTCTTCAGTTGTTGGTACTTCTCATCACGATGCCCTGCATGTAAGATCCACTCTTGTCAATCTGTCCCATAAGAGCTCACAACTGAAATATGATTCACCTGTACTCTCCTAATGAAAAAATATGCAACCTGGTTTTCCTTGCCTTTGATGTACCTGATCTCAAAATCAAACTCACTGAGAGTAGCCAACCATCTAGCTTGTCTGGCATTTTGATTAGGCTAGTCAAACAAATCCTCAGTCCACTGTGATTGCTCTCATGATGAATCTCCTACCAAGGAGTTGATGTCTCCACATATTCAATGCACGAATGATGGTTTCCAACTCAAGATCATGAGTCACATAGTTCTACTCATGTTCATTCAAATTCCTTGATTCATAGAAAACTACCTGCCCTTCCTGCATCATGACTCCACCAACTGCTTCCTTACATGCATATATACAAACTACAAACTCCTTATCATGATCTGCAATCTTCAAAACTGGAGCATTGTTAAGAAATTGCTTCAACTAATTAAAGCTAGTTGCACACTCATCAATCCATTCAAACTTCTTTCCCTTTCTCTGAAGGATGTGATAGGATAGCCAATCTTAGAAAAGTTCTCGATGAACCGCATGTAATAACCTGCTAGTCGCATGAATTATCTGACCTCATCCACATTCCTTGGAGTTGGAACTTGATGATAAACTTGATATTTTCCGGATCCACTACTATCCCTTCCTTGGGAACAAAATGTCCCAAGTAATGAATATGAGACTAAAAGAAGCTACACTTGCTGAGCTTGGAATACAACTTATGCTCTCTCAACAATCTCAATACTGTTTCCAGGTGCTCTGCATGCTCCTCCCCAATCTTTGAATAGACCACTATATCATCAATAAAGCCTATCACAAACTTATCTAGATAAGGGAAAACACGTTTTTCATAAAACTCATTAAGGTAGCTAGAATATTGGTAAGACCAAAGAACCACCACAAACTCATAGTGCTTGTTGGACACCTAATCCGCTAAGGGTTAAGGTGTGGGAGGTGAACAGTCAAAGGGAGTCCAAGAGACGTTGGAATATGAATCCAATAGTCATTTCAATGTATTATAAATTTACATCAGTGTGAATAGTAAATGAAATTCATGTTTTATCTTTCATATTATGTCTTCCCCCCCTGGATGCGGGTGTTACTGCTGTCATAAATGGCTCTGATGCCAATTGTTAATACCGCGTACTACATGTTGCAGAGCAGCGGGGCTCCCCAGACCTTCACCTTAAGTAAAATGGATGAACAGCAGTTCGGCGGAAACGGTGGTGTCTGCGCATTTATGGTTTACTTGGTTCAAAGCATGGCAAGGATGGTTATATTCATTACCACCCGACTCTTCCCTCTCATGGTGTGTTTCAATTATTCTGGCTCTGAGTTCTGGTCCGCGAAAACTCCGGGAAGTAAGAGGGTCCTCTTTCTCAGAGGCGCGCCTCGCAGGTTTCAGGCACGTCTCAGGGGTAAGCAACTCACTCATCCTTCTCTGGCTCACGCATTTTGTTTTTCAATTGCTCTCTCTGTTGTTTCTGTTGTTTCCATAGCCCTTCTTTTGCTCTTCAATATGGTCCGACAAGGGGGCAGGAAGAGACCCAGAGGAAATCTCGGTGATGGCTCTCGGCCTTCTGCCAGTAGCTCTGATAACCCTGATCACTCACCTGCTAATCTCCCTCCTTCTCAAGCGAATGTGCAACCCTCTAGCTCTGTTCGTAGGCCTATCCCAAACAGTGCTTTTCAGACCACCCATTTTAAATTCCAAAGCAACCTCAATAGACCTCTGATCTCTGCCCATATCACCTTAATTCTCTCCGAAGAAGAAAACCAGATTCATCCTCTGGCCTGTATCGCTCCGGAACCCTCTCAGAGCAGTGACCAGTAGTTGACCATGGGTAGCCCAGAGAAAGCTCTAGTGGATCAACAAAGCCATATTGACAGCCCGAGAATTACTCTGCCCCATGTAGATATTTTCCCTGCTGAGGGGGATGAAGCTCTGAATGACTCTAATCGCCCAATTTCGATCCCTGAGGACGATATGGTCGGCAATGAAGTTCTGTGTTTGGCTAGTGACCGTCCAGCAAAAGAGAAGATTTCTGGCGGGGGCAAGGAAGACTAAGGCCACGCGGCACTGTTCTGGCTCATTTTGCTTTTTCCAGGTTTCATTGATAACACACATGGCTCAATTCCGTCAGCTTGAAGTTTTTGCTCACTTCCAAGGCAGGGGCAATGTTTTACAGACAGACTTGCAATGGCTACTCACTTCTATGCTCTCATGCACAATCTTTCTTATCTACTGGTCCTTATCTGACATGTTTTTCTGTTACGAAGTTTTTTGTAGCACCAATGCTCAGAATCCTTCCATTCTGAGGCGAACTTGCTGTGTACAGAGGCCTCATGATTCTTCTGAGGCCTCGATTACTTGTAAAAATATTCTTATTTTAAGTTAATAGATATTAGTCTTTGCCGAGAAAAAAAAAATATTATGTCTTCTCCATTTGTGTTTAACATGGTATCTGAGCGGGTATGTTCCTAACCTGCTCAATCTTGTGTGAGCCACTGGTTTTGTATCCAGTTATACCATTTGTTAGATGTGTTGTGCTGCATATAAATATATCATTTTATCATTTGAGAATGCCTCTTTTACATGCTCGGTCTGATCCTACTCGACACCCTTTTATCTCAACATTCTATGTACCCTAACATCTCTCCCCACTCATTTTGAGCGTAGTCCTCTTTAAGCGTTGGCATTTCCTCTCCTAGCTTGGTTAATTGTGTGAAAGCCACTATTGTCAATTATGTCTGAGTGCATTATTGTATTCTACATTGAACGTTACTTCCTTTGCTGGTGACTATCCTATGACTGTCTCATCTGGCACTACTCTCGGCCTGTGTGGTGAGGGAAATTGTTAGTTTATCCACGGAATGTAAAATTTGTGATATATATTTTTGGCCTTGAATTTATCACATTGAAAGTTGTGCATAGTTATCTCCAGTCCATTTCCCATGCCACGCGCTTGTTAAACTGACCCCTCAGCATGAGTCTTGCTGAGTTCTCTGCGGGACCATTTCTCTCACGGATTCCCTAAATCCAAGCATACGTTTCACTCAACAATATTTCGTTTCAATGATAAATGAACCTGTCCCTCATCACCTATGAGTCTAACACTTTTATTGTAGCTCCAATGATTATTTGGCATGGGCTGTAAGCATACCATCCCAACATTTTACGATTTCCCATCAAGCGTGTAGTCTCAAAAAGTTTTGCCTTCCTATTCAACGATTCATATTTCCATTGTGAACTTGCACCATTTCTAATAATTTTTGCTCAAAATATATGTAAAGACACGTAATATGGTGTAATGGTGATGAACATGTTGCTTATCAAAACATATCACAGTTCTTCAAGTTGTCCTCTGGCTTGAGATGAGACAAAACTCCAGAAGCACCCATAAAAAAAAAAATATGAAGGATAACTTAATATTGGGAGTCCTGGGAGACAAAAAAAACTCATCGAGTAAAACCCTACGATTCTCTATTTTCCCATGATCAAAATTGATCTTTCCAGAACAACTGTAATTTTCATATTTTTCCCACCACATACCAATCGACGCTGATGACCTAAAGCCTTCAATGGAGGTTTGACCTATGGCATTTGACCCAAGCATGAAACCCATGCTTTAATAAGTCAAATAAAATAATAATAAAATTCTTTTTGATTTTCTTTTGACAAATATATTACATTTGACTCAAGTACAATAATGAAGATTGAACCTAGCTACCTTTTCCAACAATCCCTCTTAACTAGGGAGGTATTCATATTTACATATAACCAAATAGGTACATGGAATATCTCAAACCACATCGTCTATGAAGAATTTTAGGCACCGCAATTCCATGGACTAGATTCATGACCAGGGAAATGTATCCATTGGTCTCTGAACAATTTAGTTACTGTAATGCCATAGACTAGATTCTTGACTAGGGAAATCTATTCGGTGGGGCTAAGATGGACTCATGCTTTCAACCTCTCTAGGTACCATCAGGCTTAATTTCTAACCATAAACCCAATGATCCAGTTGCGTGTCAGAGCTCAATGACCAATGCCACCCTTCCAACTTCCGGACCTAGACATCAACAAAAAGTGTTGGACAGATGTCTTCCCAAGAAATTCTTCACTCACACAGCCTCAACTCTCCTTGATCTAGCAGATCAAGAATAACAAATCTCTCTTGATCAAATTGATCGGTAACCAACATGCTATCAAAACCTTCGACATATTTACCTATACAAACACAACCCCAATCAATAATATACACATGTACATAATCAAATACAAACCTCCGGGGTCTTCCAGACAAATTAATGTTTCTTCTCAACTTTTCACAGTAAGACTATCAATCAAATCTTTGATAGAAGATTCCTCAATCATACAATTTTTTTCCCTACTTCGATGTGCTTGCTAGACAGTTGTCCTTCTGCACTAACATTGAGATACTGGAGAATAAAGTCTTCACTACTATGATAATAAAGTGCCATTCTCTGTATTAAACTGAGCTCATATAGTAGTAACGAAACATATCATTGAGATTTTATGCGAGTTTACTTCTGTGTCATATCACTGAAACTTGCTTTCTGGAAATCTGAACTTGTGATGTCTGTTGTTACATCGAAACTTGCTCTCTCAAATCCTTATTAGAAATCATGCAATTGTAATGTGAAGTGCTCATCCTTGCAATGGCATGAAACTTGTATCATTGTGCCTTTCAGGATGATTTGAATTCCTTTAGAAATGATCTTTAGTACATATGAACCCAAGTGATTTTCAAACTGCCCTTGACCATAGCTCCAATAACATGTTGGGAAATCCATAGGTTTGGTAGTTAAACGATTTCCCTTATTATGAAATTAACTTGTGATGTTCTTGTTATTATTATTAGATCTTTTGATTTATCTTTTCTTATCATCAAGACTAATTCCAAACAATAAACAAAAGAGGACACAATATGTAGGCATGCTACCAGGGAAACCCCCCCCCCCTCGAGGGGAAAAACCAGTCACAAATTCTTCCTTTAGTAGATTCAAAAGATGAGATGACTAAGACCCTTACAACTCGACCAAGGAATCCTCCATCAAGTCATCCTTGTAACTGTGAGAGCACTGAGTCCTTATCGTTGTGAATCCTTGTCACTGTAGGACCAAAACCATCTTGTAATAACACTAACTCGTGGTAGCACTGAAGCACCAAACTGTGCCTAGCAGTGAAATTATTCCTGTGCCTAATTCGAGCTCATGTAGACCGAACTTCTCACTGTGATAACTGAACTTCTCATTGTGATAGCCAAACTTCTTACTGTGATAACTGAACTTGTTATTGTGATAACGAAACTTCTGTAATTTATGCGAGCTTCTTTTGTGGGCAATGCAAAAACCTCAGCCTAGTATATATAGTAGTTTTTTTATAAATGAGCCGACATGACATTTTTGAAGAGCAGTGTCACTTATTTTGAGCCGACATGAGTTATCTTGAGTGTTTCTAACTTGATGATGGTTCTTTAAAGCCGACAACAAGGAGATCTTGATGGAGGATGAGTCTTCAAACAAAAATTGACTTTGACATTTAACCTAAAGCCTTCAATGGAGCTTGACCTATGAAATTTCCTACAACTTGACTCAAGCAACTTATTTTCTTTTCCTACAACTTTCTAGCAAGCACGTCGAAGAAATACATCCAGGAGATACAAAAGGCATGATAATTCTACCTATAGAGGGTGGATGAGTCATGGAATGATGCCGCCGTTGCGTAAATAAGTTGAGACATGCGATCTATATAGAACAACTTCAGTCATCGGACACATGAGAAGATAAATCTCGATATGCACCTTTGAATCAATTCCAAACTTGTTCGTAAGTTTGGTGGATGGTGGAAAGCACATTGAAGGTGGTGCCAAAGGATTTATTTGCGCCTTACAGAGGCATCCATGTTAGTTGTTTACTCGACAAATAAGTTGAAAGAATGAGGATTTCATTTGTTTGAGGGGAGTTGGGAAATTTTGTTGTTGGGATATTAACGAAATTTCTTGTATTCATCCAGTGCAATTTAAAGTCACTAATTGTTCAATTTACTTGTTCCTATTGTGGAGATTGGGAATAAATTAGTGTGCAATAAATAAATTTGTTTGTCTCCAGAGGTTGACTAGTGTTCTAATAAGAAGGTTGCCTTAATTTTTGGGGGTAATATCATTGTTATATGCACCAAGATTGTTTATTATTTGTTTGAAACAACTTATGAACCAAAGAAAATAATAATATTTCTCTCTAGATATGAATGGGTTATTATTTGCAAATCTTTTAACTCTCTAGTTATCTATTTTTTGTAAGTTCATTGGTGCATTTTTAGTAGAAGCTGACACCTTTCATTTGTTGAGCTTGAGCTGTTAATAAAATGGGAAAATTTATCGAGTTGTTATAGTTGATAAATACTTTAATACACTCCATTTCTCATGATACAATCAAAATTTCCATAGACACTATTTCTGACATTAAAACCTATTTGCAAAATGCACAAGAAAACATTGATTTTTTGCAGCTAGAGTCTCAACTTCAGCAAGTTGAGCTATAGCAGAAAAGGCATCCTTCTGAACTTGTTTTTGTTCTGAAAAATACCTTATTTGAATTTGAAACATGATCCTTTCAGCAACGAGCAAGTCATCAAGTCAGTAAAGTTGAGGTTGATTCAAATCAAGTACCCATTTCAAAACAAAATTTGAATACAGGTGTGGAAATTAAACCTGCACTTCCCAAGCCAATCATTAGACCTTGGGAAAATGTTATCAACGATAAACACAAAATAGGTCTTGGATATGATAAGGAGGTCTCCTTTCATATTCCAGATTACTCAGAGCCCATGAAATTTTAGAGTGTCAGATTTATTCATGACAACCACCCTTGACCTGTTCCATATTCTACTCCTCCACATTCACAACCAAAAGCTGTCAAATGCCAACATTGTGACCGAGTTGGCCATGTGAAAGATCAATATTTTGATCTCCACCCATGAAATAATTGTGGTCAACACACTCATTATTCACATAGATGCTTCAAATATAAAACTCTTGCAAGAACAAAGATTCACCTTGGATGGATCGCTTCTTGGAAATGGGCTTCAACAACCAAGAAGATATTTTAGTCATATGTCAGAATCTCTTCTAGAGTATTGAAAAGTCTTGCAGTTGATTTTTCTTCATATTCTTGTTAGAGTGGGTTAGTTGGTCAGTCGAAAAGTACCTTGAGTCAATTATTTTCTGTTTAGAAGAAGGTAAAAATCATAAAATTTTCTCATTGTTATGTTTTGACCTGTCATTGCTCAAAGGAGTCATCTTTAGTCAGATTATTGCTTTGGACGGTGATTGGGAAAGAGTGTCTAATATTTGTCAATGTTTTATTGTTGAGTCCAGGTATTAGGTGATGATAGGTGGGGTAACATGGTATAAGTGTCAGTTACTGAGGAAAGGATCTCAAAAAGACCCTAATCATTAAAGATTTAACCTACAACTTTCCTAGACATTTTATAAATCCTTCCACCTATCTCATTTTTCTTGCATTTCAATCCTTCCCCTCATTCCCTAATGATTTATTAATCCTATGGATTTACTTTAGGCCTAAAACTTTTATCATATTTATCACCTAAACTGTATTTCCCTAGGCGTAAACTATTCCCTTCCCTAAACATCATTACCCACTTTGATTCGTTATCATCCTATCTACCCCAATACACTTTGATTATCAAAGCTATCACAACCAAATCCTCCACCACCTTATAACATTTGAAAAACACTTTCAATCATGTGAAGTTTGATAAGAACCGCAGGTTGCACGTCCATATTGCTTACATACACACCAATATTTCAAATCATTAGGATGAGATGAGTGCTTTATTTCCATAGCAAGGGTCACAGCAGAGTTCAAAAGCCATAGAGAGACTGATGAGCTGAAGGCAGGTTTACAAGTTGTAGACCATTTGGGCAGAGCGTGGCATTCTTCTTATACAACGAAATAATTCATCTCAAGCTAGTTCTCAACCTACAGACTGAAACGAAGAAATTGCAGAGGTAGGAAGACAATCATCCTTCCTATGAATTTTCATTCATAATTCTCCTATTCACAGTGTTTAAGAATTTTTCTATGACTGTTAGAAAACATGTGATGTGCACACCCTGTCTTGTTATAAAACACAATCTTTCTTCCAAAAGCATTGTTTAACTGCTCAAAGCCTAAATTCTAAATGATGAATTCTTCCTGAAGATTTGATTTTGAATACCTTTTAATGTTTGAAGCCTTCTGCTTGTATTTTATCGCATAATGTGTGTTTTCACCACCTTAGTGTCACAACTGCTAGAGTGGATTTTTTTTTGCTGTCATATGACCCTGCTCTCATTCCTTAGGGTCTACAAATGTAGTCACAACTCCAAAGTTCAAATCCATCAGCCAGGTGTAGAGATAGGATGGCCCCTACTGCCAATAGAAAAGGAGGTGACCTCGTTTGCACTGAACCCAATACTTTGAGTCTGCTCAATTCATCCCCTGCCGTTAGAGTGGCTTTTGAGAGCACACGATGCATTCCTTTCTACCAAAAGATTTAGAAAGTAGGTCATGATGTTAAACTAGATAGTTTATTTGCTTTAAATTTTCAAGACAACAGAGTAAAGCTAGGTGGCCTGGAGATCATATTGTCTGAAAAGTTCATCGTTGATGCAACCAATCTCCCAACAACAGGGGAGAAATGGTTCAAGGGGGATGAATAGATATTTTGGCCTTAAAGCAGTTTGCAAAATCACAGTATCTTGACAAGTTTGCCTCCACCTTCCCTAACACGTATCTCCAAGAGTAGTATGTAAACCTTCTGAAGGTCATCCAAAGGTATTTCACTTGCGAAGGTAGGTTTAGTAGAATTTACCAGTATCATCTCAGGTTGCTATGGCATTTCACCGAGAGCAAACCCATGAACCTACCTTACTTCTTGCTTAAAAGTCTAGAAAGAATGGCCACTAAAGTACATATTCAAAAGGAAAACCATGCTTCAAGTTTGTTTCATTTCTCTTTGATCAAAATCTTGGTTAAGTATGTTGTTGAAAGAAAGAAAATACATTGGTATAATTTTCTTACTAGTATTGACCTCTTGCCACAAACTGGGTCACCTTCAATCAAGGCAGATAAAGAAGAACCCAAGAAGGAACATCCAATGAAGGAGAGAACTCATCCAGTTATGAAAATGAAAACTGTAAAGAAGGAAGGTACCAAGCCAAGCAAGAAATTTGCAGGCAAGTTGAGCAAACATCAGCTAAACAAGCCAAAATTAAGGTCAAAATTGAAGAGACAATCCAAGATGAATTTGTGATAAGACCTAGAACACGGTCTAGAGTTAAGAAAACCCAGGAAGAGGTAGCCCCTCAAGTAGTTGTAGACATCTCTGAAGATAAGCAAACAGATGCACAGGTAGATGAAAAAGTGGATGAGGTGAAGGGAACAGAAATGGTACAATCATATTTTGAGGAAGAGATAGCACCATTAGAAATAGATGTTGTACATTACAAGGAAGAGGATCCTAAAATAATAAAGATGAGAGAGGCACTGTTTAAAAATAAGATGAGGATAACATTTATGGAGAAGAAAAATAGAGACATAAAATAGGCCATTAAACCAACAGAAGATAAGACAGAGTCACCCTCAATAAGTGCCAAAGGGAAGAAGAAACATGTTACCTTTACAGAAGAATCCAGAAATGTGGTAGTGAGGTCTGATGAGCCAGCAGTCAGGGCGTTTAAATCAAAGTTCAAACATGTGAAAAAATGAAACAAATAGCTAAAGCCCCTGGTACACCCCCATTCAATCAATGGAAATAATATCAGAGGTTCCTAGAGGAGTTAGAAGAGAGAAAAGACTAGGTCAATCAATTATGGCAACAAAACCAGGAGTATAAGAATTCTATTTAGCACATTTTAGAACACTGTGACCATGAGGCATCCAAAGCTCTTGATAGGATTAAGCATTTTTTCAAGTGGTCATAGCCAGTTAGGATACAATACAAAAATTTGTATGTAAGGAATTTAGTCTTGAATGCACAACTAAGAACTATGAGACAGGATTTAGAGGAGGCACATAAATTGTTGAAGAGGTATGAGGGGGCTGTTGTCATACCTCCACTCATGAAAATGCCTAAGTTTGATCCTAAATCCAAAACATCACCTACTCTATCACCACTTGTGAAGCAACAAGACCTCATCACTCCAGACCCTAAATCCAAGACTCCTAGCAACGAGGTTTCTAGCAGCAAATTATCAAGCAAGAGGAAAAGAAAATGATCAAGTTTTCCTTTTAATTCTCAAATTTTGTTTAATTTTTTGGTATATGAATATGTTAAGTTTGATACGATTGGAATAATAGTGTCATGATAGCGTTCAAAAGCAATGAAGAACATTCATGAAACAATTGCATCAATTTTTATATGTAGGTGCTATGTAGGTGTTGCGCACTCGCTACGCAGCCCATAGTCTGACCATTTCACGTACACAGTATGATGGCTAGATGTCAGGTATTGAAGGTGCTGGCATGGAGTACATATGGTGTTGGAAATAATACTGAGAGGGTGGGGGGGGGGTGAATCAGTATTATCAGATCAATAATTTTTCATTTCCCAAACAGATTTATATACGCATCTTCTTTGAAGTGAACTAGCGTGTACACGCTACTGTGATTAGTGAAACCAGCGTATACCCAGAGAACTTTTGATTCAGTTAATTTATCATGTGTTGATCTATAACCAGTGCATCGGTAACTTATTAAACGGTGCATTAAAAATAGAATAAACCATCACACATAAGCAACACACATGAACACCAAGATTTAAGGTGGAAACCCAATGTGGGTGAAAACCACCTGCTATTGTCGTCTCTGTCTTCTTTTAATAATAATAAAATATGTTTACAATCTTGTACTAGTGTAGACTCATACTAGTTCGCATGCACCCACCTGTAGAAGGCGACAACCTTCTCTCATTTTCCAGCTTCTACTAGAAGAGAGCTACAACCCCCTAGCTCTTGTACTAGTCGATGTGTTTACTAGTACGTAGGCACCAACCTACAGAAGGATACGACCTTCTCTCTTCCTCTAGGGACCATGTTTCATAAATTTTCAGACTAGATGCTCCTGGTACACAACAATACTCATGAAGGCCTCATTTCATCAAATTTTCATACTGGACCCATAAGAAACTTTGAAACTCAAACTGCATGTATATGCTACTTCCTTTAATCAAACCTGTGTATACCTTCAAAACTATTGAAACTTAAAACTTCCGAATCAAGTCTGTACCAACCAGCAATATACTAAACATCTACTATCAATTTATAGAACCTTACACAGGCAGTAGCAAGGATCACCCTTCTCACTTATACAATCAATCAATCAAATATCAAACTCCTTATGCATTCAGTTTTACATTCATATCTAAGAAGACTTCACTGATAGACAATAGTAAAACAATAGTATTGATCAAATAGATCAGTCATCTTTGAAAAACATACTTTTCTTTTGCATACGCTACTTGAAAGAGCCAAACAAGCTTGTATACGCAACTTCACCAAAGCGAGCCAGTGTATAGATTTGCAAATATTAACTCATAACTTCACTGCTATTCCGGACTTCAGAAAAACCTAGATCATGACATTCAAAGAATAAAACAGGTGTACACAATTAGATCTGGCCCAACCAATATCAGATCATTCAATGATAAGTCATTTCAGGTCTCATGATCCTGATCCAACATTGAATTCAAGGTGCACAAAATATTTCAAATCAAATCACCAACATAACCCCTGCAACATAAAATATACTTCAGATAGAAGTATTCCTTAGAAACCCTTTTCACTTGCACACCTTGGCCTTATGATCTTCTCCTCCTTATATAGTTTTAGGCCTTTCTCAATACCTCGGACCAAAACCACTTAGGACCTGTGGTATTCTTAGGAGGGATCAAATAGTCATTACTTTGCTCAATATTGTGGGCTAATACCATGGTATTCTCTACTCTTGAACTTCCTTGATTTTCCAACCTGTATGCACTTTTCCTCTTGTGGGAGTGCATGTATATGTATACGTGCTTTTTGTTCTGTGGACCTGCGTGTATACACTGTTGTGACTAAGTGGACCCGCATATACATATTAAACTTCTTTTCACCATCCTTTACCTTCAATTTCTTCATTCTGATTAGTAGACTTTAGTTCCACCTTCATGTTCTTCTGTACCAATGCTCTGTTACATCTGAATGGATATGTTACACTGTGGGTTGCCTTTCATCAAAATTGAATTGTCCTATGAGTGAGTTTCCATCAAGGATAACACTTGTATCATAATTCTAACAATCTCTCCCTTTGGACTTGATGGAAACCATGCTGGTGTTGATTACTGCAAGCTACAAAGACTGTTAGAGGTAAGAATCAACACCAAAATACTCTCCCCCTTTGACATCAAGGGCAAAGGGAGGACCAAGTTATTATCCCCCTTTGATATACATTATGCTGTCCATGCTCCCCCTGAGTACATGCCAAGTCTGCAGAGATATGTTTCAAAAGAATAACATGACTCTATAACTAAACTAAGTGAGTATGACCTCCCTATGACCAATGACTCATACATATATCAATCACCCAACCAAATGGGGATACACCATATTTGACTCATCCACCCAACCAAGTGGAGATATACCAATTGCTTATACATGACATAAATATAACAATTATTACATCATCCATCCCATGCAAAGTGGGGATACAAATTATATCATATATCCAATAGAATTCATTGAAATATAGACCATGATAGAAGAAGTCGTATCACACCCTAGATATTTACATGACTTATGCAACAAATGATATAAGTATCTGAAGCCATAGCTGAACTCAACAACCATGATGCCAACAATGTTGAATGTGAGTGAAGGCTAATTCTCCCCCTGAACTTGTGCTACCTGTGCATTGTCAACAAGTCATTCATCAAGGCATATTTGTCAGTCAGATAAAAATCAATGAACAAAGCATATCGTTAGACTGTAATCATCAATATCAGACAAAGCACCCATATCAGAGTCTGACCCACTATTTTTCTGTCAGAAAAACATATATTCTCCTTCAACCACAGAAACCTGCGTGTATAAAAAACTATACTTCATGAAACTCACGTATAATAACGTTGTAATATGGATTTAATAGCATAATGATGCAACAAATACTCCCAGCTTTTGTATGGGATATTCAAATATTTCTCCGGGAAGCAGTTTAGTGAAAATATTAGCAACCTGTTCTTTGGAGGGAACATACTTCAATTTAACCTTTTGTTCAAGCACTTGTTCTCGTAGAAAATGGTACTTAATGGCTATGTGCTTGGTCTTGGAGTGCATGATAGGATTTTTCGAAATACTAATGGCACTTGTATTATCACATAGAATGGAGATGGGTGGAGTGCATGTGATTTGAATGTCTTGCAATGTTTGCATCATCCAAAGTAGTTGTGTGCATCAAGATGCAGTAGCCACATATTATGTTTCAGTTGTAGATAAGGCAATCGAAATTTGTTTCTTGTTGAACCATCACACTAACTGAGAACCCATATAGAATGAACCTCCACTAGTGCTCTTTCAATCATCAACATTTCCTGCCCAATCTGCATTTGTATATGCATGAAGAGTAATGTTGTATCTCTAGGATACCATAGTCAAAAGTCCTGAGTTCCTTGAAGATATTTGAAAATTATTTTGACTTCCTGGAGATGTGATTCCTTTGGATTTTCTTGGAACCTTCCAAAAATTATTACTGCATGCATGATATCAGGTCTGGTACCTATTAGATAAAGCAAATTTCCAATCATAGATCTGTAAGTTGGTTGGTTTACTGCTGGTGATTCATCATTAGAACTGAGATTGCATCCTGTTACCATTGGAGTACATATTGGTTTAGAATCTTCCATTCCATACTTATTCAAGATCTACTTGAAATATTTGGTTTGTGAAATAAAGATACCTTCTTTTGTTTGTTGTACTTGTAGACCAAGAAAATAAGTAAGTTCACCAAGTAAGGACATTTCAAATTCTTGCTGCATTACTGAAGCAAAATTCTGACCCTTCTTCATTTCTACCAAAGATGATATCATCAACATAAACAACAATAATTAGCAGTTTAACATTTTCAAACTTTGTGTATAAATTTCTATTTGTAGAACCTTTTGTGAAACCTTGTTGTTGTATATATTTGTCAAGGTAGTAATACCAAGCCCTTAGAGCCTGTTTCACACCATAGAGAGCATTTTTAATCTTGCATACAAGTTTTGCATCATTTCCAAGAATGAATCCTTCTGGCTGATTTTACATCCATTTGATATACTTTGAATTTTCGAAAACTAGAAAGAACAAGAAACATCCTTATGGCTTCAAGTCTGGAAAAGGATGCAAAAGTTTCTTCAAAATCTATACCTTCTTGTTGAGCATACCCTTTACAAACAAGTCTGGCCTTGTTTCTAATAACTTCTCCATTTTCATTTAGCTTGTTCTTAAATATCCATTTTGTTCCTATAACATTTTTATCACGAGGTCTAGGAACTAACTCCCAAGTATCATTCTTTTCAATTGATCAAGTTCTTCATCCATGGCCTTGACCCAACATTCATCTTTGGAGGCTTCATTTACATTCTTAGATTCAGTGGAGGATATTAATGTTAGATAGCTTGAGGTCCCTGTAAGAGTTCTTTTTGTCTGTACATCAGCCCCCTTTTCTCATATAATTTGAGATTCTGGATGATTCTTCTGAACATACTTGGATGGGGTCTTTTCCCTATATGTTGTATCTTCTTCTAGTGCTTCATTGGTTTCTTCTTCTCTATCATTTTGATTTGATGCGGGAAAGAATTCCCAACTTCTTCACTGTCACATTCCTCTGTTGATTTCATTTGTTCCATATTTCTGCATGCTTCAACAATTACAACATCAATGCTTTCAACAATTTTTTGAAGTCTTTTATTATAACATTTGTATCCTTTACTTCTGGATGAATAACTAAGAAGAATTACTTCGTCTCCTCTGGGTTCGAACTTACAAAGTTTTTCATCAATCCTTTTGATGAAACATTTGCTTCCAAACACTCTAAAGTGTTTTACAGTAGGAGGCCTACCATACCAAATTTCATATGGAGTTTGATTACTATTTATCCGAACATTTTCTTTGTTGAGAATAGTCACAATAGTAAATGTAGCTTCACCCCAGAAGGTTGCAGGAGTTCCAGATTCATCAAGTATTGCTTGAGCCATTTGTTGAATTGTTCTATTCATTCTTTCCACCATGCCATTTTGTTGAGGAGTTCTTGCGACGAAGAATTTCCTCTTTATTCCATGTTGTTCACAAAAGTCAAAGAATTCATCTGATATGAATTCTCCCCCTTGATCAGATCTAAGACATTTTATTTTTTTATCTGATTCATTTTCAATTAAAGCTTTGAAGGATTTAAACTTTTCAAATGCTTCATATTTATGTTTTAGTAGACTTATCCAACATATCCTGGAAAAATCATCAATCAATAAAATAAAGTATTCTTCTCCATGAGGTGACTTTTTTCTTGTTGGTCCACATAAATCAGTTTGGATGAGTTTAAGAGGCTTACTTGCTAATCCTTATTTTTCATTGAAGTGAACTCTAGTTTGCTTACGACTTGACATGGTTTGCATATGGTATTTTCTGGGATGATGATATCTGGAAGATCGCGAATTTCCTTGAGCCTGCATGCTTTTCTTATTTGAGAAAACATTAGATGTCCCAATCTTCTATGTCATAGCCAGTTTTCATCGGTTTTTCTTAGATAGAATTGTTGTTGTCCTCCTTTGAGTATGTATAAGTTGCTTGGAGTTCTTGCTCTTGTTAAGTTCCTATACCAATAGGAGTCATAATTTTGAATGACTAAGGTTAAGCCTTGTAATATTGTACACGTTTGCTTTCTGCAAATGTTTTCCATATTAAAAAAATTAAAAAATGTAAAGAGGGTATGTCCTAAAAGAATAATCAAAGGACAAAAAAAAAGCACAAAAAGAATAAGAAAAGATAAAAAAATGAAAATATATGAACCCCAAATACAAAAACAGATCATGAAAGTGTGCAAGTCTAAATGCCACTACTATGTTACTTCTTCTGCAAATAATGGTTGTGTAAAAGTTGTCACACATGCCACAACCCATGGTAGTCAAATTGCTTAATATTGACTATGTCATGCTTTGAATTTTATTTTTATAGTTAGAGAATAAAATCTAACCAAACATCTTAATCTTGGTAGATCAGTAGATAGGTAGAGAAATAAAAGGAGATCATCAATTTAATTTGAGCCCTTGAAAGATATAAGGTTAGAAGTAGATAGTTTGTTTTATAAAAGAAAAGGAAAGAAAAGGGTATGCTAGCCTAAATGCACCCAAATAAGTATAAAGAAGAATAAAATGTTAGGGTAGGTAATGGGTAAGTAGCAGAAACGTAGCTGAAGTATAAAGTTGATTGGATCAAAACACATTCATCATGCTTAGACATATGTGCTAATATGTACGATCAATTATGAAGGCAAAAGCAAAGGTTTACAAGTTAATTTAGTTAACTCCCCCTCAGTCATCTTTTCCCCTATACTTACTAATTTCTTATTCACAAGCAAGTTCTAGTACTTTTAATCCTTCAAGTCAAAGAGGCTCAGAGCATTTCTCTGACTTCTGGTGGGACCGGACCCTCGGCTTAATGACTTATGGACATCAAATGTTGGAATCCCCTTCATAAAAGTCATCCCCCTTCATTTCCCAAATAAAATCTTTTTCCTAAGGTTAAACTCCATTAGCCTATGAAAAGTGAGAAATACCATGTTAAATCTCATTTCATTAAAAAACCCACAAAAGATTTTATCCTAAGTTAAGTGTATGTAAAGGAAATGTACAAATATTACATTACATTTAATACTATTTTCATCTCCGCTCATTTCATTTCATATTAATTTCTAATTTAATTATATAGCTCCCATAATCCCTTGTTTCTCCTATATAAATAAATCCCTATGTATTATCCCCACCCATAGTTTAACTATAAACTTTAGTTTTATTCTATTCCCCTTGATGAAACCCACTTAACCCATCAATTCTTCACGAAGATAAGTTAAACATTCATTAAAACCTGTCGGATCCCTTAAACCCATGATTAACCCCGCAATAATCACAATCCGCCGTAATTAAAGCCCCTAAGCCCCCCCTAAACCTCCATCCATTTCCTTCGCGCTAATATGCCACTCGACTACCGTCCGATCATCTCTACCCAAATCAAATGGCGCATAGCCATATCGGGCTCACCCGATGCTTGACCTTTACCTGAAGTTAAACCCCCTTCATTAAGCCCCACCTGATTGTTTTAACCCGTCATTAACCTATAAATAATCCCATACCGTCCAAGTTTAAAGCACTGCCCCCCCCCCCAAAAAAAAAACCCATGCTTTTATCACCTGCGCACCTCCCTCGCTTGACTACCGTCAGATCACCATCCCCCTCATCTGACGATCCACAGCCATAGAGGCTGCGCCCGATGGCCAATCGTTACCCGCCCGATAAAGCGGTTTTCCCCCGAACCCCAAATGCTACATGTTAGGCGAGGAGGTAGATCGGGTGACCCCTCCTTAATACCATCTTCGCCACAAAAGCGGTGTGATGGCCTGGGAAACTGCCTCTGCGCTCAACCCGAAAAACCACTCACTATTCATAATATAAATTTCCACGCCAATTTACCCATTACCCGTTAAAACCCCGAAAACCCTCATTTTCATGCCTTTTACTCAATTACACAGCGAAACCTATCAAACCCTTCCAGCGCCACCCTCAGCCTCTGAGACATGATTTCACCATGGATTCCCTCCCGAACACCTTCTGGACTCTATCCACAGTTCTTCCCAGTTTCAGTACGGTCTCTATTCACCTCCTCGTAGACCTGTGTTTTATTGACAAAGTGTTTTATTTTGCAGGTAATTAGCAGAAGACCAGACCTTGAAAAAACAATTTTGATACTAGTCACAAATATTGTTTATTCCAAGACTTGGAAAGAAATCTATTAAAAACCTTCATTCAGAAGAAGCAAACAATTATACACAGTACAAAGAAAGAAATCATTCACACAGAGACATTGACTGTTAAAACAAAGGAACCAGACAGAGCATACAATCAAAAGACAAACATATCAAACATACAAAAAGTTGATCAATATCCATTACCATATGTTGATACATATAAAAAACTAAATAATTTACTGTTGAAATACACAGTAAAGAGTTAAAATGTACAGTAAAAGTAAAACACAGTAAAGGATATTGACAAGTCATTAAAGTGTATCAGATGAAAGCCTAAAGTTACTAAAGCCTCCAGCGTGAAAGTTCAAACATCAAAGAGCATAAAGGGCTAAAAATCAAATCATAAAGGCCAGCAATACCACAATAAATAGGACAACATGAAAGTAGTTCAATAGTTGTCTCTATCTTCTTGCGAGAAGATACTTTTATTTCCTAGATTAAATCTCAAGTTAGTTTGAGATAGTTTGTAATAAAACTTTTGTATAAATACTTCACAATTCGAAGTATGTAGGGTGGATTCTTAGACATTTATATAGAAGTTTGATCAAAAGACTGTAAAGCTATTGTATCATTGACTGAGCCAGCGAGCTGGATTGATGAATAAAGATCAGATATTTCAAAGGATTCATGTGTTGAGCAAAGTTCAGACAAATATTTTCTTATGTTATTGTTATCTTTCTAAAAAAATTTCCACAATATTTAATGTATTTCTGAATCTGAATGTTATAACTGGAACAATATCTCAGAATTTGTTTAATTACACTCTGTTTTAACAGTTATTCTTATAAATGTTTTCAACTGATATCTAAGTTAAGGAATTCTTAATTGCTCCTTAGTTTAGGTTGTTTCTTGCTAATCCAGATCAAAGGATTCTTAATTGCCCTTTGCTTTTGATTACCCTCTATTCCTCGTTTATATCTCGGTCTGAGAATTCTTAATTGCTCTCTCACCCTAATTAAAACCATTTCACCCCCCTGTCCTAAAGACCTGCACTTTACTCTGCTAGCTTGCCCTTTGAACATTCCCTTTAGTGATTTGATCCAGTTCTGTTGCCCTTCTATTGCCTCCATAGCCCAATGGTCTAAAGACATCATTCTATCCATCTGCTTCAAGGATTCCACCACCCAATCTCAAATACAAATCAAAAACCTCAAGAACAAGCATAACTAGCCTAAAATTCAAACAAACAAAGTTAAATCATACAGAGAGAGCCCTCTCTGAGCCTAGGTTGGCTGGAGCCTATACTCAAAAGTTGGTTTGTGGTTACCTCGGTGATTTCTTTCTTTAACCTTGAGAAATTACTGAGTGAAAACATAGTGGCGACCATAATTGGGAAGACTAACATTTTCTTCAGAAATATTTTACGGGTTTAGATCTGATCTATGATGGTGAACAGTGATTAGACACACAAAGGTTAAAATCATCCACCTAGCGACTCCAAATCAATTTCACAATCAAGACTCCACTGGAGGAATGAACCTAAAAGAACAGTATGAAAAGATCAGGCTTTTAACTTGGATTGTTATCCAAGACATTATGCTCTTTCTCATCAAGAAAGCTTTTCAATGTATATTGTATTTTAGAGAAGATCTTAGATTAATTTTTTTATTATTTTCCTTTGAAAATCGTAAATATAAAATCTCCTTACACATTTGAGCAGCATTCTTCTGAATCTTATGATGATCATTTTCCAATCAAGAAATCTCAAATAATCAAGAATGATCTTACAATCCCTGTACATATTCCTGTACCTTGTAAATTTCTTGATAGATATAAGCCCCTCATGTTCGATGCTTTCCCTGACAATTATTACAAGTATCTCCCTAGGTTTGATGGAGAAGATGGTAAAATCACTGCCCAAAAACATATTCAAGGTTTTGAGAATTATCTGAACTTATTTGAGATTGATGAAGATGATGTTAGAATCAGACTTTTTTCTCTCTCTTTGCAAGTAGAGTAAATAGTTGGTTCAAGAATTACCTATTTCAAGCATCTCAAATTTCCAATAGTTTGTCAATTTTTTCTTGATAGATGGACAATCAAGGTTAATCTTTTTGTGATCATAGAAAAATATAATCAGTTAAAAAGACAACCAAATGAAACAATACAACAATTTTTTGATAGATTTAATCAAGTCTATTATTCAATGCCATCAAATATAAGACCTCCTCCTGATTCAACTCTTTTGCATTATCCAAAAGCATTTGATCCAGAGATAGAATTTTAGCTAAGAGAAAGAAACCCATCAACACTGGAATAGATGCAGAACATTGTAGTAGATGTAGAAGTTAATCTGCAAATTAGAAGAGAAAAGTTGAAATCAAGAGCAGAGAAGAACAACATTGCAGAGGTAAAACTCGACATTTTGGTAATAAAAATAGAGGAAAGGATACAGAAGATCACCATGAAAGATAAATTTTTTTCTCAAAATCACCATGACACATTTATTTCACAAAAAGAAGAGGTTGATAGGCATGAACAAATTCCTGCTAATTCCAACTACCTTAGATTAGAGGATAGATTTATAGAGCAATATGTGGAGAGGCAATCTGCTGATCTAATGTGTATGTTTGATGATATTACTTCTTTTAATTATTTGCCTAAATATGATTAGTATTATGATAATTATGTTCTTCAAATCAAAACTAACTTTACAGAGCAATCAGAAACTAGTTTGGGAAATAAAGAAATTCAGTTTTAGCAGCTTGAAAACAATGATCATCTAAATCATATCAACTATGAAAGTGAGGAAGAAAGTGCAGAAAAATTGGAAATAAGTGAAGCTTCTTTGCCTCTTTGTTTTGATTCATTTCATTTTAGCAGAGAAAACTTTAAAGCAATAAAAAATCAGCAATCTTTATGTATTAATATTGACAACAAAGAAGACAATGAAAATCTTAATCAGGATTCTTCGGTTTGATAAGTGTAGTTATCAAATTCTATTGAGATGTCTGATCAGATGACACAAGAAAGTTATATACCACTATTTTTTGAATCATTTCAGTTTTTAAAGGAAATGTGGTATAAAATCTCTAAATAAAAGGATAAGCAACTTGTAAAAATCTATGAAGTTCCATTCAAACCTATATTCAATAAGTTGCAACAATCCTTCCAAATTTTTTATGATCCAATAGATGATATGTTGGATAATGAATGCAATCAAAAATTTTCTCCATTAACCAACTATGAGAGTGAAATCAAGATGATAAAGTTTTCACCAGATAGACATTTCAATCAGTAGAAATATCATCACAAAGCTTATCTGAAAATCTGTAGGGTGTTAAAGATAAAAATGACATTTTAGTTTCATGGCATGGAGGCCATCTAGAACAATTGTACAGTTGCTTAAATCAGTTGAACAATAGTGTATATATTTTGGAAGATCCTTTTGTATAGTTTTTAGAGTCCACAAAGGAAATCAAGTATTTCCTTATCTTCTCATTGGTTGACAAGGCTATATTGGGCTATAGAACTTCAATTTTAATCACAAACAAGCACAAGCAACAAAATCCACCAATGTATATGATGCTTGAATGGTTGCATTGACTGTTTCATTTTACCTCACTAGCAGTTGGATAGCTGATTAGAGTAAGTAGGTAGGATTTCAATTTGATTAAATACAGTTTTTCAGCAGCAAGCTTATTTCATATCATATTTTAGTACAACATGCGTTAGATTTCAGTTTGCAGAAAAGCGTGTATTTTCAGTTCAAGATTTTTAGTCACAAAGATTATACAACAAAGCATATACATATTTTGGATTGGCCCAATGGATCAGGCTACTAGTCGACGGTGTTCTTGACATCTCACAAGGAGATCCCATCCCCATGTGAAGCCACTATTAGGTTCCTATACCAATAGGAATCATAATTTTGAATGACTAAGGTAAAGCCTTCTAATATTGTACATACCTTTGCTTTCTGCAAATGTTTTCCATATTAAAAAATTAAAAAATGTAAAGAGGGTATGTCCTAAAAGAATAATCAAAGGTCAGAAAAAAGAAACAAAAACACAAAAAGAATAAGAAAAGATAAAAAAATGAAAATATATGAACCCCAAATACAAAAACAGATCATGAAAGTGTGCAAGTCTAAATGCCACTACTATGTTACTTCTTTTGTAAATAATGGTTGTGTGTAGCTTGTCATACATGCCACAACCCATGGTAGTCAAACTGCTTAATCTTGACTATGTCATGCTTTGAATTTTATGTTTATAGTTAGAGAATAAAATCTGATCAAACAACTTAATCTTGGCAGATCAATAGATAAGTAGAGAAATACAAGGAGCTCATCAGTTTAATCTGAGCCCTTGGAAGATATAAGGTTAGAAGTAGATAGTTTTTTCTATAAAAGAAAAGGAAAGAAAAGGGTATGCTAGCCTAAATGCACCCAAATAAGTATAAAGAAGAATAGAATGTTAGGGTAGGTAATGGGTAAGTAGAAGAAATGTTTCTGAAGTATAAAGTTGAATGGATCAAAACACATTCATCATGCTTAGACATATGTGCTAATATGTATGATCAAATGTGAAGGCAAAAGCAAAGGTTTACAAGTTAATTTAATTAACTCTTCCTCAGTCATCTTTTCCCCTATACTTACTAATTTCCTATCCACAAGCATGTTCTTGTATTTTTAATCCTTCAAGTCAAAGAGGCTCAGAGCATTTCTTTGACTTTTGGTGGGACCGGACCCTCGGCGTAATGGCTTATGGACATCAAGTGTTAGAATCCCCTTCATAAAAGTCATCCCCCTCCATTTCCCTAATAAAACTCTTTTTCCTAAGGTTAAACTCCATTATCTATGAAAAGTGAGAAATACCATGTTAAATCCCATTTCATTCAAAAACCCACAAAAGATTTTATTCTAAGTTAAGTGTATGTAAAGGAAATGTACAAATATTGCATTACACTTAATACTATTTTCATCTCCGCTCATTTCATTTCATATTAATTTCTAATTTAATTATATAGATTCCATAATCCCCTAGTTCTCCTATATAAATAAATCCCTATGTATTATCCCCACCCATTGTTTAACTATAAACTTTAGTTTTATTCTATTCCACCTAATGAAACCCACTTAACCCATCAATTCTTCGCGAAGTTAAGTTAAACCTTCATTAAAACCTGTCTGATCCCCTAACCCCATGATTAATCCTGCAATAATCACAATCCGCCGTAATTAAAGCCCCTGGCCCCCCACTAAACCTCCGTCCATTTCCTCTGTGCTAGTCTGCCACCCGAATACCATCCAATCATCTATGCTGAAATCAAACAACAAACAACCATATCGAGCTCACCCGACGCCAAACCTTTACTCGAAGTTAAACCCCGTCATGAAGCCCCGCCTGATCATTTTAACCCATCGTTAACCTATAAATAATCACATACTGCTGAAGTTTAAAGCATTGGCCCCCCCGAAACCCATGCTTTTATCACCTGCGCACCTCCCTTGCCCAACTACCGTCAGATCACCATCCCCCTCATCTGACAGTCCACAGCCATATCGGCCATGCCCGATGGCCGATCGTTATCTGCCCGATAAAGCGCTTTTCCCTTGAACCCAAAATTCTATGTGTTAGGCGCGAAGGTAGATCGGGTGACCTCTCCTTAATACCGTTTTCGCTACAAAAGCGGTGCGAGGGCTTGGGAAACTACCTCCCTGCTCAACCCGAGAAACCACTCACTGTTCATAATATAAATCTCCATGCCAATTTACATATTGCCCGTTAAAACCTCAAAGACCCTCATTTTCATGCCTTTTACTCAGTTACACAGCGAAACCTATCAAACCCTTCCAGCTCCACCCTGAGCCTCTGAGACATGATTTCACCATGGATTCCCTTCTGAACACCTTCCGAACTCTGTCCACAGTTCTTCCCAATTTTAGTACAGTCTTTGGTCACCTCCTCGCAAACCTGTGTTTTATTGACAAAGTGTTGTATTTTGCAGGTAATTAGAAGAAGACTAGACCTTGGATAAACAATTTTGATACTAGTCAGAAAACTTGTTCACTCCAAGACTCAGAAAGAAATCTATTTAAAAACCTTCATTCAGAAGAAGAAAACAGTTACACACAGAACAGAGAAAGAAATCATTCACACAAAGATATTGACTGTTAAAACAAAGGAACCAGACAGAGCATACAGTCAAAAGGCAAACAGATCAAACATACAGAAAGTTGATCAATATCCATTACCATATGCTGATACATATAAAAAACTAAATAATTTACTGTTGAAATACACATTGAAAAGTTAAAATGTACAGTAAAAGTAAAAAACATAATAAAGGATATTGATAGGTCATCAAAGTGTATCAGATGAAAGCCTAAAGTTACTAAAGCCTCCAGTGTGAAAGTTCAAACAACAAAGAGCATAAAGGGCTAAAATCAAACCATAAAGGCCAGCAATACCACAATAAATGGGACAACATGAAAGCAGTTCAATAGCTATCTCTATCTTCTTGCAAGAAGATATTTTTATTTCCTAGATTAAATCTCAAGTTAGTTTGAGATATTTTGTAATAAAACATTTGTATAAATACTTCACAATTCGAAGTTTGTAGGGTGGATTCTTAGACATTTCTATATAAGTTTGATCAAAAGACTATAAAGCTATTGTATCATTGACTGAGCCAGCAAGATGGATTGATAAATAAAGATTTGATATTTCAAAGGATTCATGTGTTGAGCGAAGTTCAAACAAGTATTTTCTTATGTTATTGTTATCTTTATTAAAGTTTTTTCCACAATCTTTAATGTATTTCTGAATCTGAATGTTATAACTGGAAAAATATCTCAAAATTTGTTTAATTACACTTTTTTTAACAGTTATGCTTATAAATGTTTTCAACTGATATCTAAGTTAAGGAATTCTTAGTTGCTCCTTAGTTTAGGTTGTTTCTTGCTAATTTAGATCAAAGGATTCTTAATTGCCCTTTGCTTTTGATTACCCTCTATTCCTCGTTTATATCTCGATCTGAGAATTCTTAATTTCTCTCTCACCCTGATTAAAACCATTTCACCCCCCTGCCCCAAAGACCTACACTTTACTCTGCTAGCTTTCCCTTTGAACATTCCCTTTAGTGAGTTGATCCAGTTTTGCTACCCTTCTGTTGACTCCATAGCCCAATGGTCTAATGACATCATTCTATCCATCTGCTTCAAGGATTCCACCACCCAATCTCAAATACAAATAAAAATCCTCAAGAACAATCATAACTAGCCTAAAATTCAAACAAACAAAGTTAAATCATATAAAGAGAGCCCTATCTGAGACTAGGTTGGCTAGATCCTATGCTCAAAAGTTGGTTTGTGGTTACCTTGGTTATTTCTTTCTTTAACCTCGAGAAATTATTGATTGATAACATAGTGGCGACCATACTGGGGAAGACTAACATTTTCTTCAGAAATATTTTAGAAGTTCAGATTTGATCTATGATGGTGAATAGTGATCAGACACATAAAAGTTAATATCATCCACTTGGCAACTCCAAATCAATTTCATAATCAAGACTCCACTGGAGGAATGAACCTGAATGAACAGTATGAAAAGATCAGGATTTTAACTTGGATTGTTATCCAAGACATTATGTTATTTCTCATGAAGAAATATTTTCAATGTATATTGTATTATAGAGAAGATCTTAGATTAATTTTTGATTATTTTCCTTTGAAAATCGTAAATATAAAATCTCCTTACACATTTGAGCAACATTCTTCTGAATCTTATGATGATCATTTTCCAATCAAGAAATCTCAAATAATCAAGAATGATATTACAATCATTGTACATATTCCTATACCTTGTAAAGTTCCTGATAAATATACGCCCCTCATGTTACCTCCTACACTCCATGCTTTCCCTAACAATTATTACAAGTATCTCCCTAGGTTTGATGGAGAAGATGGTAAAATCACTGCCAAAAAACATATTCAAGGTTTTGAGAATTATCTGGACTTATTTGAGATTAATGAAGATGATGTTAGAACCAGACTTTTTGCTCTCTCTTTGCAAAGTAGAGTAAAGAGTTGGTTCAAGAATTTACATATTGCAAGCATCTCAAATTTCCAACAGTTTGTCAAAATTTTCCTTGATAGATGGACAATCAAGGTTAATATTTTTGTGATCATAGAAGAATATAATTAATTAAAAAGACAGCCAAATGAAACAATACAACAATTTTCTGACAGATTTTATCAAGTCTATTATTCAATGCCATCAAATATAAGACCTCCTCCTGATTTAGCTCTCTTGCATTATCCAAAATCATCCAGAGATAGAATTTAAGTTAAGAGAAAGAAACCCCTCAACACTGGAACAAATGTAGAACATTGCAGTAGATGTAGAAGTTAATCTGCAAATTAGAAGAGAAAAGTTGAAAGCAAGAGCAGAGAAGAACATTGCAGAGGTAAAACTCAACATTTTGGTAAGAAAAATAGAGGAAAGGATACAGAAGATCACCATGAAAGATAAATTTTTTGCTCAAAATCACCATGACACATTTATTTCACAAAAAGAAGAGGTTGATATCCATGAACAAATTCCTGCTAATTCCAACTACCATAGATCAGAAGATAGATTTATAGAGCAATATGTGGAGAGACAATCTTTTGATCTAATGTGTATGTTAGATGACATTAATTGTTTTGATGATTTGCCTAAATATGATCACTATGATGATAATTATGTTCTTCAAATCCAAACTAACTTTACAGAGCAATCAGAAACTAGTTTGGGAAATAAAGAAATTCAGTTTCAGCAGCTTGAAAATAGTGATCACCTAATTCATATTAGCTATGAAAGTGAGGAATAAAGTGCAAAAAAATTGGAAATAAGTGAAACTTCTTTGCCTCTTTGTTTTGATTCATTTTGGTTCAGCAGAGAAAACATTAAAGCAATAAAAAATGAACAGTCTTTATGTATTAATATTGAAAACATAGAAGACAATAAAAATCTTAATCAAGATTCTTCAGTTTCACAAGTGCAGTTATCAAATTCTATTGAGACGTCTGATCAGATGACACAGGAAAGTTCTATACCACTATGTTTTGAATCATTTCATTTTTTAAAGGAAATGTGGTATAAAATCTCTAAAGAAAAGGATGAGCAACTTGTATGATTCTATGAAGTTACATTCAAACCTATATGCAATAAGTTGCAACAATCCTTCCAAGTTTTTTATGTTCTAATAGATGATATGTTGGATAATGAATGCAATCATATTTTTTCTCCATTAAAGAAATATGAGAGTCAAAATCAAGATGATAAAGGTTTCACTAGACAAACATTTCAATCAGTAGAAATATCATCACAAAACTTATCTGAAAATCTGCAAGGTGTTAAAGATAAAAATGACATTTCAGTTTCATGGCATGGAGGCCATCCAAAACAATTGTACAGTTGCTTAAATCAGTTGAAAAATAGTGTATATATTTTGGAAGATCCTTTTGTACAGTTTTTAGAGTCCACAAAGGAAATCAAGTATTTCCTTATCTTCTCATTGGTTGACAAGGTTATATTGGGCTATAGAACTTTAGTTTTAATCACAAACAAGCACAAGCAGCAAAATACACCAATGTATATGATGCTTGAATGGTTGCATTGGCTGTTTCATTTTACCTAACCAGTAGTTGGATAGCTGATTAGAGTAAGTAGGTAGGATTTTAGTTTGATTACATATGGTTTTTCAGCAGCAAGTTTATTTCAGATCAGATTTCAGTACAACATGTGTCAGGTTTTAGTTTGCAGAAAAGGGTGTATTTTCAATTCAAGAGTTTCAGTCACATAGATATACAACAAAGCATATACATGTTTGGGATTGGCCAATGGATCATGCTACTAGTCAATGGTGTTCTTGACATCTCACAAGGAGATGCCATCCCCATGTGAAGCCACCGTTAGGTTCCTATACCAATAGGAGTCATAATTTTGAATGACTAAGGTAAAGCCTTCTAATATTGTACATACCTTTGCTTTCTGCAAATGTTTTCCATATTAAAAAATTAAAAAATGTAAAGAGAGTATGTCCTAAAAGAATAATATATATATATATATATATATATATATATATATATATATATATATATATATATATAGATATATGAACCCCAAATACAAAAACAGATCATGAAAGTGTGCAAGTCTAAATGCCACTACTATGTTACTTCTTCTGCAAATAATGGTTGTGTGTAGCTTGTCACACATGCCACAACCCATGGTAGTCAAACTGCTTAATCTTGACTATGTCATGCTTTGAATTTTATGTTTATAGTTAGAGAATAAAATCTGACCAAACAACTTAATCTTGGCAGATCAGTAGATAGGTAGAGAAATAAAAGGAGCTCATCAGTTTAATCTGAGCCCTTGGAAGATATAAGGTTAGAAGTAGATAGTTTGTTTTATAAAAGAAAAGGAAAGAAAAGGGTATGCTAGCCTAAATGCACCCAAATAAGTATAAAGAAGAATCAAATGTTAGGGTAGGTAATCAGTAAGTGGAAGAAATGTTGTTGAAGTATAAAGTTGATTGGATCAAAACACATTCGTCATGGTTAGACATATGTGCTAATATGTATGATCAATTATGAAGGAAAAATCAAAGGTTTACAAGTTAATTTAATTAACTCCCCCTCAGTCATCTTTTCCCCTATACTTACTAATTTCCTATCCACAAGCATGTTCTAGTACTTTTAATCCTTCAAGTCAAAGAGGCTCAGAGCATTTATCTGACTTTTGGTGGGACCAGACCCTCAGCTTATTGACTTATGGACATCAAGTGTTAGAATCCCCTTCATAAAAGTCATCCCCCTTCATTTCCCTAATAAAATTCTTTTTCCTAAGGTTAAACTCCATTAGCCTATGAAAAGTGAGAAATACCATGTTAAATCCCATTTCATTCAAAAACCCACAAAATATTTTATCCTAAGTTAAGTGTATATAAAGGAAATGTACAAATATTACATTACACTTATTACTATTTTCATCTCCGCTCATTTCATTTCATATTAATTTCTAACTTAATTATATAGCTTCCATAATCCCATGTTTCTCCTATATAAATAAATCCCTATGTATTATCCCCACCCATACTTTAGCTATAAACTTTAGTTTTATTCTATTCCCCCTGGTGAAACCCACTTAACCCATCAATTCTTCGTGAAGTTGTTGGGTGTGGAGCCTGATCATCTTCTGTATTCAAAGGTATCGCCACATTGGACCAAAGTTCGTAATGGGGCAGCAACGCCGCCCGTAAAATATTCGCTGCAGGGGGGTCTAGGGGGGACGGCTGCAACCTTTTGGGAGCCCCCCCATGGCGGGGGTTTCGGGAGCAACGCCCCCGAAGTAAGAATAGATTTAAAATTGCCTTGTAAAATGTTGTAATTTTGTAGTCAATCTGGGCTTTTCATTAGGCGGAGATCTGACGATAGAAGTTATGTTTAATTTAGGGTTTTTTTCCCTGGAAGGCAACCCTTCGCTATATATGAGGGAATTGTATTGCGTTTATGTAGATCTTTATTCTGAGTGAGGAAGAGAGAGGAGATTGAGAGCGAAGAGGGTGTTACAGCGGATCTGCTATAGGTTGTATCTCTTCAGTTTGTTGGATAATATAATAAAAGAACGACTGTTTGTTTCTCCGTGGATGTAGCCCAAACTGGGTGAACCATGTATATCTGTGTCTCTCTTGTTTTATGCGTTTTATGTGTTTATATTTCTGCAATATTTTATGTGTTTCATTGCTCTGTAATATATAATTTTTCTAACAACTAGTATCAGAGGCAAAGGTCTATTTGACTGATAAACTCACAGGAGAGAAGAGTTCCTGGTTTGAGTGGGAGCAATGGCGGAAGATGGTAGGTTTAGGGTCGAAAAATTCGATGGCCAAAACTACCAGCTGTGGAAGATGCAGATGGAAGATTATCTGTATAAGAGAGATCTGTACCCACCATTGAGTGGAAAGACAAAGAAGCCGATGAGTATGACAGACACAGAATGGAATATTCTCGACCGAAAGGCACTTGCAACAATACGGCTGTGCCTAGCAGCGTCGGTAGCATTTAATATTTCAAAGGAAATGAAAACAGAGGGTTTAATGTCGACATTGGCCAAACTATATGAAAAACCCTCGGCCTCAAATTAGGTATTTCTTATGAAGCATTTATTTAATATGAAGATGTTAGAAGGTAGATCTGTTGCAAACCATTTAAATGATTTTAATATAGTTACAAGTCAGTTAAGTTTTGTAGGGGTAACTTTTGATGATGATGTTAGGGCTCTGTTATTTCTGTGCTCATTGCCAGAAAGTTGGAATGGTTTAGTTATGGCCATTAGTAACTCTGTCTCTGGATCTAGTACTTTAAATTTTGATGATGTTGTCGATGCAATCCTTAGCGAGGAAATGCGACGAAAAAGCTCCAGTGAGACATCAGGTAATGCTTTAACTGCAGAGAATAGGGGAAGAAAATGGAAAGAGGAAAGAGCCTAGGATATTGCAATAAGTCAAGAAAAGGCAGATCCAAGTCTAGATCAGGGATAGTGTGCTGGAAATGCGGGAAGAAAGGACACCTGAAGAAAGATTGCAAGTCTCGGAAGGGAAAAGAAGGAGACGCGCAACAAGAAACTAATCATGAAGCGAATTTAACAGGTGATGTGTTGCAAGATGATTTGATTCATTCATTAGAAAATATTATTGATGCCTGGGTGATAGATTCAGGGGCCTCATTCCATGCCACACTTGATAGGAAACATTTTCATGATTATTTTCAAGGAGATTTTGGACAGGTTTGATTGGGTGATTAAAAACCTTGTAAAATCGTTGGAATGGGTACAATTTTCATAAAACAACAAAATGGAAATAAATGGCTATTGAAGGAGGTAAGGCATGTTCCAGATCTGAAGAAAAATCTGATTTCAACAGGACAATTGGGAGGTGAAGGTTGTGTAACTACTTTCACAGATAAAACCTAGAAGGTCACTAAAGGATCCCTGGTAATAGCAAAAGGAGGAAAGGTTGGTACATTGTATTTATGCAATGATATTTCTAATTATGTTAATGCTTTAACCTCTACAGGAGAAGATACGTCATTGTGGCATCATAGGCTCGGGCACGTGAGTGAGAATGGGATGCAGATTCTTCACTCAAGAAATATGTTGCCAGGTTTGAAGCATGTTGATTTAAAATTATGTGAGAATTGTGTTTATGGAAAACAGAAGACAGTCAGATTCCTTAGAGTTGGGAAAGAAAAGAAGAGCGAAAAATTAGAGTGTGTGCATATAGATGTATGGGGACCTGCTTAGGTATCATCTCTTGGTGGCTCTCGTTATTATGTTACATTTATTGATGATGCAACCAGAAAAACGTGGATTTATTGTATTCGAAATAAATCTGATGTATGATACTTTCAAGAAATGGAAATCTTTGGTTGAAAATGAGACCGGAAAAAGGTTGAAGTGTCTCAGATCAGATAATGGAGGTGAATATTGCAGCAAAGAGTTTTATAGGTACTGTTCTGAGAATGGCATTCACAGAGAGAAGACAGTTCCAGGAACACCACAAGAAAATGGTGTGTTAGAAAGGATGAACAGGATAATCATGGAGCGTGCAAGGTGCATGAGATTGCATGTAGGATTTCCTTTACAATTTTGGGCAGATGCTGTAGATATCGTTGTTTATCTAATAAACAGAGGGCCTTCAAGTTCCTTGGATGGTGGTATTCCAGAGGATGCATGGACAAGTAAAAAGGTAAACTACTCTTTTTTACAGACTTTTGGTTGTGAAGCCTTTGTTCACATTAACAAAGAAAACAGAACAAAGCTTGAGGCAAAATCAAAGAAATATACCTTTATTGGACATGGTGTTAATGATTTTGGTTATCTCTTTTATGCTTATGAAAAACATAAAATTATTAGGAGCAAAGATGTAATATTCAATGAAAAGGTTTTTTATAAGGATCAGTTGCAGGAAAAGAAGCAGGAAAAAGAAAACAGAGAATACACAGTGCTTGACGAGATCACAAAAAATTTGATGGTTCCTGAAAATCATAATCATCAACAGCCGGAAAAACAACCACAACAGCAACAAGCACTTCAAACACCTGAAAGTGGTGTTAGACGATCTACCTGGATAAGTAGACCCCCTGAATGATACTCTCCTTCATTATATTATGTATTTTTGATTGATTCTGGTGAACCACAATGTTATGAAGAAGCAGTGCAGGTAGAAACCAGGAAGAAGTGGGAGCAAGCCATGAAAGAAGAGATGGAATCCTTAGCACAAAACCAGACTTGGGACTTAGTCAGGTTTCCTGCAGGTAAAACAACATTACAGAATAAATGGGTTTACAAGTTGAAGGAAGAAGATGGAGGTAGGAAAAGGTATAAAGCTAGACTTGTCGTGAAAGGGTTTGCACAGAAGAAAGGTATTGATTTTGATGAAATATTTTCTCCTGTTGTTAAAATGACTTCAATCAAAACTATTTTAAGTCTAGTAGCAGTTGAAGATTTTCATCTTGAGCAGTTAGATGTAAAGACAACGTTTCTCCATGGGGATTTGGAGGAAGAGATATCTATGCAACAACCACAAGGATATGATGTAAAAGGGAAGGAGAAACTAGTGTGTAGGTTGAAGAAGAGCTTGTATAGCTTAAAACAGGTTCCAAGGCAGCGGTATCTAAAATTTGATAGGTTTATGTCTAAACAAGGTTATACTAGATGTCACTCTGATCATTGTGTTTATCTCAAAAGGAAAAATGATGGCAGCTATATTATATTGTTATTGTATGTAGATGACATGCTTGTTTCAGGTTCTAACATGCAGGAAATAAATGTGCTTAAAAGGAAATTGGCAAACTCATTTGCAATGAAATATTTGGGTGCTGCAAAACAAATCCTTGGTATAAGAATAACTAGAGACAGGAAGAATCACAAATTAAAATTGTCTCAAAGTGAGTACATAGAAAAGGTGTTGAAAAGGTTTAATATGAAGAATGCAAAACCAATTGGTATACCTTTGGCTAGCCATTTCAAATTAAGTAAGGAGGCGTGTCCCAAGACTCAGGAAGAAATGGCTCATATGTCTAAAGTTCCATATGCAGCAACAGTTGGAAGCTTAATGTATGCAATGGTTTGCACAAGGCCTGATATTGCACATGCAGTGGGAGTTGCAAGCAGGTACATGAACAATCCATGAAAAGAACATTGGATGGTGATGAAGTGGATTCTCAAGTATTTGAGAGGTACCACAAATCAAGCATTATGCTTTGGTGGTTCAAACATTGCTCTACATGGATATGTTGATGCAGATATGGCAGGTAACAGAGATAACAGGAGGAGCACTACAGGATATTTACTGTAGGTGGAACAACTGCCAGTTGGGTCTCAAAACTGCAAAGTGTTGTTTCACACTCAACAACAAAAGCATAGTATGATGCTGCTATAGAGGCTAGTAAAGAAATGATTTGGTTACAAAGGTTTATGGATGAATTGGGTAAGAAGCAGGAGTTGGGAAGGTTATACAGTGATAGCCAGAGTGTCATACATCTTGCAAAGAACTCTGCATTTCATTCCAAGACTAAGCATATACAACTCAAGTACCATTTCATACGGTCAGCATTGGAAGATGGACAGTTAGAGCTGGAAAAGATACACACTAGCCAGAATCCTGCAGATATGTTAACAAAAGTTGTAACCGGGGAGAAACTAAGAATCTGCTTAGTTTCAATTGGTCTTGAAGTATGATGAAGAAGATGAGAAACAGCCAGGTCCAAAGAGGAGTCATTGTCTAGAAAATGAAGCAACACTAGAGTTTCTATAATCGGTCTCCAAGTGGGAGATTGTTGGGTGTGGAGCCTGATTATCTTCTATATTCAAAGGTATCGCTGCATTAGACCCCAATTCGTAATGGGGCGGCAACGCCGCCCGTAAAATATTCGTTGTAGGGGTGTTCCAGGGGGGGGCGGCTGTGACCTTTTGGGATCCCCCCTGGCAGGGGGTTTCGGGGGCAAGTGCATCTAGGTTGTTCATTAGGCAGAGATCTGATGGTAGAAGTTATGTTTAATTTGGGGTTTTTTTTCCCTAGAAGGCAACCCCTTGCTATATATGAGAGAATTGTATTGCGTTTATGTAGATCTGTATTCTGAGTGAGGAAGAGAGAGGAGATTGAGAGTGAAGAGGGTGTTACAACGGATCTGCTATAGGTTGTATCTCTTCAGTTTGTTGGATAATATAATAAAAGAAGGACTGGTTGTTTCTCCGTGGACGTAGCCCAAACTGGGTGAACCACCTATATCTATGTCTCTCTTGTTTTATGCAATTTCTGTGTTTATATTTCTGCAATATTTTATGTGTTCCATTGCTCCGTAATATATAATTTTTCTAACAGAAGTTAAGTTAAACCTTCATTAAAACTTGTCTGATCCCCTAACCCCATGATTAACCCCGCAATAATCACAATCCGTTGTAATTAAAGCCCCTACCCCCCCCAAACCTCCATCCATTTCCTCCACGCTAGTCTGCCACTCGACTACCATCCGATCATCTGTGCCCAAATCAAATGGCGCATAACCATATCGAGCTAACCCGACGCCTGACCTTTACCCGAAGTTAAACCTCATCATTAAGCCCCGCTCGATCGTTTTAACTCGTCATTAACCTATAAATAATCCCATACCACCGAAGTTTAAAGCACTGGGCCCCAACAAAACCCATGCTTTTATCACCTACACACCTCCCTCGCCTGATTACCGTCAGATCACCATCCCCCTTATTCAATGGTCCACATCCATATCGGCCGTGCCCGATGGCCGATCGTTTCCCGCCTGATAAAGTGGTTTTCCCCCGAAACCCAAATTCTACGTGTCAGGCGCGGAGGTAGATTGGGTGACCCCTCCTCAATATCGCCTTTGCCACAAAAGCGGTGCAATGGCCTGGGAAACCGCCTCCTCGCTCCACCCAAGAAACCACTCACTGTTCATAATATAAATTTACGTGCCAATTTACCCATTACCCGTTAAAACCCCGAAAACCCTCATTTTCATGCCTTTTACTCAGTTACACAGTGAAACCTATCAAACCCTTTTGGCGCCACTCTGAGCCTCTGAGACATGATTTCACCACGGATTCCCTCTTGAACACCTTCCAGACTCTATCCACAGTTCTTCCCAATTTCAATACGGTCTCCAGATACCTCCTCACAGACCTGTGTTTTATTGACAAAGTGTTGTATTTTGCAGGTAATTAGAAGAAGACCAGACCTTGGATAAACAGTTTTGATACTAGTCACAAAACTTGTTTACTCCAAGACTCAGAAAGAAATATATTAAATAACCTTCATTTAGAAGAAGAAAATAGTTATACACAGAATAGAGAAAGAAATAATTCACACAGAGACATTGACTGTTAAAACAAAGGAACCAGACGGAGCATACAATCAAAAGATAAACAGATAAAACATGAAAAAAGTTGATCAATATCCATTACCATATGCTGATACAAATAAAAAAAACTAAATAATTTACTGTTGAAATATGTAGAAAAATTTAAAATGTACAGTAAAAGTAAAAACACAGTAAAGGATATTGACAGGTCATCAAAGTGTATCAGATGAAAGCCTAAAGTTACTAAAGCATCCAGCGTGAAAGTTCAAACAACAAAGAGCATAAAGGGCTAAAAGTCAAACAATAAAGGCCAGCAGTACCACAATAAATGGAACAACATGAAATCAGTTCAATAACTATCTCTATCTTCTTGCAAGAAGATATTTTTATTTCCTAGATTAAATCTCAAGCTAGTTTGAGATATTTTGTAATAATTTTTTTTTTATAAATACTTAACAATTCAAAGTATGTAGGGTGGATTCTTAGACATTTCTATAGAAGTTTGATCAAAGGACTATAAAGCTATTGTATCATTGACTGAGCCAGTAAGCTAGATTGATGAATAAAGATCAGATATTTCAAAGGATTGATGTGTTGAGCGAAGTTCAGACAAGTATTTTCATATGTTATTGTTATCTTTCTTAAAGTTTTTCCATAATCTTTAATGGACTTCTGAATCTGAATGCTATAACTAGAACAATATCTCAGAATTTGTTTAATTACACTTTGTTTTAACAGTTATGCTTATAAAAGTTTTCAACTGATATCTAAGTTAAGGAATTCTTAATTGCTCCTTAGTTTAGGTTTGTTTCTTGCTAATCCAGATCAAATGATTCCTAATTGCCCTTTTCTTTTGATTACCGTCTATTCCTCGTTTATATCTCGGTCTGAGAATTCTTAATTGCTCTCTCACCCTGATTAAAACCATTTCACCCCCTATCCCAAAGACCTACACTTTACTCTGCTAGCTTGCCCTTTGAACATTCCCTTTAGTGAGTTGATCCAATTCTGCTACCCTTCTGTGGACTCCATATCCCAATGGTCTAAATACATCATTCTATCCATATGCTTCAAGGATTCCACCACCCAATCTCAAATACAAATCAAAAACCTCAAGAACAGTCATAACTAGCCTAAAATTCAAACAAACAAAGTTAAATCATACAGAGAGAGCCCTCTCTGAGCCTAGGTTGGCTAAAGCCTATACTTAAAAATTGGTTTGTGGTTACCTCGGTGATTTCTTTCTTTAATCTTGAGAAATTACTGAGTGATAACAGTTCCTTTGATCACGGTCTTTCTTGTATCAATCTCACGAACCAAACATCTGATTGATCAAAACACAACTTTATTTCCTTGATCACACATTTGACTCACACTCAATAGGTTATGCTTTAAACTATCTACGTACATGACATTTCCAGCTTTAACCTTTTATTCTAAGAAGACAAAATCTTTACCTTTAATGACAGCTGGAGTGTCATTTCCAAATGAGACATTCTTTTATTTTTCTAAAGCATTATATGAATGAAGTTTCTCTTTATCACCTGTCATGTGTTTGGAGCATCTGCTATTGATCTACCATTGATTTTCTTGTCCTTCTGCATACATAGCTATGCCACATGTTTCTGATTAAGATTCCTTCTTTCTTCATATCCTGGGATTTAATGATGTTTGCTCCTTTTGAAGTGATGGCCGAAATTTTCTCCTGCATTCAGATTCTTCATGACAAAAGTTCTTACAAATCGAACATTGTACTTCATTTTCAAGAAGATAAAAGTTATTATAGGAACTTTTATTGACTCCTGCTACACTCTTTTGATTTCGTGCTTCTCTAGTCATGATGGTTTTGTAAGAAACAAATTGGGCAACCTTATGCCCAAAGAAGTTATGACATGGAAAACATTGCCCATTAAATAATTTTCTACGATCATAGAATCTTTTGGAATTTTTTACCTATTGGTTGAAGCTTCTACTGATATTCATCCTTGGAGTAAATTGGGTATGGTTTCCCTGATGAGTAACTTTAGGCCTTTGCTGACAATTGACATATTGTTCACTGGTCTTTGTTGCATCAAGATAGCTTCTGGTGGAGGCTGATGACTTTTGTGATTGAGATGATTCTTCATTATATCCAAGACTTGTCTTTATCAGAGGAGAACGCTGAAATTTGATGATTTCATTTAAAGTTTTAAATCTTTTAGCAAATCTAAGATTAAGAGATTTTGTCTTCTCAAGTTCTTTTCTTAGATCCACAATTTCACATTCTAGATTTTCATTGTGTATTTCTCTTTCAGTGAGTTGGTGTGTCAACGTATCGATGATCATATTATTTTCTTCTAAACATATTTTGAGTTTAGTCATTTCTTCAAGAAAGTCTTCCTCTTCTAAGGCATCCAAAAAATCATCATTGTCATAAGCCATAAGTAGTCGATAATCTTGGTCAGTTTCATGTTCATCACTATTAGATAAGCCATCACTATCTTCATGCGTATAGTAACTCCTATTCACAACCACTTTTTTATTTCCTTTTGCATATTCCTTTCCTTTTTCATATGTATTTTTATGAGGACATTTGGCAGCATAATTGCCGACTCTACCACAAGCAAAGCATTTGAAAGGTAGCTTATCTCTGAATCTTCTGGAACCCGTTGAAGCTTCTTGACAAAATTTACCTCGTCTTCTTCTTCTGAAATTTGTTCTGATTCATTGTGCTCTTCCTTTTCTTTTCCCTTTACTCATGCTTTAAAAGTGGCTTTTCTCATATCTAATGGACCTCTTTTTCTCATTTCAAAGGCAATTGGGATTTCATGGAGTTGAGTGACAATAATAGTTTGAAGATCCTATTTTTCTTCTATGGTAGACACTTTTGACTCAAATTTAGAAGACAAATATCTCAAAATTTTCTCAACTAAAGTAGCTTCCTTTATCTCTTCACCTAGATTCTTCATACAATTAACAATCTCATCTATACGTAAAAAGTAACTAGCAACACTCTCATCACTATGCATCTTAAGAGTTTCATACTAAATAATGAGAGTTTGAAGCTTAGCATGTTTTACCTGAGAGTCCCCTTCGTAGCTCTGAATGATTTTGTCCCATATTTCTTTGGTTGTCTTGAGCTGCATGACTTTGACAAATTCTAATAGCTTTAGCATTGGTTTCATTTAACTTCTTACCTGCAGAGTTTGTAAGAATTGTTGCTAGAAATTGATTTCCTCCTTCCACAATTTCCCAAACATCGGCTCCAAGCGATTGTAGATAGGCTTTGGTTCTTATTTTCCAATATACTAAGTTGATCCCATTGAATATTGGTGGTCTGATGGATCCCATGCCTTCGTGATTATTCATCTTGAAATATCTTCCTTCAAGCGATCAAGATTCTTCTGAAGGACTTGCTATGATACCAATTGTTGGAAATAATACAGAGAGGGGGGGTGAATCAGTATTATCAGATCAATAATTTTTCATTTCCCAAACATATTTATATATTCTATTTATGTGAAGTGAACTAGTGTGTACACGCTACTATGATTAGTGAAACCATCATATACCCAAAGAACTTGTGTTTTAGTTAAGTTATATTGTGTTGATATATAACTAGTGCATCAGTAACTTATTAAACAATGCAGTAAAAATAGAATAAACCATCACACATAAGCAACACACATGAACACCAAGATTTAAGGTGGAAGCCCATTGTGGGTGAAAATCGCCTGTTGTTGTCGTCTCTGTCTTATTTTAATAATAAGAAAATATGTTTACAATCTTGTACTGGGGCAAACTCATACCAGTACGGAGGCACCCACCTGCAGAAGGCTACAACCTTCTCTCATTTTCCAGTTTCTACTGGAAGGGAGCTACAACCCCCTATCTCTTGTACTAGCCAATGTGTTTACTAGTACATAGGCACCGACCTACAGAAGGCTACAACCTTCTCTCTTCCTCTAAGGACCACGTTTCATAAATTTTCAGACTAGATGATCTTGGTACACAATAGTACTCATGAAGGCCTCATTTCATCAAATTTTCATACTAGACCCATAAGAAACTTTGAAACTCAAACTGTGTGCATACACTACTTCCTTTAATCAAACCTACGTATACCTTCAAAACTACTAAAACATAAAACTTCTAAATCAAGTTTGTACCAACCAGCAATATACTAAACATCTACTGTCAATTTATAGAGCCTTACATAGGCAGTAGCAGAGATCACCCTTCTCACTTATACAATCAATCAATCAGATATCAAACTCCTTATGCATTCAGTTTTACATTCAGATCTAAGAAGACTTCATTAACAGACAACAGTAAAACAACAGTACTGATCAAATAGATCAGTCATTTCTGAACAACATACTTTTCTTTTGCATACTCTACTTGGAAGATCTGAACCGACGTGTATATGAAACTTCACCAAAGCAAACCTGCATATAAATTTGGAAATATTAACTCATAGATTCACTGCTATTTCGGACTTCAGACAAACCCAGATCATGAAATTTAAAGAATAAAATAGGTGTACACAATTAGATCTAGCCCAACCAATATCAAATCATTCAATGATAATTCATTTCAGGTCTCATGATCCTGATCCAACAAAGAATTCAAGGTGCACAAAATATTTCAGATCAAATCACCAACATAGTCCCTGCAACATAAAATATACTTCAAATAGAAGTATTCCTTAGAAACCTTTTTCACTTGCACACCTTGGCCTTATGATCTTCTCCTCCTTATAGAGTTTTTAGGCCTTTCTCAATACCTCGGACCAAAACCACTTAGGACCCATGGTATTCTTGAGCGGGATCAAATAGTCATTACTCCACTTAATATTGTGGGCTAATACCATGGTATTGACCCCTGGTATTCTATACTCTTGAACTTCCTTGATTTTCCAACTTGTACGCGCTTTTCCTCTTGCGGGAGTGCGTGTATACGTATACGCGTTTTTTGTTCTGTGGACCTGCGTGTATATGCCGTTTTGACCAAGTGGACCTGCATATACATATTAAACTGCTTTTCACCATCCTTTACCTTCAACTTCTTCATTCTGATTAGTAGACTTTAGTTCCATCTTCCTGTTCTTCTGTACCAATGCCCTGTTACATCTAAATGGATCTATTACATTGTGGGTTTCATTTCATCAAAACTAAACTGGCCTGTGAGTGAGTTGCCATCAAGGACAAAACTTGTATCATAATGCCAACATATGGTGTCCAACTCACCCCTCCAACTCCTTGCCACGTGTGAGTTCTAGAAGCATGAAGATTTGGGCGATGTGCAGGCTTTTTAGCAGACACAAAAAAAGCTTTTAGACTTTTTCTATTCCAGTCATTTCTTTTTTCTTTTTTTTAGTTCAAAGACTTATTTAAAGATGATTTGTATTTAATAAAATTGTTTTTTCTTTCAAGGAGACAAAAGTATGGTTTATACTTTATGTTTGGATGAAAATCATGGAAAAACTAGCAGTTTACTATTTTCCTAGTTTTGAATCTATCCTTTGAAGGATCGAAGATACAATGAACTTGAAAGGATTTTCCTCCATGTTTTTACTATTTATTTAGATCAATGAAGACAAAAATGGTTGTTTCTAGTCGAGTGATGTGTTAGTACTAAATTTTCAAAGATTTCATGCTTGTGTGATCAATCAATGATACATGTTGCTTATGTATTGAGGGTCATCGATCTTACTATCCAAGGGTTCTTACGGTATGGTGCATGGGTTTTGTTTTGTTTACAGTTAGTTTCTTTATTTATTCTCTATGTTATGAGTATTTGATCTTAGTTGATTCAAAATTCAGTGTATCTGCTCTTTTTCAGATGTCTTCACGTTTCAAACTCAAATGAAATGTTATATGCTTGTACATGTTAACTTCTATGTTCAACTTTTCTTTCTTTGAGGAAGAATTTGTTTGTTTCAGTTTACCTTATCTATACTACAACTAACCTTCGTATCCCAGAGTCATGCTTACAAGCCCTTGAAATAGTTATCGATTTACTTGCATAAGTAAAAGAAATTAAAGGCTAAATTGATCATGAATTACCACCTATCAGGTCATTCACACTTCAACCAAAGATTTTCAAAATTCCTTAGTCAGAACTGGTCTCTGTTTTAAATATGTGCTTTCAAGTCTTTACATTTAAGAGTGAGGGAGTCCCCTCTTTCTAGAAAAGACTAGTTTCTAGCCCAAAGTGGTTTGTTATTACCTATATAACCCTTTCCTAATCCTGAAGGGTTTTTACGGAGTGATAACATAGTGGCACTGTTGTTGGACCGAAATTTAAAATTATCCTGGGAAGTTTCATGTCTAAAATGTACATCATAGGATGAATTGTAAATATTATTTTGATTGTTACAAAATTTTTGTTGCATGCATCCTTATCCGAGAAGATCTGGCTTCTAGAATATTCACGAGGTAAAACCCTAACCCAAACCCTCCTGTATTGGTTTCTAATCCTGAAAAAATTCTCAGGAAGGAGAGAGTGGTGCTAGAAAGTCAAAATAGCTACCATCCTATTAAGAAATATGCTTCTTCACCCCAAGTTTCTTCTGAAATCTCATTGTTTAGGATGAGGTCTTGTTCTGGTATGCCTGAAATTATAATAGTTTAAGATAATTTGAGTTCTTGTGTATCATCCTCAAGAAATTAGTTCAGTCAGAATGTCATCCAGCAGTTCAATAAACTCAGAGTATTAGTTGAGAAAATTTAGAAAAATGATAAAATCACAGTCTTATCTCAGAGAAATATCCTTGTTCCATCTATTGCCACTGGTGGCTCTGTTTTGACTCCAGTTTAAAATCCTTCATCCTCAGTTTCAACTTTCATTCATCGAGTTCTTCCATATTCTACTGATGTTGTTACACCACATGTTAGTCACCAAACTACTCAAACAGTAGTTATGGTAGCAATGTATGCTCCTTTGGTGTTGTCTGCTCAACTTCATGATTTCCCTCCCAATTATGGGTAGATGCTTCCACAGTATGATGGCACAAGAGAAATTATTGCTAAGAAGCATGTAGACAAGGTCAGTGATTTTGTGGACTTGGAGGAAGTAGATTATGATGATGTTAAAATTAGATTTTTGGCCCAAAGTTTTTCCGGTGATGTCAAGAAATGGTTTAGGAGTTCTCGCTTGGGAGCCTTTGAAAATTATCAAGAGTTAGAAGATGATTTCCTTGCAACATGGGGTGAAAAGAAGAACCCTTTGTAGATCTTGGTTGAGTATAATAATTTGAAAATACAACCCGAAGAATCTTTCCAAGACTTTTCTACAAGGTTCAACAAGTTGTACAATTCAATTCCTGCAGAGATTAAGCCTCCTCCTGGGCTGGACTTATAACATTATCTGGATGCTTTTGACCCTGAAATTGAAGAATTTCAACCCCCACTTTGGTTATCATTTTTCCTTATCACTCCATGCATTTAGCTTTAAATCCAAGCATCATAAAAATTCTGAAATATGGAAATGACAATATTTTTTTGAAAACACAAATTTAGAGATTTCACAACTGCTGAAATTGCAGAAATAAAACACAACAAAATTATGACAACCACACATAGAAAATAACACAGTGATTTTTGGTCAATGTGACCTTGGAAAAGCCCCCTACAACTCTTAGGGAAAACTAGTTTGAGAGCTCTTCTTTATTTCTGAAAATGATTTTACATAGAAATTGTAATACACAATAAAAATTCTAACAACCACAAATTACAACTTATTTCGATTTCCATGCTTGAACTCAACCTCGAAAATCATGCCAATTGGCAAATAGCCAAAACATAAATTTTTACAACAATAAAACAACATTAAATGTTGTAAGGCATGCCTCAAAAAATGTGCCCAAAACTTGCTATCCTGAATGTACGGATTTCAACAGTATGGCTGCCTCGAAATTCATGCCCTTGTTGCTGTCCTTCTCCCTTGATTTCTATGCTATCCCTCTTCCTCGATTTATGTGCCTTTCTCTTGCTGTACGGTTTTGCCTTGGGATGCATGCCAATAAATGTTGTTGTCCAGATTTGCTAAAATGTATTCTTGCTGGTCTCCTTCACTTACTCACTGCTTAGAAATTTTCTCCTTGCTCTCTCTTCTCTTTCTCTCAAATGCTCATGAAAGAATGAATGATATTTTCCTTTTCTCTTCTCCTTTTATTCTCTAAATAACATTTTGGGTAACCCTAATATCTAATGGTTGAGATTCATTTAGATCTAGGGATGAGAATAAATGTGCATTTAATTTTCACTTTCTATATTTTAACTCACCCACTTAAATAAGGACCCACTTAGCCTTTTATTTTGATAGTCACTTTTTCACTTTCTAATTCTTCATTGACTTAAGTCACTTTTAAATTAGAATGTAACTTTACCACTTATAAAGTCACTTTTAAACTAGAATGTAACTTTACCACTTAAAAAGTCACTTTTAAATTAGAATGTAACTTCACCACTTATAATGTCACTTTTAAATTAAATTGACTTTACCACTTATAAAGTCACTTTAGGAGAAAAGTAAAAAATAGTTTTGGACACTTTTCCCTAGGCCAAAGGTCAAAGCCTTAGGGAACCACTTGTCCTCTGGTACCCAAATTTTAACACTCCCTCTTAACAAGGAAAGTGTTCCTCACCACTCCCATCTTGTCTCTGAAGTAGACATGCTTGCCCCGTGGTAAGGCTTTGGTGAAAATGTCCACTACCTGCTCATTTGTGAATATGTACTCAAGTTTAACAGCTCGCTTTTGGACATAGTCTCTAATGAATTGATACTTGATCTCAATATGCTTTGACATGTCATGAAAAAATGGATTCTCCGTGAGTTTTATGCAACTCTAATTATCACAATAAATTACTGAAGGTCTCAATTCCTGACCAAATAGACCAAACAACATCTTGCGAAGCCATATGGCCTCACAACTAGCCAAACTAGCAGCCATACTCTCTACCTCAATTGAGCTCAATGCAACTGACTGTTGTTTCCGGCTGATCCACGACACAACTGCCGAACCCAACCCAAAACAACACCCGGAAGTACTCTTCCGATTTGAAGCACAACCTGCCCAATCTGAATCCTTGTACCCTGCCATTATCACTCTATCACCCTATCTATAATCCAGATGAAAATCCATTGTCCCCTACAAGTAACGAAGAATGTGTTTTGCATCCACCCAGTGCACTCTCCTGGGCTCACACATGAACTGACTCATAGTGTTAACTACAAAACATATATTTGGTTGAATGTTGACAAAATACATCAAACAACCAATCAACTATCTATATAGAGTAGGATCCACCAACTCGAAACAAAAGCATGAAGCTTCTTCCAGTTAGTGATCATAAGTGTAGACATGGGTTTGCAGTCCTCCATGTGAACTCTGCTAAGAATATCCACAATGTACTTCCCTTGTCCAGGAAGAAATTCCCCTCCTCTTGCCACACCTCCAATCCCGTAAAATAATGCATCAAACCGATATTCTTCATCTCAAACTCTGAAGCAAGATCTCTCTTGTAGTCCTCAATGAGTCTCTCTGCACTAGTGATGATCAAGTCATCAACATACAACACCAGAATAAGAGGCTTCTCACCCACCACAATGAAGTATAGGTTCGGATCAGCCTCACTCTTTGTGAAACCCAACTGCTGCAAGTATGTATCAATCCCAAAGTACCAAGCTCTAGGAGCTTGCTTCAGGTCATAGAGTGCATTTTTCAATTTGCATATATGGGAATCATTTCCATGCACCTCAAAGCCCTGCAACTGCTCAATATAAACCTCCTCCAGAATGAAGCCACTGAGAAATGCGGTCTTCACATCCATCTGGTGGATCTTCCACCCCATCTCTGCTGCAATCGATATAATGGAGCGAATAGATGTATACCGATCTACGAGAGCAAAGGTATCTTCATAGTCAACTCCCTCTACCTGTGATAACCCTCTTGCCACAAATTGAGCCTTGAACTTCTCGATGCTACCATCTGCAACATGCTTTATCTTGTAGAGCCATATAGAAGTAACAACTACTTTACCTTTAGGCCTTGGCACTACCTCCCAAACATCGTTCTTCATAATAGAAGAATACTCTTCAATCATGGCCTCTCTTCGAACCTGTTGGCTGGCTGCCTCCTCATAACTAGAAGGCTCAGAGTCAACAATGCTTGTTACCAATGCCATGTAACTACAAAAACGCTCAGGTAGTTTACTCTCTCTAACCTATCTCTTTGGCCCAACAACTAATGTGGCCTTGCACAAGGTATCTTGAAGCCACTTGGGCTTCCTCTTCCCTGAGCATACTTCTCCCACCAGAGTGAAATAATCCTCATCATCATCAGAAGCCTAAACTCCTGAAGGCCTGCCAACTGAACTCATGCCTGAATCTGTGCCTGTAGATGCTAAAGTATTATGCGAGTTTTCCATTAGTGGAATACCCTCTAAACTTCTTTGTGGACTGCCCTGCATGCTGCCCGAAGAACCACCCACCTGACTCTGAGAGCCACTGCTCATTGATGGACCTAAAACTGTAATCGATGTACCTCCTGATCCCTGACCACTGGATTCCTATGACTGACTCAGCTGCTCCTGAGGGTCTGGTGACTCTGGATACTCTAACTCCTATGACCTCCTGAAAACTCTCTCCTCCTCGAACTTCACATCCCGCCTAAAAACCACTTTCCTCTGCGCAAGATAATAAATCTGATAATCTTTCAAGGTCTTGATATAACCCACAAATATTCCCTTGTCTGCAGTGGGCTCTAGCTTGGTCCTGTTCTCCTTGGGGACATAGGAATATGTAAGGCACCCAAAGATACAAAAGTGCCCAACATCAGGCTTCTTCCCAGAAAAATCCTCCTCTGGAGTCACATTCCCCAAGCCACGATGTGAACTCCTATTATGCAAGTACACAACAATGTTGCAGGCCTCTTCCCACAAAAATAAAGCTAACCCCTGATCATGAAGCATGGCTTTGGCAACCCCTGCAATGGATCTATTCTTCCTCTCCACAACCCCATTCTGTTGGGGGTTGTAAGGAACTGTGAACTCCCTTCTAATGCCTGCTTTAGCACAAAAATCAACAAACTTACCAAGGGTATACTCCCCTCCATTGTCCGACCTAAGGACCTTGATCTTCCTACCTGTCTGGGTCTCCACAAGAGCTTTGAACTCTTGAAACCGATTGAAGACCTCACTCTTGGTCTTCAATAAATAAATCCAAGTCTTCCTGGAGTGGTCATCAATGAATAAAACATAGTACTCATAGCCACTCAAGGATACATGAGACATCCAACCACTCACATCGGTATGAATCAAGTCAAGGATCCTGATCACTCTACTGTCACTGCTCGAAAAGGGGATGTGGAAAACTTCCCCATAACACATCATCTACATACATCAAGGTGATCAGAACTAAAATCTAGCACACCAGTGGTGATCTCTCGCAATGTACTTAAGACCCCATGATACATGTGCCCCATCCTACGGTGCCAAATGTCACACAACTCTGAACTGCTAGATCTACTGTTGATCTTGTCTCGGGTGCTGCTACTCAATGCCATCAGGGGTTGGAATGAGAAATTGTACACCTTGGCATGGCGCACACCAATATCTCTAGTTGAAGAAGTTGGAGTTCCCCTAGGATATATAAGCACTTTCCCTCTCTTGAACAACACATCATACCCTCTATCCTCAAGTGCTGAGACGGATATCGGGTTCTTCTTCATTCTAGGCACATATAGAATATCTGACACTTTCAAGGGAGGTTTGGGTCCCCTATTAAATGTTAATGTCCCCACACCGATTGCTCTAATAATGATGTCATCACCAAGTACTACCTCCATATCAATATCACCCTCTGAAAGCTCTGAAAAGTACTCTCTGACTCCTGTCATGTGGTAAGAAGTGCCACTGTCAACATACCAAATGCTAGAAGATGCTCTGCTAGTAGCGGGGAATGCACACTCCCTCTAAACCTATATGGCAGGTGATCCTGCACTAGTGGCCTCACAAGCTATGAACCCAAACTCCCAATCAAAGCTCTCTGAGAAGCTCTCTATCTCTGTAGAAGCTATCATGGGTTTGTCTTTCCCTTTATTTTTCTTCTTCTCCGGACACACAAAAGCATAGTGTCCCAACTTTTGACAATTCCAACATTTGACTTTGGAATAGTCCTTCTCCTTGTTCTGCTGCTCACCTTTACCTTTGCCTTTGCCTCCATTGTTGGGAGCTTGATTCTTTTCTCTGCCCTTCTTTCCTCTTGCTAACAATGCCACATTTTCATCCTCCTCCACCTGTTTGGCTGCCCCAAGATGGTTCTTTCTGATCTCATTCTGAATGCAATCATACCACAACCTCTCCCAATTAGGAAGGTTTTCCCGTGCAACAATTCCATCCACAAAATTATCTCAAGTCTTGGGAAGACCATTCAAAGCAATCCTCACCAATTCAGTGGGTGCAATGATATCACCTACGGCTGCCAACTCATCTCTCACTGAAGTGATCTTTGTGAAGTATGTTGTAGTGCTATCAGTATTAGCCATTTTAATGGCCTCCAATTTCTCCTTTAGGACCATTTTTCAGTTTTCATTTGAGCTCTGGAAAAGACTGGTTAAGGCTGTCCACATCTCATGTGCATACGTCTTTCCTCTCACATGAGGAATTACATGATCTTTGATTCCTTCTAGAATCAATCTTTTTGCCTTAGCATTCTTTTTGTTAAACTTTTCCAACTGTACAGGTTCAACAGGTACTACTACTGGGTTCTATGTGGTATTTACCATAATGTTCCATACTTCTGCTTCCTCAAAGAAGCTCTGGATTCTCTCCTTCCATGCACTCTAGTTGTTCTGTCCATCCAAACTATCTTCAACTCTCAAACCCAAAGACATGTTTCATTATCCTACCAAACTGAAAATTTCAAATTTGTGGTAAAGGTTTCTATTTTCTGTGTAAAAATCAACTTTTTGTAATCTTCACTTTGCTCTCCCAAACTGCACTTTTCAGCTAGCCAAGCTCCGATACCATGAAGAATTTAAACCCCCACTCCGGTTATCAGTTTTCCTTATCACTCCATGCATTTAGTTTTAAATCCAAGTATGATAAAAAATTTAAAATATGGAAATGACAATATTTTTCTGAGAACACAAATTTAGAGATTTCACAACTGCTGAAATTGCAGAAATAAAAAACAACAAAATTATGACAGCCACACACAGAAAATAACACAGTGATTTTTGGTCAATGTGACCCTGGAAAAACCCCCTACAACTCTTGGGGAAAACTAGTTTGAGAGCTCTTATTTATTTCTAAAAATTCTTTTACAAAGAAACTAAAATACACAGTAAAAATTCCAGCAACCACAAATTACAACTTATCTCAATTTTCGTGCTTGAACTCCACCTCGAAAATCGTGCCAAATAGCAAACAACCGAATCAATTTTTTTACAACAATAAAACAACATTAAATTCCCATGGTCTGCCTCAAAAAATGTGCCCAAAACTTCTTGTTTGGATTATACAGACTGTACATATTTCAATAGTACGGCTACCTCAAAATTCGTGCCCAAATCTGCCTCAAAATTCATGCCCTTGTTGTTGTCCCTCTTCCTTGATTTCTGTGCTATCCATATTCCTCGATTTCTGTGCCTTTCTCATGCTGTACGATTTTTCCTTGGGATGCATACCAATAAATGTTGTTGTCTAGATTTGCTGAAATGTATTCTTGCTGCTCTCCTTCACTTACTCACTACTTAGAAATTTTCTCCTTGCTCTCTCTTCTCTTTCTCTCAAATTCTCATGAAAGAATGAATGATCTTTTCCTCTTCTCTTCTCCTTTTATTCTCTAAATGACCTTTTGGGTTACCCTAAGATCTAATGGCTGAGATTCATTTAGATCTAGGGATGAGAATAAATGTGCATTTAATTCTCACTTTCTATTTTTTAACTCACCCACTTAAAAAAAGACCCACTTAGCCTTTTATTTCCATTGTCACTTTTTCATTTTCTAATTCTTTAAATTAGAGTGTAACTTTACCACTTATAAAATCACTTTTAAATTAGAATGTAACTTTACCACTTATAAAGTCAATTTTAAATTAAATTGACTTTACCACTTATAAAGTCACTTTAGGAGAAAAGTAAAAAATAAATTTGGACACTTTTCCCTAGGCCAAATATCAAAGCCTTAGGTAACCACTTGTCCTCTGGTACCCAAATTTTAACAGAAATGGCTTATCAGCTCAGAGAAAGAAATCTGGCAACATTAGAGGACATGCAAAATAATGTAGTGAGTGTGGAGGCTAATCTATTAGCGAAACAGTCCAAGTTGAAGTCTGAGAAAAGAGTCATCATTAAGGAGGATCTTTCCACATCCTTAGATGCTAAATTCAAAACATTGGTTAAGACAACGGAGAAGATGATGGAGAAGATCTCCTTCACTGACTGGAAAGTGATCTGAGAGACCCAGATTGGTCCACAAATAAGAAATCTTGATTTCCAAAGGCAACCACAGTTGCCTAATAAACCACAAGAGAAGAAAGGTCGAGAACAATCACAACAACAAATAAGTCCCCTGTTCCAACAAAATTTTGCTCAGGATCAAGATGAGGAAGATGAGCAAACTTTCAAAGAACAGATTTTATTTTTTGGTGATCGATAGCAGGAGGTGTATTTAACCAAAGAGGATAATAAATATGAATAGTTTGAAAAATTTGAAGTGAAAGAGGAAGAACTATTGTTGTCCCAATCCCAAAATGATGCATTGATGACTGAATCAAAGGAGTATAGAAAGGGTTTTCAAAATGCTATAATGCAAGTGCAGGGATAGTATAATTTGAGAAATAAGACCATCGGAGGTAATGCAACAAAGAAGGATGCACCAATTAACAGTGTAGCAAGAAAAGAAGTGCCTTCCAGTGGTGTTAAAATGATCCTCCCAGTACAAGTTCTCAAAAGAAATATATTCCTAGCACAAGTGCTCAAATGGAGGAGCCTCCTGTCACTATTTTGCAGAAAAAAGACAACACGCCCAAAGACAAAGAAGTTGTAGAAAAGAAAGATGATGTTCACAAGGAGACAGAAAAGGTAACAAATCTATTCAATCTTGAAGCTGAAGTTGCTAAGTTGAAGATTTCTATCCCTCTTGGTGAATTAGTGAGAAATGATCAATATAGATTTCAGATTTTAAAGGCACTTAAAGTAGATAAAACCTCTGATACAGTAAATATAGCAGATGATCATCCAACTATCATCTTTGGGCCAAAAATTGAGGATAAAACACAGGATGGTGATGTTCCTCCCTTTTATGTTAGTTTGAATGTACATGAACAAATCTTACACAATGCTATGTTGGACTCTGGGGCATCATATAATTTGATACCTAAGGTGATCATGGAGAGGTTGGGATTAGAAATTACACGACCATACAAGGACCTGTATTCATTTGATTCCAGTAAGGTGAAATGTATGGGCTTAATTAAAGACTTAGAAATATCCTTGACTCAAATTCCTTCTAAATTCATGGTGATGGACGTCGTGGTGGCAGACATACCTCCCAGGTATGGTATGTTGTTGTCTAGATCTTGGATGGAAAAACTGAATGGAGCATTACAAATGGACATGTCATTCATTACAATTCTAGTTTTTGGAGGATAGATGAGAAGGTTATATAGAGAGCCTCTCATACAGTATATGATCGACAATAAGGATAAGTGTGTTAATCATTTGGTCTATGTTTTCCATTCTGATGTAGATTCATTTGTTTTTTTTAAGTTAAAGTTGTCTTGTTGATGAAGATCTTGTTTCAAAGTTTGAAAAAGAAGGGAACAACACTTCGTAGAAATAAATTTTGCATGAGGATTTAGGGCAGGACAACCAAAGTAAATTAGATGTAATAAAGAAGCAAGACATATAAATAAAATCTGATGTTTTGAGTGAAGATAAAGAGACAACTATAAAACATATTTATGAAGCAGACAACCTTAAAAAAGAAGGGTAGGAAAATAATGAAAAAGAGAAACACATCAGCTAGTCTGCTCTCAAAAAATCTGCAAATTCCAAAGTTGAAACATATGGCAAAGTGAGGAAGAAACATCAAGTTTGGACCATGGATTTTGATGGGACAACAAGAAGAGAAGGAGCTGGAGCAGGGGTGTGGATTATTAGTCTAGAAATTAGTAAGTCAAAGTTGTGCTCATATAAAATAGAGATTGATTGTGCCAATAATATGGTGGAATACGAAGCTCTGATTTTGGGTTTGAGTAATTTGAATAAATAAGGGCTAAAAGAATTATTGTTTTTGGTGATTCTGAGTTGGTCGTTAGACATGTTAAAGGTGAATACCATACCAAGAATTCTCACATGCGAGCTTATCAGAATGTCGTACTTGATTATTTGCAGAATTTTGCTGAATATAGTTTTTCGGTGGTCCCAATGAAAGACAATGCCATTGCAGATGCATTGGCTACTTCGGCCTCTGATTTTGACATCCTCATTAATGTTAAAGGAAAGTACAAGGTAGAGGTAAGACATAGACACACTATTCCTGATAACAATGGTCATTGGCAAGTGTTTGAAAATGACAAGCAGGTATATAATTTCTTGCCGATGAAAGAAGAGTTTGCTAGAATGAGATGGGAAAGGGACAATGAGTGGGGTGATGTAGATAAGGAAAGTTTCATAAATTAGATGAAGGAGAAATTGGATCAACAAGGTTCTGAAATGAAAATATTGCATTTTAAATACAACATTCTTCCAAGAGGCATGGTACCTTTAGAAGAGTTGTTTGACCAAAATGATGTGGCCAAAAGACCAAAAGTAGCACCAGTTGGAGAAAGAATTGAAGAATGCAGTATAGGTATGGAAGAACACCCCAAGATGATAAAGTTGTCCAAAACCTTGAGCCTTGATATGAAAAGAAGATATTTAGAACTCTTTACTGAATTCTCTGATGTTTTGTCTTGGGGGTATGAAGACCTGAAGGTGTATGACAAAGAGATCATTCAACACATAATACCGATAAAAAGGGATCAAAAACCATTCAAGAAGAAATTGTGGAAGACCAATCCAGTATTGCTACCCTTAATCGAAAAAGAAGTAAGGAAAATTTTTGATGTTGGTATTATAGTTCCCCTCCATTATTTAGATTGGTTGTCCAATTTGGTACTAGTCAAAAAGAAAATGGGTGAGATTAGATTGTGTGTGGATTTTAGGAACTTAAATAGGGTGTCCCTCAAGGACAATTATCTGTTGCCAAAATGAACCATGTTCTCTAGAAAGTAGTGGGTGCCAAAATAATGTCACTGTTGGATGGTTTCTCTAGCTATAACCAGATTTTGGTTCACCCAGAGGACCAAGACAAAACTGCCTTTACAACTCCCTGGGGTACTTTTAATTATGCTAAGATGCCATTTGATGAATGTGGGGGAAACATTTTTGTAGGCGATGGACATAGCCTTTACAGAAGGAAGATATAAGTTTCTTTTTATATATTTGGATGACATTACTATTTACTCACAATCTGATGAGGAATATTTGCAACACTTAAGAGAAGTTTTGGACAAGTGCATGAAGCATGGCATCTCATTAAATCCCAAAAAATCCTTGTTTGGCCTGGAGGAAGGAAAACTGTTGGGCCATATTATTTTGAAAGATGGCATAAAAATAGACCCTAATAGAATTGTAACTATTCAGAAAATGGATACTCCTAGGAGAAAGAAGGAAATTCAGTCATTTTTGGGCAGAAATAATTTTTTGAGAAGATTCATTCCCAATTTGATTGAGATTTCTAGGAAAACTACAGACATGCTGAAGTGGGACAATGAGGTAAAGTGGAATGAAGATAGTAAGAAATCATTCAGTGAAGTAAAAGAAACTTTGTCTTGTGCTCCTACTTTGGCCAGCCTAGATTATACAAGGGAGTTCGTAATGTTTTCTTTCGCATCTGAACACAGTATCGTTGTGGTTCTTTTGCAAAAAAATCAACAGGGAGTTGAGCATCCCATTGCATTTTTCGGTAGGGTGCTAAGAGATGCTGCGCTCAAGTATGAAATAATGGAAAAACAAGCATTTGCACTTGTTAAAGCCCTAAAATATTTTTTAGTGTACATTCTACGTTCTCATGTTGTGGCTTATGTGCCTAGTGTTGTAGTTAAAAATATTTTGACCCAAATGGAAGGAGTCGCAAGTGGATAACAACAATTCTTGCATATGATATAGAAATCAAACTGACAAAGATGATTAAAGGCCAGGGTTTGGCTCGGATATTCGCAGAGTCAAATTTACAGTCCCTTCAAATTAATTTTCTTGTTGTCCTAACAGAGGAAGAAATCTCAAATGTTGTCCAGCAAGTGCCAAAAAAAATCGTTGCTTCACCATGGTATGCATATATCTTATATGTTTAACAACATTTGCAAGCACTGTTGGACTAGCCCCAAAACTAAAGCTCGATTTTTAAAATTAAAAGCAGTAAAATTTTGTGCTATTGACCAGGTTTTATACTGGAAAGATCCTGGTGGGATGTTGCTTAATTTTCTATTGGAGGATGAGGCTCAAACAACAATAGAAGATTTTCATAACGATGATTGTGGTGGTCACTTATATTGGAAAAATACAACAAATAAGATTCTCAGAGACGGCCTTTATTGGCCTAGTCTATTTGCAGATGTTTATAAGAAGGTGGCCAATTGTAAGGAATGTTAGATGTTCAAAGGTAGAAAGAAGTTACTTCCCCTGCCTCTAAATCCTATAGCAGTTGAGTCACCATTTCAACAATGGGGACTCGATTTTGTTGGAGAAATTCATCCTTCTTCTTTTGGACAACATAAGTGGACTTTAACAGGAACATATTACTTTACAAAATGGATTGAACGAAGGAGTCCTTGCTAGGCAGGCCACAAACACAGCTATCATTCAATTTCTGGAAAACAACATTCTGTCTCGTTTTGACTATCCACAAATGATTATCACGAACAATGCTACTGCATTCAAGTAAAAAAGGATGATTGGATTCTTCTACAAGTATAATATTAGTTTGGGACATTCCACAACCTATTACCCTTAGGGAAATGGCTTGGCAGAGTCATCGAACAAGATTCTGGTCAACATTATTAGAAAATTTCTACAAGAGAATAAAAGGAACTGGCACAAAAAACTGATCCATGCATTATGGGAAGATCAAGTTAGTAATAAAATATCTATAGGTATGTATCCATTTGAGTTGGTGTATGGAATAGAGGCATTGTTTCCTTCATCCCTCAGAGTGTCGGTCATGAGATTGTTACAAGAAGAAGAAGTAGAGCCAAATGACATGCAATGAAGAATTGGTCAAATGATCCAGCTCCAGCTGTCGAGAGAAGAAGTATTCAAGAACACACAGTTGTTACAAGACCAGATAAAGAAGATCTATGATAGAAGAACAAAGGCAACATATTTTCAAATTAGAGATTTGGCGTTGAAATGGGATTCTGTGAATGAGGATAAGGGCAAGCATGGGAAATTTGAAAATTTGTGGAAAGGGCCTTTTAAAGTTGCTTCTTTTGGAGGATAGAATGCATATTTACTTGAATATTTGCTGGATTATCCAGTTGGAGTAGGGCTTGTGAATAACATGTTGCTCAAACATCTCCTCTCTTAAGTTGGATGTTGAGAGATCATCTCATTGTTTATACCACTTTTGTTTCAAATAATGCAAGTGTGGGTAGTCATATTTAAGATTTGAAGCTCGAAGTGAAGGCCATGAGATCTTAACTGATGACTACCATAAATATTAGAGTCAGTTATTCAATTTTTATAACATTTGTAGTCAGTCTAGTCAGTAAAGTTTTTATGATTCAGAGTCTGTATATCAGTTTTTCTTTTTTATTTGTTATGATCGTGTTTCCCAATGGGAAGGCTACTAGTCTGTGATGTCGTTCTTGGCACCTCATAGGGAGGTTTCCATCCACAATGGAGCCCATGTTAGAGTGGGTTAGTTGGTCAGTTGAAAAGTACCTCGAGTCAATTATTTTCTGTTTATAAGAAGATCAAAATCATAAATGTTCTCATTGTTATGTTTTGACCTATCATTTATCAAAGGAGTCATCTTCAGTTGGATTATTGCTTTGGACGATCATTGGGAAAGAGTGTCCAATGTTTTTCAATGTTTTATTGTTGAGTCCAGGTATTGGGTGATGATAGGTGGGGTAACATGGTCTGAGTGTTAGTTACTGAGGAAAGGATCTCAAAAAGACCCTAATCATTAATGCTTTAACCTACACCTTTCCTAAACATTTTATAAATCCTTCCACCTATCTCCTTTTTCACGCATTTTACTCCTTCCCCTCATTCCCTAATGCTACCTTAATCCTATTGATTTACTTTAGGACTAAATTTTTTATCATCATGATCACCTAAACCACATTTCCCTAGGCCTAAACTATTACCTTCCCTAAACATCATTACCCACTTTGATTTGTTATTGTCCTATCTGCCCCAACACACTTTGATTATAAAACCTGTCATAACCAAATCCTCCACCACCTTATAACATTTGAACAACGACTTTCAAGCATGTGAAGTTTGATAAGAAATGCAGGTTGCACGCCCATCTTGCTTACGTCAACACCAATATTTCAAATCATTACGTAGGCCACCAATTTTCTATGTGACTGCTCCCAGGTGGTATGCAGAGGATGAGATGAGTGCTTTCTTTCTAAAGCAAGGGTTGTAGTAGAGTTCAAAAGGCACGGAGAGGCTCAAGAGATGAAGGCAGGTTTACAAGTTGCATACCATTTGGGCATAGCGTGACATTCTTCTTATATAGTGAAATAAGTCATCTCAAGCTAGTTCTCAATGTACATACTAAAACAAAGAAATTGCAGAGGTAGGAAGACAGTCATCCATCTTGTGAATTCTCATTCATAATTCTCCTGGTCGAGATGTTTAAGAATTTTTCTATCACTATTAGAAGCCCTTTTATGTTTGAAGCCTCCTTCTTGTATTTCATTGCATAATTTGTGTTGTCACCACCTTAGTGTCACAACTTCCTGAGTGGATTTTTTTTTTTTTGCTGTCATACGACCCTGCTCTCATTCCTTAGGGTTTGCACATGTAGTCATAACTCCAAAGTTCAAATCCATCATCCAGGTGTAGAGATAGGATGGCCCCTGCTGCCAGAAAAAAATGAGGTGACCTCGTTTGCACTGAACCCAGTACTTTGAGTCTTCTCAATTCATCCCCTGTCATTAGAGTGGATTTTGAGAACACGGGATGCATTCCTTTCTACCAAAATATTCAGAAAGTAGGTCATGATGTCAAACTAGCTAGTTTATTTGCTCTAACTTTTTAAGACAACAAAATAAATATAGGTGACCTGGAGATCATATTGTTTGAAAAGTTCATAGCTAATGCAACCAATACCCTGACATCAGGGGAGAAATGGTTCAAGGGGGATGAGTTAGATATTTTGGCCAACAAGAAGGTTGTAAAACCATATTATATTGACTAGTTTACCTCCACCTTCCCTAGCACTTATCTCCAAGAGCAGTATGTAGACCTTCTGAAGGTCATCCAAAGGTATTTCAGTTGCGAGGGTAAGTTCAGTAGAATATACCAGTATCATCTCAAGTTGCTATGGAATTTCACCGAAATCAAACCCATGAACATACCTCACTTCTTGCTTAAGAGTCTAGAACTAATGGCCACTAAAGTACATATTCAAAATGCTAACCATGCTTCAAGTTTGTTTCGTTTCTCTTTTATCAAAATCTTGGTTAAGTATGTTGTTAAAAGAAAAATACCTTGGTTTTATTTTCTTGCTTGTATTAACCTCTTAGCACAAATTGGGTCACCTTCAATCAAGGCAGATAAAGAAGAATCCTAGAAAGAACATCCAATGAAGGAGAGCACCCATCCAGATATGAAAATGAAAACTATAAAGAAGGAAGGTGCCAAGCCAAGCAAGAAATTTGCAAGTAAGCTTAGTAAGAAGGCTAAGTTGCAAGGCATAGAAGATGACAATACAGAGAAAGGAACATAGGAACAGGAAACATCAACTAAAAAATCCAGACTTAAGGTCAAAATTAAAGAAACAGTCCAAGATGAATTTGTGATAAGACCTAGAACAAGGTCTAGAGTTAAGAAAACCTAGGAAGAGGCAACCCCTCAAGTAGTTGTAGAAATATATAAAGATAATCAGACAAATGCATAAGTAGATGAAAAAGTGGATGAGGTCAAGGGACCAGAAATGGTAAAATCATATTTTGAGGAAGAGATAACACCATTAGAAACAAATGATGTACAATACAAGGAAGAGGATCCTAAAATAATAAAGATGAGAGAGGAACTGTTTAAAAATCGTATGAGGATAACATTTCTTCAAAACAAGAATAGAGACATAAAACAGGCCAGTAAACTAGCATAGGATATGATAGAGTCACCCTCAACAAGTGCCAAAGGGAAGAAGAAACATGTTACCTTTGTTGAACAAGCCATAAATGTGGTAGTGAGGTCTGATGAGTCAACAATCAGGGTGTTTAAATAAAAGTTCAAATATGTGAAACAAATAGCTAAATCCCTTAGTACACCCCCATTCAATCAAGGGAAAGAATATCAGAGGTTCCTAGAGGAGTTATAATAGAGAAAAGACCAGGTCAATCAATTCAGGCAACAAAACTAGGAGTATAATAATTCTATTCAACACATTTTAGAAAACTGTGACCATGAGGTCAAAGAGGCATCCAAAGCTCTTGACTGGGATAAGAATTTTGTCAAGTGGTCACATCCAGTCAGGATACAGTGTAGAAATTTGTATGTAAGGAATTTAGTCCTGAGTGCACAACTGAGAACTATAAGACAAGATTTAGAGGAGGCACATAAATTGTTGAATAGGTATGAGGGGGTTGTTGTCATACCTCCACTCATGAAAATGCCTAATTTTGATCCTAAATCCAAAAAATCACCTTCTATATCACCACCTATGAAGCAACAAGACCTCATCGCTCCAGATCCTAAATCCAAGACTCCAACAGCGAGGTTTCTAGCAATGAACTATCAAGCAAGAGGAAAAGAAAATGATAATGTTTTCCTTTCAATTCTCAAAATTTGTTTAATTTTATGGTATATATATATATATATATAAGATTGATATGATCAGTATAATAGTGTCATGAAATCATTCAAAAGCAATGATGAACATTCAGGAAACAGTTGCAGCAATTTTGCTACACAGTGCTATGCAGGCATTGCGCACACGTTGCACACTCGCTATGCAGCCCATGGTCTAACCATTTCATGTACACAATATGATCACCAACTATCAGGTTTTGATGGTGCTAGCGTGGAGTACATATGGTGTCTATCTCACCCCTCCATCTACTTGCCACATGTGAGTTCTAGAAGCATGAAGATTTGGGCACTGCGCAGGCTTTTCAGCAGACACAAAAGCAACTTTTAGAATTTTTCTATTTCAATTAGTTTTTTTAGTTCAAAGACTTTTTTAAAGATGATTTGTATTTAATTAAGTTGTTTTCCTTTTAACATGACAAAAGTATGATTTATACTTTATGTTTGGATGAAAATCACGGAAAAAACAACAATTTACTATTTTCCTAGTTTTGAATCAATCCTTTGAGGGATTGAAGATACAGTGAACTTGAAAGGATTTTCCTCCATGTTTTTACTATTTATTCAGATCAATGAAGACAAAAATGGTTGTTGCTAGTCAAGTGATGTGTTAGTACTAATTTTTCAAAGATTTCATGCTTGTGTGATCAATCAATAATACATATTGCTTATGTATTGAGGGTCATCAATCTTACTATCCAAGGATTCTTATGGTATGATGCATGGGTTTTGTTTTGTTTACAGTCAGTTGCTTTATTTCTTCTCTTTGTTATGAGTATTTGATCTCAGTTGATTCAGAATTCAATGTATTTGCTCTTTTTCAGATGTCTTCACATTTTAAACTCAAATGAAATGTTATATGCTCGTACATGTTATCTTCTATTTTCAATTTTTCTTTTTCTAAGGAAGAATTTGTTTGTTTCAATTTACCTTATCTACACTACAACCAACCTTTGTATCCCAGAGTCATGCTTACAAGCCCTTGAAATAATTATCGATTTACTTGCATAAGTAAAATAAATTAAAGGCTAAATTGATCATGAATTACCACCTATCAGGTCATTTACACTTCGACCAAAGATTTTCAAAATTCCTTAGTTAGAATTGGTCTCTGTTTTAAATCTGCGCTTTCAAGTCTTTATATTTAAGAGTGAGGGAGACCCCTCCAGGTAGAAAATAACAGTTTCTAGCCCAAAGTGGTTTGTGATTACCTTTGTATCCCTTTCCTCAACTTGAAGCGTTTTTACGGAGTGATAACACTTTTCACTTGTATTTGACAGAGGGGGAAATGATGGTTATATATAATATTTGAAGATGCATCAAGCAAGCCTAAGCCACAACTTGAACCTGTCGCCTGAGCCTACATCAAGAGACAACCATACCCAGATTCAGAGTTGTACTGAAATGTAAAGAAGCCCCTAAGAATGCCTTTGGTTGGTGGCCTTCCTTAAGCCATTGTAGGTTGTATACCTCCCTTTTTTCAGGTTGAAGGTCTCCCTCTCCAAAACTTTAGGAGCACTTCCTCTAGTAGAAGACTTCAACTTCTTACCACATTTGGAAGAGTTCTTGGAATCGCACTAAGCATTCCTTTGGTTAGTGGCTTTTCTTAAACCACCACAGATTGTAGACCTCCCTTTTTTGAGGTTGAAGGTCTCCCTCTTCAAATCATTAAGGAGCACTTCCTCTAACAGAATACTTCAACTTCTTACTAGATTTGGAAGAGTTCTAGGAATTTCACTAAGAGTTCTAGTGTTGGTGGTCATCCTTAAACCACCATCGATTGAGACCTTGAGTTCTCCCACCTTATGCCATCATCAGACAACACATTTAGCCTATTTATATCATGCATTATTGTACTTTGTGTTATAGCTTTCTTCTTGGACTTGTATATATCCCTCCAGATTAATGGGGGAATGTTGGACACCTAATCTGCTAAGGGTTAAGGTGTGGGAGTTGAAAAGTCAAAGGGAGTCCAAGAGATGTTGGAATATATATCCAACAATCATATCAATGTATTATAAATGTACATAAATGTGAATAGTAAATGCAATTCATGTTTTATCTCTCATATTTTGTCTTCTCCATGTGTGTTTAACAGTGCACATATCTTATACAGAATGTGGTCTTGTAGATTCCTTCTACTTTGATGCACACCTGATGATCTCCTGGTCTTAGATCAATCTTTGAAAATACTAAAATCCCTTCAGCTAATCAAACAAATCATCAATACGAGGCAATGGATACCTATTCTTGATACTCACCTTGTTCAACTACCTGTAATTAATGCACAATTTGAGAGTACCATCCTTCTTCTTTACAAACAACATTGGTGCACCCCAAGGAGACACACTTTGACTTGTATATCATTTATCAAGCATATATTTAAGCTACAACTTCAATTCCACCAACTCTGGGGTGCTCATCCTGTATGGTGCCTTATGTTGGTGTTGCTCTTGGTACCAACTCAGTAGAGAAATTCACCTCCCTATGAGGCGACAACTCTGTAATATCTGCAAGAAACACATATTGGAAATTTTGCAAGACAAGATACTTCCTTGGGAATTCATCATCCTCATCTTCCTTCCATTTATCTCCAGAAACATGTACCACAAATAATACGCATCCTTTTCTACGGTTGAGCTTAGCTTGCATAGATGTAAACATTCTCACTAATGTAGGATTATTATTTCCCTATAAGACTCTCTTTTCTCCATCATTATCCAAGCACTCAATGGACTTCTCATAATAATATGCCTCGGTCTTGTGAATAAACAACCAATCCATGCCAAAAATAATGCCATGTGTAGCCAAAGGAGGCACATTTAGATGTGTTGTTGTAGGCATACCATTAAGCTCAAATGCACAAGATCTTCCCCAATGATGAACTCTTCTCTTGGTCCTTGTAGCCAATTGCACCAACCAAGATTTTGTATGCACTTCTTTATTAAAAAGACATCGATCCACCAGGTTAGGACTAATGTAACTATAATTAGATCTAGTATCAATCAAAATGGAAACAACTTGATCATGGATGTTACCTGCCATCTCGATAATATATTCTTGATGATCTGCTTTCCTATTATCAAGTGATGCATAGATCCGAGGAATACTATGACCTATATCTCCAACTATTTGCACCTCCTAAGCACTGTATATATGTGGCATGCAACCCTAGTACAATGGAGAATATTTCTTGCAATGGTATTTACCACAAATCCAACATTTCAACGGTTCCCTGCCATTGCCTTTATTTTGTTGCTCTCCAGGTTGAGACCCATGTCCTTTATTAGCTGGATTAAAATTATTATGAGGGGATGCATTTTCCTTGTCACTTACATCCTAAGATCTTTCTCACTTCTTGGGACATTTTACTTTAGTCTTCTTATTACCCTTCCAGTCACACTTGAACTCAGGCTTTGACTTTGACTACTCATAACAATGCTTCAACTTTCTAATGGCTTCCTCCGATGACTGAGCCTCATCAAACTCAATCTAGTCCTTGAACACTAATGGAAATTACTTGATGAACCTTTTCATATTCACTTTATCATCCTTGAAATAGGGAACATACCTCAATAACTCTAGAAATTATGTTCTCTTCATCTGTCATGGAACCCATCTTGAGCTCATAGAATTCCTTGGCCTTTCCATCACAATACCTCTCAGATAGGTACTTCTTCCTGAAGAGTCTTTCAAAATCATCCAAAGTCAGCTTCTCTTCTCTAATTCCAATGACATTATTAACATCTTCCCACCAAATACCTACTTTTCCTTTGAGACTAAAGGTAGTTATCTTGGATTTCTTGTTCTTTGAGTAATCATGCAATCTGAAAAGTTTCCTCATTCCAAGAAACCATGCTTCTACATATTTTGATTTCTTCATTTCCCCATCAAAATTAAGAGGTTCAAATTTCTTGAATTCCTCTAACAAATACTCGCTCCTCCTATGATGTCGATGATGATGGTGATGATGTCTCTTGGAAGAAGAGCTAGAATAAAATCCATATGTACTCAAGGGTCTACCACCTTTTATTATATCATCACAATCAATCTTGTACATTTTATGAGACCTTCTTCCATATTCACCATTAGTCTTTTCCTCTTGCCTATTTCCATGACTGATCCCCCAGGTTGTCTCTGCTTTTGCAACTCTAAAAGGCTCTGAAGGATAACTGCATTGACTTCAACTTGATTTTCTTGAGCTTTTGAAAGTATTTCATGTGCCTCTATCAGACTGTTATTATCTTCTTTACAACTTCTATTATTGTCCCTCAGACTACTCAATGTATCTACTAGATTAGGAGAATATTCCTCTCCTTACTGCTCAACTAACTTCTCCCATTCCACTGATTTCACTTCGAACCTGTACGGGGAGTCATGCGAACTGTAATCCACCATTCTTCTCTTCATCTATGGTATTCTATTGTCCTGTAATCATACCATGTTAGATAAACCAAATATAAGACATAATCAAAATCATACCTCAATGTATCTCAAGGGAGGCTATCACATTTGCACAAGTCAGTCCAGATTAGCACAATATGTAATCATAACAACATCATATCAATATGATGCATGAATCAAGAAGATAATACAAAACTATAACAATAATTGCATGCATGATAACCATAACCATTTTAATTTTCCCCAAGGTCCAATATTGTCAACCTTGCTTTGATATCACCCTGTAACACCGGAATCAGAGAAAGGTTTACAAAGGACGGAACTACTATGATATCGCCCTGTAACACCCCACCCCATATTTACCTGCTTTTACAAGATCTCTAGGGTAAACATTAGTTGAGATTTTCTATGCATGACACAACAACCAAGTTCCAGTTATGGAAGCGGGGCCTACTATCTTTAAGCTTTACTATAACCTTCAGGAACACCTGATCACCCAGATGTCAGTCAACATCCATTGATCATATTTTCCTACACTGTAACTACCTTTTTGGCTCACTTCACAACCCAACCACACTCATGTAGGCCTGTGTATGCATCCAGAATGCTCCAACCTTCCTCCATATGGCTAGAACCAAGATTGTTCAATTCCGAGGGTGCGAGTAGAAGCCTTATTCCAAATTTTTAGTCTTTTCTTTAGGACACTATCTAGATCTACCCAAAACTTCCCAGAACTCTATCATTCAACTACAAGCACCTCCAAAATCAATTTCCAGGCTCTAGTCATAGTCATACTTACAAAACACACAATAATCATTTATGAAAACACTTTGTAGACAATGTACTTGTAACTCCTAAATGCATATTTGTTCACTGATTCAATAAGTTCATCATAGAATCATCAAGAAGGCTTGCTGCCCTCTATCACTAGTTGCAACAACACATATTATCTCATGCATCCATATAAGATAACTAAGATCCCATCAAACCATGAATAGATTCACAACAAGAGCACATCATATCTTGAGAAATATACCATGCATGTGACCAATATTTAACCATAATAGAACCATGAAAAATCAGTGATAAAATCATACATAAAATCAGAACTTGTGCTCATTAATCTCAATAGGAATCAACACATAATAACATATGAAAATTCTAACCAAGTCAAGGACTTCCACATACCACCTGACCATGGATTGGGTTGAAACACATATTTCTTTCAGCCAATCACCCATGTTCCATATTCCAAGCATGAATGTGGGATCTCATGGGATAAACCAAACATAACAAAACAAGGACTCCAAAGGTTAAACTTCCTCCACCCTCAAGCCTTAGTGATCTTACCTAAACCGGTCCAAAGATCACCAAACCAACACAAGATTGGATGCCTCAGAATTACTTCACCATACCTAGAGGAATTTTCCTATCTTCACCCACCTTTCAAGGGATTCTTGGAGAAAACCATCTCCACCCTTGACCCTTGGGATTTTCCTGAGACCACCTCACATAGATCCAAAATCTTTCAACAATCCAAACCTTAACCAAGAATTAATCCAAACACCCCATGGTTATGCAGGAAATGGAAATCAAGTTTGTAACGACTATCAATCCAAGAAAATCCCATGTCAATGATAGAAAAATCATCGTGAAAACCAAATGCATGCACCATGCATTCAAATCCCATCAAGGAAATCACACATGCAACCTGTTACCTGCAATGTATTATTTTTATAACTTATTTTCCAATATTATCCTTACACTTCTTTGCTTTCCTTTGCTTGCTTGCTTGTATCCAGATGCTCTTTTCCTCCACGTCCAAGTGAGAATGCCTCTCTTTCCAAGTGAATGCTAGAATGTCTAAGAGAAACCAATACTGATTAAGAGAGTAACCAAAAGAGAGTGTTGGAATGCTCCCCCTCTCTTTTTATTTTATTTTTCTTTTATTTTCCTTCAATATCCTTCATTTTCCATTGCATGCATATTCTTGTTTCTTCATCTTCCTTTTCTCCTATTTTCCTTTATATCTTGAATTAATTTCCATTAATTTCCTTTTTTCCTTTGCCATTGCCAATGCAAATTTCCATAGCCAATAATTAACCACAAGCGATGCCCACTATAATGTTTTTCCCCTCCATTTAGCTTGGAATATGTGTCCCATGACCTTAGTTTTATTTTTCCTTTATAACATCCTTCCAGTTACATGGAAAATCAGCCTGGGGTTGTTACAAAGGGCACTCGCCAACAGAGGATCTAGATTTATCGAGTTGTTAAAGTAAAGCAACTCTTACACCAAGGAAAGTGGCTAACCTAGGGCCAATTTCAACATAATTTTAACCATGTGATGGGGCACTCAATGCAATGGAAACCATTGATTCCTAAGAAGGAAGTATTGGTCTAGGTGGATATCAATGGTCACCCTCCTATTCCACTACCTCAAAGCATAGTTCTCCAACTTGGAATTTTTTTTTATAGTTTTTTGTGTCTTCAACTTATAAAGCCATTTTAAGGCACTAAACAATGTTTTTTTATGTGATAGGGGTCCACACGAAAACCTATGGCTATACCTTTCCAATGAGCTACTAAAAGCACCAAATAGAGATTTTATGCAAAAAATTTCAACGCGAAAAGTTAGCATACCAAATAATCCCATCGAGGCCACAAACCTTTAGTGTTTCATTTCCTAACGCTAGGTTTTTAGATGTTTAGGGTTTCCTCATTACTACTTTACGTTAAAAAGGCCTTTTGGCCTCATTGTAATGTGCTTTAGAGAATGTGCGTAGTCATCAAATCTCTTCTCAAAGATAGGCTACCAAAATTTGAGTGAGTTTGTTTCGTTTCACATTTTTATTTCATAGTTTCAACACATTCCATTTATTACTTGAATTCAAGTTTTACTATATCTTTGTGTTTATGTTATAAATCTATATTACATTTCATTCCCTTCATAAATCCATATCATAATGTGAGTTATTGATAGTAAGGCTTATAATTATAAAGACATAAATCTAGCATGTATAAAGGAGCGTGAGCCACGACCAAAACTATAGAGAGTATCTAGAGCCTTAACCTAAGGTAAGAGCTATAGCCAACTTTAGAGCCTTGAGTGTGATTCAATTCATGCTCTCCTTGAAACCACCATTTACTAGAAGATATAAAAATTACACTACATATTATTTTGTAGTCATCTTAAATCATTGTTTACAAGAACTATCTGTTAACACGTAAAAATCGTACACACATTTGTACAATCCAGATGACAGCCAAAGTCATCCAACAGAGCATACAGGTGAAGAATTTCCAATTGAAAACATCATGAAATATAAAAATCAAAAGTTCTCCAAAGGTTATAATTATAAAGTCTACCCCGCGACTCATCCAAAGGTAGAAATTAGTGACCACACAGATTTTTCTTCGATAATCGCACAGTCAAACAAAAGTTTGAATCGACAAGTTTGGGACCACTTCACACACTTGGAATTCAGATTCCGGGACATGTACAACCAAAGGATAGTCGATTTTGAGTCGATTTGGAGATACACAACCCCCAAGGGATCCTCTTGTCCCACTCATAATTCATTTTCTCATTAATGAACTAAGGGAGGGAAGAGGACTTCAAAATTATATATAAATAGTCCATTGGAAGACCAAAAAAAGAAGTAAAACATTGTTATGATGGAAAAATTACTCCACAACAATCTAGCAGTTCATAGAGAAGAGGATTTCGCCATTGAGAGAGCCTTCATACTTATTTGAAAGAGATAGGAAGATTGCAAGGATATTGAAGAAAGAAAATTCCTTGTTGAGGATATTTGAGCACCGTTTCTCAAACAATTCTCTCCAAATGTTTGGAATTCATCTATTTTATCTCTTCTACTTTCAATAGTCAATAAAGGGAGCCATTTTCATAATTTTTTTGACTTGTTTGCTTCATTAAGCTCTATTCTTTGTGTTATCTAGCATATTTTCTTCAATTTATGTTTATGTAAGCATTGCTTCCATTGTGTCAGTGCTTTTTTATTTAAGTTGCCCACTAACAATAACCAATTGTCTGTTGACTCCTTGTAGGTAACAAACAACTCCAAGGAAAGTGTTTTTGGTACTCCATAGCAACAAAAACACAACAATAGAATGGAGACTCCACTAGTTGTCTTTCTTTAATCTAACGATTGTTTTTGTAGGACCTTTCTCTTTGCATTTTCACTCAATTATGTCTCTGTTAGTTCTATGGAATTTTTGTAGGCCCCCTGGGACCTGTTTTTGGCTGGAGACAGTCGGTTCTTTAATTTTTTCCTCCGATTGCGTGACTTTTGTTGCAGACAAATGCACGGTCCACGCACCTATGCAAATAAAAACCCGCACAATTTACAGAGAGCACAAAAAACCATTGTAATTTTTCTTTTCTGCATGATAGGCAACCTTTAATAAATTTCCTTCACCTCTGCAAATTTATTCCATTTAGTTCAAATTGCCTAGTTGCTTTACTAATCATTATTAGTAGAGTAATTACATAGTATTTAATTTTCATTTGCATTTCTCACATAACTTAATTAAAGGGAAAAGTAAGTGGCCACATTCCACAAATATTTTTCAATTTATTTTTTTATTTTTCACAAGTCACATAACTTAATTAGTAAAGGATCAGTGAGTGGCCCATTATCCACATATATTGGTTTACTAACCAAATAATTTTTATTTCATTAGGTTTTGGGTTTAGGACCAAGTGCTACTAAAGAAAGTATGTATCCCTTGCTTCCCTTGCATATTTTAGACGATCCTAGGATTGCATATGAAAGATTTCTTAAAGCACTTGCATTTTCCATCTCCCTTTAGGCACACATAGTGTAATAGGAAAAGAGTAAGTGGCCCACTATCCACATATTATTTCTTTTTAATGCAAGGAACAATCAAGGACTTGGTGTAATTAGAGGATATTGTAAAGGATCACCACATGTCCACATTGCCTCACATATTTATGCTCACATGTTCACTTGCACACACTGAACACCCCACACACTAAGATTCTCTAAGCTTTGTATAAAGGGCATCCATTTTTAGGAGATTTTGTACTTAGTTTATTTTTTCTTACATTTTCACACCATAAGTGAAGTAAGACTCCTTAAAAGCAACCATAACATTGAACACATTAAATTCCCCATAGGGACCACAAAATAATTTATACTTCAGGTTAGGACCATTGGGGTAGGCATCCCATAATCTTCCATGGTTATGTTACATTGAAACATAGAATTTGTCTTTTACGGTGCTTAAAATCCTTCACAATCTCACGGAAAAGACTACCTGGGCACGCCATAGACCTGATTCAGAGAGGGTTCAACTTAGGTCCTAGCGTGTGCGGTACTATGCGGGGCTACCAAACTTGCATAATGCTCGGTACTGATGATGAATTACTAAGAAGCTAAAGACTAGATTGCCCCCATGAGACAAAGGTATCCTAGTGGACAAAATTTAGGGCATATTTCCCTATACATGGAGGTGCGGGAAGCACTAAAGCCTCATCATTACCTTGTTTGATTCTTTGGCTGCTGGAAAGCGTCACCTTCTCTTTTGGGATGTTTCCCTAATACCCGTCAAAAGATATCTCCGTAAGTCTCAATTACTGTGAGAGAAGAAAGGACATATAGGTCTTGTATGATTTTTATCATACGTAAACACACAAAAAAACCTTTTTTTATTGATTGATCACATAGTATAACTTAAAGGAAAAATAACCATTTATTCTTTTCTTTGTTTTTTGTATGAGATTCAATTGCTTTGATACATATCCTACTCTCACCCATAAGTAGTAGAATCCATTTATTGACACCATAGGGGACACCACGACACCTCATCATTCTAGGTTCTTCTAAAACCTCGCCCCATTACCGAGGGGTGTACCGGGTCTCTCACCATTAGGGAAGAAGACATCACACAAACATTGTAATTGGTTCATATTTCATTGGAGAAACTTTGATTGGAACTCCTCCCCCTCAAATTACTCCTCTCACTACCCCACAAGGGAGTCCCCACAACACCCCTTTGGGGATCCCACTCACTACCCCTTCGGGAAGTCCACACGTTCCCCTTCATGAAGCCCCTCTCGCACAACCCTGCAAAGCACTCCTTTTCACATCGTCGTTCAAAATCATTTTATAGTTGAAAAAAGGCCCATTATTAGCCGCTATAAATATCTTGGATCTAAGGAAATTGACTAATGACGCCATTTCCCACAATCATAATTGACCCCCTATGCCAACCAAGCTACCTTGAGATATACCAAAATTTGAGGGAAAGCGGTAAGAATATCTAGGAAACCATATAATGAACTTTCATCTGTGGATCTAATCTAACAACATCACAAATGAGTTGCTTCACCTACGACATTTTCAATGCACCCTCACTAGCCCTGCGGTGAAATGGAACATAAGCAAAGCCTCTGGTTCCCATGAAAACTTTGAATCTATAGTTAGGTCATTTCTTAATTTTTTCCAGCTCCCCATACGTCAGGACACTAGCCTAGAGCTACTCACCCATTTCCGACAAACGTCTTTCATACACATATCGAACCATGTCCATGAATGGTGGAAACGTCGTGGCCTGTGTAAGGTACAAATAGATGAGGACCTTATCCTCGACTTAATTTTGAAATCTCTCACGACAGAAATCTCAAAATATGTGGCTATCACATTACCAAAAGATGAGAAAGAGGCTATCAGTAAAGCTCAACAATTTGAGTTAATTTATATTCAGTCTAGATACCTCTATCATGTCCTCCCAGATGCCCCTCAATTGAAGTATTTTAGACCATAAAAACCAAGAGAATCAAGTGTTGCAGATGGATTGATTGGCACCATAGCCCAAAATCAACCCATAAATGCTTTCCAGCACACGTAAATATATACCATGGCACAAACAATTATCAAACATATAGTACCCAAATCACAATGCAACAATCATCCAACATGGTATATTATCCCAATCAGTCTATACCCTCGTAGAACCTTGCTATGCAAAAGGGCCAGTATTTGATCATGCAAGGGATTCAACATCCTCCCATGAAAAGTGGTAAGTACCCCCCACACATGGCAGAGGCAGTTTCCACCTCCTAGAGCACCTACACCAACCTAGGGCAAGGGAATCCCTACTTCCCTTTTATTGCATCCCAGCAGAATCCCCCCCAGCACATCCTAACACTAGGGTTAATTTTTCACAACCGTCTTTCCCACAATGGAAACCATCTTTTGAACAGTCGAATACAGAAAAATCACACAATTCAAATAAAAATAAAGGAAAGAACAAACCAAAGGTGGAACCTGTGCAGGGGGGAAACAACTAGAAACAACCTTCACAACCACCAACCGGGGGAAATCCCCTAGAAAGAACCAAAACCAAGGCCAAAAAAATGACAACTCACAAAATCAGAACAAAAAGTCTAGTATAAGGACTAATCATGCTTGTGCTATTTGTGGGGAGTATGGCCATTACACCCATCATTTCCCTCAAATCCCTAAGTTGAAAAGGATGAAAGATACTGGGGGGAGTCGGTCCACACCAACAAACTATCGTTATGTAGGACCCTTTCCCCCATCAAGGAGTAGTGAATACCCAAGATGAAAACCCCCAACAACAGTATCAAAATACCCTAGGATGGAATTCCATGGATACTGCCAATCGTGAGATCTAGATGGAAAGAGAATAATTTCTCCTGCAAACACAAAATAGGGACTATGGAAACCCTTTTGAAACCAACCCTTCAACATCAACCATCACTAAAACTGCAACAACTACAACACCTTTGAAAATCCCTTGAACCCTTATTGAAACCATCCTATGCATGGTCAAAGGGCCTTTACCTCGAACTTGACATAACTCAAAGATTGCTCATAGCTACAACTTAGTTGATGATTTAGCCCAATCCCCATCGACCATGTCAGCATTAGAAGTTTTGAAAACCTTCCCAAACCAACAAAAATCCCTTCTTTTCGCATTAGGATCTATCATCCTAGTCAATTCTCATTTGATGGAGTTCGACTTAGATAACACTACCCCACAGATTTTGTCGATAGTTTCCTTCCAAATTCTGATCACAATTCAGAATATCAACATCCTTCATTGCATTATTGATGAGGGGGCATCTACTTGCATCATGTCAAAGACAGTTTGAAAAATGTTGGGTTTTATCGAACTAAAACCATCACCCATTACACTTAGATCATACAACATGCATCCATCTGACCCCGTTGGCCCTTTTCAAGATGTATGAGTAAAACTTTTCGGAAAAATTGTGCTCATCGACATAGATGTCCTTGATTTCCAACTTGATTATAGCATCTTGTTGGGCTGCAACTACCTGTATGCTATGAATGCGGTGGCATCTTCTGTATTTTGTATTATGATGTTCAACCACGACGGGAAAATAATTATGGTATATCAACTCACGTACTACGATAAAACTACCACAAACACTCCCGACGGGGTGTTAGCTTTCATAGGATCCCACAAAGAGTTGATTACCACTTTTATGAAAACAACCCTAGGGATGTTCAAACCATCATCATTTCTTGGCACATACCCTGGAGACACACCGCTAATAAAGCCCCCCCTTGGCCTGGGGTGCATGATGAGCTCATCAAACACACCGCAAGCCCAAGAACCATTTCTCGACACCCATATCATTTTTGTTACTAACTCAATGTTCCTACCCTACACTATCACATAGACACCCTTCTTATATGCTCCACTTGGTTGTGTCTCACACCAAGTCATGGAAACACTCGCAATGCTAAATATGGCTCTCACGATACCTATCTAGTATCTGGCCCCTCAAGCTATGTCTGCACACTCATGTATTACCTCAACAAACATCATTCCTATAACCCCCGCTCAGGAAACCACCCAAAATCGACTACACAGGCGTGAACACCAGTACTTGCTAACAAGAGAAATAAGCAAAAAGAAAAGAAGGTGGAAGCTGCAAACACTTCCTCACCTAACTCCCACAAACCTATGATTTATGCAAAGTAGTAGGACACCCTACCAACTTGTGCCCAAATTTAGAAGAGTTAAAAGCCCTTCTTCATGCCCCAACATCGCCAGTAGCCTCACAACTACCCTCAGGAGAAAAGTCCACCCCAATACGAAATAAGGCATTATGCACTAACCATGCATGCACCATATGCGCATAATACAAACATTACATTCACCATTGTTTTGAAATTCCTCGTTATCGTGATGCATTGGGAGCCCTCTCTCAAACCAATATTGTGACCCAATTTCTTCCCACCACATCGGTAACCGACGATGGGTCCAAAACCATTTTTTGTGTCTTTGAGGAAGAAGCATCATGCTTATATGCCTCTTACACCCATAATCACACAACCTACCAACATATAAGGAGGCAACCAGAATTAGTGACACCTCAACCTGCATCCAACTGTGCCTTATGTGATGAACTTTGACATATGATTAACCAGTGTCTCGATTTGTAGGAACTTAAGAAATGGTACCAGGTCCCTCAAGTTGTCCCTATAAACTAACCTAGGTGCAAACTCCATAACTTCCGCATTTGTACACGAAACCATCATACTCAATTTTTCCCAACTGTTACAGGGAAAAGTGTCTATGCAGAGCTGCTAATCCCACTAAGGCTAGTAGCTACCTTAGAAACAAACAAAGTAAAACTACTTTCGTTTTCCTTTACGAAAGATAGATGAAAGAAGAATAAAGGAGACCAACCTCTGTCTTGTGCTTGGTTCCTTGCTCGATTCCTCTCTCTTCCGATAGTATTTTGCTACTTGCCTTCTTGTACACCCAGCTTCACGGAGTGCCTGTAGAACCAAAGCAACATAACACTATACGAGAACATGGATCTATTATCATAAACAATCTAGGATCAGATGTAAATTGACCATACAAATGCATAAAAACATAAATCACACAAGAGTATAGAGGAAAACTTGAATAGCTTTATTGATAATCAAGAAAGAGCCAAGAGAGTTACAACCAGTTGCTCTGACCCAGCATCATCCTCTCAGCAAGTAAGCCCTTCTTCACCTCATGAAAAGCTTAGATCACCCAACACTATGATGTTGCCTCAAGAAACCAACAGCAATTCCTTACAAGATGCAAAATTCCAGCCTCTGGATCTCTGGGATGAGGGATCCATATATAGATGTCTGCAATGGAGGTGAGTCAGCTTTTGAGATTTGATTAGTGTCTTCCCTCTGATAGTTCTTGCTTCCACTTGGATATTGATGATCTCTTACTCATTCCCGGTCGAATTCAGAGAGGCAAGTGTCACAGGAGAAGTTTCTGGAAGATTCCATGCTTCTCCACCTTGCTGATTGACACTGCCATTTGTCCCTTCTCACCCATCGCACCCCATAGAAGGGCTTTTTGAAATGCAACACACCTACTGTGTGTATTTAGATGAGATGCAACGCACTTTGCCTATGGAGCAGGTGAAATGGTCCAGTTTTGACCAGTTCTGAGTAGTTTTTCATGGAGAACTTCTGGGAGAAGCTGTAATCAAAGACCTTGTTCTTTTAGGGGTTGGAACAACACCTTTAGGGACTTAGGAGCCCTTGGTTTATGGACATTTATGCTTGGGGTTTTAGTGCCCAAAAATTTCAATAACAGTTGCCCCCTAAAGCATGAGGTCGTTAATCTTTTTGATGTCGGGTGAAATGCTTTATCATGAGGATTCGAAGTTCTTTCAAGCTGGAAGGAGACCTGTAATAAGATACAACAATACATTATCTTCATAATATTTTCATGATCTAGCTGAGTCGGGCATTCCCATGCTCAGCTTTATAAATTCATTTTCATGTACATGAGACAGACAATCGTCTGAGTGTAGACTGATGATTCTGGTAGAGCCATCATCCCCTAGATTGGATGATTATCCGTGCAGTAATGATGTACATTTGATGTCTTTATTTTCCTGAATATATATCGCAACCCAGATGGATGGAACTAGATCCGAGGTCTTCAATCTTGTTCGATCTTCACTCTATGTACAAGTCGATCCATGTGAGAGATGTTCTGGAGTCGAACATGGAAAGACATCGCCTGATTACCAGCCAATGATGTAAGTTGTTAACAGGCGCGAGAGGAATCACCGATAATGATAATGATCCTCAAGGTACTGCAGTACAATTCACGTGGTGTGAATAAGGGACTTGGCGTCGAACACCACGCAAAATCTTTCGATCGAAGGCCAATGATGTAAACCTGTCGCCAGAAGTGAGAAACTTGCCATTGAGGCATGCAAGCTTCAAAGTACTGAAAGGGTTGTTCCTGGATCAACTTCTTGGATAATGAGCTGATGTCGACAAGAAGTGATCTGTCATAGGAGGGCCTTAATGAATCCCACATCAATGACATGGAACAGAGCAAATGATTTTAATGGAGGTGAAAACGATCTGGTGATATAAGGTTCAGGGTGGCGGTCATGAAAGAATGGAGCGTAAATGTATTGCAGTGGGTGAGACACAGGTGAATTCTCTGCGCGACTTCTCTTGAACATACTGGTGACACTGACATGATGGATTGGTAGCATTAACCCCAAATGTGGATGGTGTGATGGAACCATGGTGATGTGACCGGTGAATGGAACAACCCAACCCGACTTGGATGCGGAGTGAAAGTGTCATGTTCAAGAGCGACTTGCTACCAACAAAGTTTCTTCAAGTTTTCTTCCCAATTTTTCCCCAGTCATTGCTGACCAGTACCTCTTTATTTTTGTCAAGCTTGAGGAGGATAACATATGCTTGTTCTATAATTTTCCCTTCGGGCAAACCCATCGCTATGTTTTAACGAGCCTAGCGATAGTGAAACTCGTTCTTGTCTGTTATGGACAAGTTTGTCGCTATTAGGTTTTAACGAGTTTAATGACAAATATAACTCGGTCCTTTTCAATTTTAGAGAGTCTGAAAAGAGACGTAAAGGAAACTCCAAAAATCCTTTTTCGTCATCTAATCCCTTAGGTCCGAAAAAGTATAAAACAATATAGAAGGGATGAATTTTTGGTACTTTTCACGAGCTGAACAAGACAAGCGCTCGATCTTTTTGTGTAATAATCCCTCAGGTCCAAAAAGATTAAAATCTAAAGGAGGGATAGCACTTCCGGTCACTTTAACGAGCTGGAGAGGCCAATGGCTCGGCAATTTTTTCATGTTTTACGAGTCAGTTGAAAAGAGCTTAAAGGAGACTCGTCTTTGAGGAACGAGTGATAAATTCGGGTAGCAGTTGATTCCAGGTAAGGTTTGGAATTTTCCAATCACGACAGTGTTACAAGGATGGCTAATAGGATCACTCTTTGCAGTTGTTCCTCAAAGGGGGTAAACAATCAAATGGAGGTGAATGATCGGCCAATACATAGTGGAGGTGATGATGAGAACACGACCAAGGCTTTAAAGGCTGAAGTACTACATTCACGACGGTTATTTACCGGAAATTGGTTCATTTTTTAATGAGCTTAAACGCTGGGGGAAACATTTGCTCATTGCTTATGTTTATTTTTTAACGAGCATGAAGTCCGCGTTAAAACTGCTCGATCCAGTCGTGTAATAAGGATGTTTCATCTAAGATGCCATTTTTGTGAAGCTCGCATCTTACAAAGCTTTGCTCCACATCCTTTCTTTATGCAAGTTAGGAAACGACCAATCCTACGAGTTTAAAGGGTTAGAGGACCTACAAATTTAAAAAATAAATGGTCGCTCTTCGCTTGCACGCCAAAAGGTTTGCATGCCCCTAGGTATAAAATAGAGTTTCAAGGTCACCCCTCAATCTATTGACAAAACATTTGTTATATCGGGAAAGGCCTACCTCTTTCAGGTTACCAAAGATTGTTCTATTCGCACCGCAAACAAAACACTTCTTCGGCGATGTCCACTGAAATAGACAAAGGCGAGTGGCGCAAATGCCTCTACTCACATAACTTTGACGAGGGAATATTATTCCAGTCTAACCCCCTTTTCCAATCACGGATGGGAGTGTCAGACTAGTCATATATCTCTCGCGAAAACCTACCCTATACCTGAAGTTTTCCTACCGAAGCAGCCTAGGGTGCATGCCCCCTGGGTTTCATTCATGTCCCCCGAATCACTCGCGCTCATCAGGTGGACGGACTGGGGATTGATGAGACATTCCTTGCGTGAAAAGACCATTCAGGGATGGTATATGACTATTTTCTATGTGTGAACCGGGAAATGAAAGCTGGTCTACGAGCTTGACCACTCTTCCTTCGTGCGGAAAACACATTACTCTAAAGAGTGATGAGACAATGAATCCCATGCAATAAATATAGTCTTGTCCAAGGAGTAGATTATAATCCAGGGATCCTTGGACTACCATTACGTTCATTTGAACGGTTTTCCCTCTCAATGTTATGGGCACATTGGGAAGGATCCCTAACGGTTGACTGGTTCCTTTGTCAAAGCCTGTTAGATTTCTCATCTCAGGCAAAAGCGATGGCGAACCAAGCGCTTTCCAAGCAGTTGAGGAAAGGATACTCACAAAAGCCCCTTCATCTATGATGGTACTGGCCATGACCATTCTATATATTTGAGTAATAATTCGGAATGGTACACTAGCCGGTAAACGGGGTCTGCCTAGTTGATTCCAGTCGAAGGAGACAACCATGTTGCTTGGAGGTGCGAATGAATAGACGGCTGGATATGACTCTGATGAACTTCCTTCCTGCAGTAAAGGAATGGGTAGACTGCCCCCATGTTCTTCGGAGTCTGTGCTTATGAAAAGAATTTGGACGGTGTCATCCTTGTTCTCTTCGGTGACTGTATCATCTGAAGATGGAACCTCTGAAGGCAAGACCGGGTCAACTGCCGCCTCGACCTTTTGACTTTCGTTTGGTATGGGTTCAGATGGTTTATCTTCAATGATAGATGCTTCGGCCGACCATAAGGGCGGGTTAGCCAGATTTTCAACTAGTGACGGACTCGACAAGAGTTTCTTATATCCAGGAGGAAGTCGTAACGGTGAAACCGGACGATCGTCCAAAACACTTTTAGCCTCATCTAAGAAGGGACAACGGTGTACGACATGATCGCCTTCACACAGTTTACAAGGAAATTTTCACTTTCATTTTTGTCCAGGGCTTCACTTTCACTAGTCGATGGTGTGTTTTCAACATGATCATCAGAGGTTGACGACATCGGGTTCTGCAAACGAGGAGACCAGTCCCTTAAGATCTGAGGGATGCAAGGACAATCTCTATGATAGTGGTCTCCTTTGCAAATGACACATGGCGATTTAGGCCTGGTCGGTGTAGTGTGTGGATTTTCACTAGACGACGCTTGGTTCCCCCTTTTCGCCTTTGGCTCCTTCTTCTTCTTCTCGTTCTTCTTCTTTTCATTTTCTTCTCAGGTACTTGAATTTTGGCTTTACCAGCCCCATCAAGTGAAGAGGAAGGAGGAGAGGAAGAATTGGACGAAGTAGAGGTTTGGGGGGTAACTCTGGAATTGTCTAGTTGCTGACTCGATTGTTCAGGAATTGCGGTGTTCTGAACGACGGAGGTTGAGAAAAGCCATACGGGCAAGCCGATTATCAATCCTGGAAGCGACAATGTGGCCATATGGGGTGCACCAACATCTCTCCAAGAGGAAAAGGGACTAGGATTTCCTCCAAGGGGAACTCCTTGGTTGGTGGACTCCATTTTCTCAACCTAAGACCAACGTAGGAAAGGTGATGATTATTCCGTTTAAAATAAATTTTAGACGCTTTGACACAACTTGTTTTTTCAATTTTAAAGAGTCGAGAAAAAACAAAAGATGACTCTAGTCGCCTTCGATTTTTAATGAGCCTGAAGTGACAAGTACTCAGATGGACCTTTTCCATTAAGGAGTTTGAAAAGGAATGAAAGGGACTGCTCTGGAAATCTAGACAGAGGGATTACCAAACCAATCGCAAAACTGCAGAATACTTTTTACGGTACGGCAGTCAATCTTCCTGAATGTTGTGTTCAGTGCATTGTGATCGATATGGCAGCAGACACGGCTTCCTATGGATAAAGGATTAAGCCTATTGTGGTCTCCCAAAATATACTCGACGGTACGTGGGAGCACAAGTCCGTACTGGCACTTATCGTCTCAAAGTGGAGGAATCACCCAACCAACAGTGAAAACAACAGTTACCAGGCTTTACGACGTCGGAATATGTCTCTAGCCTAGACTTCTAGATGTTATGCGTTAGGTTCCAAAGCGTTGTTAAATTCATTAAATTTATTTTATAGTTGATCTTGCTTAAGAAATTTTCCTTTCAGGTTCACCGCGTGATGTAAATGTACAATTCCTAAAATGCAATCTAAGATGATAAACAATTGTTTTATCTTCTTTGTGCAATGAAAATCCTAACTACTAAGGAAAGAGAGATGGCGTTCTTTCAACAAAGAGCAAAGAGCACACACTATATGCATTGTCCCAAATCAAACCAATCAAACAGTCTAAATGCAAATGCACATGCATGTATTTGTTTTCAGCCTTCTTAATGTGAATGATAAAAATAAAGCTAATGCGCAAATCTGAATTATTTTTCAAAGCGAAAATTACTAACAAGTTTCTTTTCAAAACAAAATGAGGACAATGGCAACACTTTGCGATTCAAAATTGAAAACTTGCTTTCGACACTAGAAAAAACTATTAATTCAGATCAAATACAATAGTAACAAGGTAATCGACTATCAAGAACAATCAGATTCTCTTCTATGACTGAAAACGACACTTGCGACACTTTCAAATCAAGAAACGACAGTACAATTACGTTACTTCTTTGTAAAGGAGAACTGAAAACGACTCAACAAATACATAAAAACATTTACAATTCTTTGCACAATGGAGGCGGAATAACAGCAAGGAAAGGGGTTTAAAACAGAGGTGTACTGACTACAGGCAGCAAAACTCCTGAATAGATCTGAAAAGAGTGAACACAGAAACCAAAATTTAGGAACAAGGCCTTATCTGATCAGCGCACCCGTAACACAGTGAAACTGAAATGCAACGCACCTGCTACACTCGGGAAGTGCGCTGCATTTGAAGTTCACAGAACAGATAGTGCGCTGGACCAGGGACGAGACTTCGTTGGGTTCTCGGTCACAGTTTGCAGTTCAGTTCAGGGATTTTGGCCGAGCAAGTGGTAATCAGTAAATCAATCACAGGGGTAGATCTAAGGAGGTTACTAGAGCCACCACGAGGTCAATTAGAAAGCTTGTAAATCAATTGTTTAATTCATAAACAAAACTCGGAGATTGACTGAAGCAGCATTGATCTACTTTGCACTTGCATAACAAATGCAGTTCGAAGGCTAGCTGGCTTGACTTCAGGCTCCGTCTGTAAGTTTATAAAGTAAACAAATGTAGATAAACAATCAATCTATTCGGTCCCCAGCGGAGTCGCCATTTTGTTACAGGGAAAAGTGTCTATGCAGAGCTGCTAATCCCACTAAGGCTAGTAGCTACCTTAGAAACAAACAAAGTAAAACTACTTTCGTTTTCCTTTATGAAAGATAGATGAAAGAAGAATAAAGGAGACCAACCTCTGTCTTGTGCTTGGTTCCTTGCTCGATTCCTCTCTCTTCCGATAGTCTTTTGCTACTTGCCTTCTTGTACACCCAGCTTCACGGAGTGCCTGTAGAATCAAAGCATCATAACACTATACGAGAACATGGATCTATTATCATAAAAAATCTAGGATCAGATGTAAATTGACCATACAAATGCATAAAAACATAAATCACACAAGAGTATGGAGGAAAACTTGAATAGCTTTATTGATAATCAAGAAAGAGCCAAGAGAGTTACAACCATTTGTTCTGACCCAGCATCATCCTCTCAGCAAGTAAGCCCTTCTTCACCTCATGAAAAGCTTAGATCACCCAACACTATGATGTTGCCTCAAGAAACCAACAGCAATTTCTTACAAGATGCAAAATTCTAGCCTCTGGATCTCTGGGATGAGGGATCCATATATAGATGTCTGCAAGGGAGGTGAGTCAGCTTTTGAGATTTGATTAGTGTCTTCCCTCTGATAGTTCTTGCTTCCACTTGGAGATTGACGATCTCTTACTCATCCCTGGTCGAATTCAGAGAGACAAGTGTCACAGGAGAAGTTTCTGGAAGATTCCATGCTTCTCCACCTTGCAGATTGACGCTGCCATTTGTCCCTTCTCGCCCATCGCACCCCATAGAAGGGCTTTTTGAAATGCAATGCACCTACTGTGTGTATTTAGGTGAGATGAAATGCACTTTGCCTATGGAGCAGGTGAAATGGTCCAGTTTTGACCAATTCTGAGTAGTTTTTCATGGAGAACTTCTGGGAGAAGCTGTAATCATATGACCTTATTCTTTTAGGGGTTGGAACAACACCTTTAGGGACTTAGGAGCCCTTGTTTTATGGACATTTATGCTTGGGGTTGTAGTGCCCAAAAATGTCTATAACACCAACCCTTCCCTGATTTCACGAAGCATTGGCTCGTTTGCGCCAATATAATGTTGGGACCTTGACATCTATGCAAGCAAATACCCAACCCTAGCACAACCCATGGAATGCACCCCTCACCAACACCTTAACAAGCCCTTCATCGAAATCTACGTGAGACACTGCAACACAAACCATATATCATGTTAGTACCAATGGCTACGCTTAGAACCCATAAGAGAAATATTACCACCACTGGGTGTTGATGACACACAAAACCAAATATGTTTCATTTCCTCGACTGTAGGAACCTTGATTCTGTCGTTTTCTCATCAATTTTTTATGTTGATACCTCTACACCTACCAGAAAGGTAGTTTCACCCCTAACTATGCAGACCCATGGAATCTGTGCATTTTCAACATCACTTATTTCTATAGTGGTGACCACCGAGTCATTTTCTTGTTCGTTAACCAACATCGCTATATCCCAATCTCTTCCTCATGACCTATAACTTATTTAACATGTGTAGGCCATAATTTTCACTTAGATGATGATATTATGGAGGCCATGACGTAACCAAACTTCCCTTGAGAAGTTATGCATCACTACTTTTCTTCTTACCAGAGAAAGTATTCTCACCTACTTAGGCACCAAGTCACAACATCTGCATAGTAGAAACTGACTTCCTACCAAGATGATGCATTTGAGGAAGGGAATAGGTCCAATATATCAGCCACCTTCAAGGTAAATAATCTTGTCGAACCAAGCATAGGCGAGGAAATATCACTGGGGGTATCATTTGATCCAGGTGGATATTGGTGGCCACTCACCAAGTCCACTTGGACCCCCACCATTGTTTCTTTTAGATTTTCAGTTTCCTTAATTGTAGCATAGTTTATTACTTTTAGCGGTTTTTTGGGTCCTAAACTTCCGGATCCATTTTGAGGCCCTAAACGACGTTTTTTGGGAAACCTAGGAGCAACATGGGGCCATGGACTAATATTTCTCTTCCTAAATTTGTATTTCTCAGATAGATCTTTCTAACGAGATAATGTGCGGGTCAAACGGAGATCGTATGCCAAAGTTACGACCCCAGGAAGTTGATATACCAATTTACGCAAACGGGGCCCACAGTTTGGCGTTTCATCTTCTAGGGTTAGGTTTTTGGATGTTTAGGGTTTTCCATTGTTTCTCAAAAATAAATAGGCCTTCGAGCCTCATTGTAACATAGTTCAGAGGCATGTAGCCGCCACATCTCTTCTTAGAGATAAGCTACCATCGCCCTAGCTGGTTTATTTCCATTTCTGTTTGTAAGCATATTTCAGTATTTTACATTAATGAAATGAAGTATAATTTCTGCTTCATCTCTGTGCTTATGGTTATCTCTGTAACTTGTTGCGTTCCTATTTAAATCCAGATCAGTTGTATCAGAGCAATCTGCTTTTTCTCTGTTTTTCTTTGCATGTCCCCAACAAGGTTGGGATATAAGGAGTTAGGGCTTGAACTGGTCGAACCTTTGCAAGACCAGCCTCACAAATCCCGACGGCCTCCCATAGCCGAGGAAAATAAAGATGATGGGGTAGGAGATCCTATCAAAATCTTACTCGAAAAGCCCTCCAGAAATAAGGGAATGCGATGATGGACAACTTTGCCCAGATCCTTCAGCGACTGCCCAGGGACAACGCATCGGCTTCCAACAGCTACTCTAGAAACGCTACACTGTTTAAGGTACAAGTTAGTTTTTGAAATCCCCATATTCGAGGATCAGATAGACACAGATGCTGTCGATAAATGGTTAAATATGATAGAGGGTTATTTTTCTGTTCATGATTTTCCAGTTGGGTAAGATTATTTTCGCTCTTCTCAAAGCAGCCCCCCACGTCAAGGACTGGTGGGAAACCTACTGCGAGCAGAAGGATGAAAGTATAGGCTCACTATTTTCAGCTGCACCCACTTGGAATTCATTCTGGGATGCCATCAAGGAGCAGTACTACCCTTTCGGAAGCTATGAGGATCAATACATAAAGTGGACCACGCTACGACAGGGAAGGGACCAAGACATGCCGGAGTTTACCAATATTTTCCATACCCTTTGCACAAAGTTGGGTATCAAGGATCCAGAGAAGAATTTGGTAGTCAAATACCGTGGCTACCTGCACAAGTACATCCAGGAAGAAATATAATTCCTGAACATCTCCTCACTCGGCATGGCAATACCGATATGCCATTAAGGTCGAGCAAAAGTTTAAACAGAAGAAGGGAGACTTTGTATCTGTGAATCCGAAGCAATGGAAAGGTGCCCCCAAACTGTAGAACAAAGGATAAAGCCAAGGCGGGGTGGCCCAAGACAGCCCGCCAATCTGCAAGCAAAGAACAGCACCGCGAAGCCAAAAAAAGACATGGGAAAGTGGTGTGAGTTCCATAATAGCTCCACTCACAACACAAGTGAGTGTCAGGCCAAGCAGTCACTGGTGGCCGACCTAAAGGTTTCAGAATCAGATGCATGTTTTGACTATGAGTCAGAACCTGAAAAGGGGAATGACAAAGGGAAGCAGATTATCGATGCGGAGCCCAATGCCACCGTTTCCACTGCGAAAATCTAGAAGGAGGAACCCAAAGATCCAGAGGAGGAGGAGCGTCTCTTCCACTCCTAGATGTGGGTAAAGGGCTCCCTACTACTATTCATTATCAACAGCGGGAGCCAAAAGAACCTCATTTCAGTAGAGGTCGTGAAGCGGATGGGCTTACCGACCACAGCACATCCACAATCGTACACCATTGGGTGGATGCACCAAGGACAAGATCTTCACGTGAGCCAACAGTGTTGTCTTCCATACAACATCAAGCCTTTCACGGATGAGGTATTGTGTGACATTTCTCCCCTTGAAGTTTGTGATGTATTATTAGGACAACCATACTTGTGGAAGCGACATGTTGTGTATGAGTCAAGGTCCCATGCTGTTATTGTTACTTTGGGAAATAAGTTGTACAGGATACCGGAGGTAGCACAGCCTACCGCCATCTCTTTGGTTACTGCAAAACAATGCAGTAAGCTCATTTCCAAAACCAAGAAATTTGTTTTCTGGATGATACGCCCTTAAGAAAAGAAGAAGACAGTGGCCACGACCTCCAAACAGGGCCCCTCCGCATGATAACTACAGATGGAAAAGGTCGTGGAGGAGTACGAGTACATCTTCACCTCCCCTGCAGGGGTTCTTCTACACTGTCAGGTCAAACACTCCATCAATTTGACCCTAGGTGTGCCACTGCCTAATGGACCAATCTATTGGTGCTCCATTCTAGAGAACGATGAAATCAAGATGCAGATTCAGGAGTTGTTGCAGAAAGGTCACATCCATATGAGTTCATCACCCTGTGGGAGCCCGATCGTATTGGTACGAAAGAAGGATGGGACTTGGAGACTCTGTATTGACTATCGGGCACTAAACAAGATCACTTTCCGTAATTGGTACCCGATCCCATGGATTGATGACCTCCTGGACCAATTGAAGGGTCAAAATATTTTAGCAAGATCGATTTGAAGTCAGGATATCACTAGGTACCAATCAAACCCTTCGATGTGCGGAAGACTGTCTTCAAAGCCAAGGAGGGCCTTTTCGTATGGTTGGTTATGCATTTCGGATTGACGAATGCTCCTGAAACCTTCATGAGGCTAATGGATGACATCTCGTGGCCATTCACCAACTCATTTGTAGTGGTATACTTGGATGACATCCTAATCTTCAGCCAAAGTTGCGAAGAGAACCTTGACCACATCCCACAGGTTCTCCAAATACTGCGGCAACACAATTTATGTGCCAGTTTGGAGAAATGCACTTTTGGCTTGACCCATGTTCAGTATCTAGGATACATTATTGATGAACATGGGGTGCATGTGGATCCAGCCAAGATCCATGTCATTTGGGATTGGCCATCGCCAACCACTCTGACAGAGCTCCGCAGCTTTCTAGGTCTTGCCAACTTCTACCGTAGGTTTGTGTTGAGATTTTCTCATATCACTTGGCCCTTGAGTCAAGTCACCAAGGGAGGAGCAAAAGAAAAATTCTTTTGGTCTGAATCTCCACAGAAGGCATTCACAGAGTTGAAAGATCGCCTCTGCTCGACACTAGTGCTTGCATTACCAGACATGCAACAACCATTTGAGGTCAAGACAGATGCCTCTGACTATGCTATTGGGGCAGTCCTTACTCAACACGGGCATCCAGTGCCATATCACAGTGAGACACTTTCAGACATAGTCTGGAAGTATCCCACTTATGACAAAGAGATGTATTCCATTGTGCAGGCCTGCCGACAATGGAGGCATTACATTTTGGGGAAGGAAACGGTCATCCACACAGACCACCTACCCCTGCAGTTCATACAGACCCAAGGGAAATTATAGAGATAACCATAAACACAGGGATGCAGCAGAAATAATACTTCATTTCATTAATGTAAAATACTGAAATATTCTTACAAACAGAAATGGAAATAAACTAGCTAGGGTGATGGTAGCTTATCTCTAAGAAGAGATGTGGCGGCTACATGCCTCTGAACTGTGTTACAATGAGGCTTGAAGGCCTATTTATTTTTGAGAAACAATGGAAAACCATAAACATCCAAAAACCTAACCCTAGAAGATGAAACGCCAAACTGTGGGCCCCGTTTGGGTAAATTGGCACATCAACTTCTCAGGGTCGTAATTTTGGCATACGGTCTCTGTTTGACGCGCACAATATCTCGTTAGAAAAATATATCTGAGAACTACAACTTTGGGAAGAGAAACATCCATCCATGGCTCCATGTTGCTCCCATTTTTCCCAAAAAACATCATTTAGGGCCTCAAAACGGCTCCAGAAGTTCAGGACCCGAAAAACTACTAAAAATAGTAAATTATGCTACAATTAAGGAAATTGAAAAGCTGAAAGAAACAAGTTCTAGATTTTCCAGATATTCACCTCTAGGATGCCTTGTTATGCCACATGGGTCACCTTTGTGTTCCTTCAAGCGAGTGTGCCAAGATGATTTGGGAAGCACACTACAGTCGGGCTGCTAGGAATTTCGGGGTCGAGAAAATGGTGCTAGTACTGCAGAAGTATTTCTATTGGCCGAATCTTCAACAGGATGTCGGGAAGTACATTATATCATGCACTGCTTGTGCCATTTCCAAACCAACCATCAAGAAGCAAGGCCTCTATACCCTGCTGCCTATCCCTAGTCGACCTTGGGAATCCATCTCCTTGGATTACATGTCAGGCCTTCCTTCCACTAAGCATGGAAACGACGGTGTTTTTGTGGTCGTCGACAGGTTCTCGAAGATGGCCATTATGGCGGCCAACAAGAAGAATATTACAGTAGAAGCCATTGCTAAACTATTCTTTGAACGAGTGTGGGTGTATTTTGGGATCCCATAGTCTATCATCTTAGATCGGGATAGCAGGTTCCTCAGTACGTTTTGGTCTAGTTTCTGGTCGATGCTAGAAACCAAACTCATGAAGTCCACAACCTTCCATCCTCAAACTGATGGCCAGAAAAAGGTTGTCAATAGGATGATCGTACACATTCTGCGCATGTACAACTCAAAGAATCCACACACATGGGACGAGAGCCTCCCATATTTTCAACATAGCTACAACTGGGATCTCCACAATGACTGGCCACATGCCTTTTCAGGTGGGCTTGGGATTCTAGCCGCTATGTCCCACTAATGTGGCCATGCCATTTGTAGCTATTCACGTAGATTCGGCTCATGTCCAGTCTGAAATAGATAAGGCAAACAACTTCATTGAGCACATCCAACATATTCACCAACAGGTCCATGACATTCTAGAGAAATCAAATGCCAAGTACAAGCAACATGTTGGCTTAGTGGGGCCTAACCCAGGTTCAGAAGTGATTTAGCCAAACAAATCCTGGTACTACTGGCCCTTTCGGCAACAGTCCACAAAGTGCGGACCGAGGTCTCCCTGAAGTAGTATGGGAGGGTGCTAGAACCAAGTTTTCGCACCCTGGGGATGTCTGATATGATGGGATTGGTACACGGTCCAACCTTTGTGGCTACTACGCTACGCGCACGAGCGGGCACCCCGTGTCCTGTGATGCTCTCTTTATGCAGTCCTATTCCCAGCGCGATCTATGTTATTTACCCAAGTCTTCCTTAATTATGCACTGTTAGTTGATTACTTAGATTATTTTCATATATAAGTATTCAGATCCATACAAGCATTTATTCAATGGCGCGCAATAAATAAATAGAGTAAAAGTAATGCATAAAAAAAAAATGATTCAAGAATAGATGCACAGAATTAGGATAAACTTCTCTTTATTAATCTTCAATCCCGCTTACCGACTCGACACTACCCTTTGCACTCAGCTGCAGGGGTCCACGCACTCAGCTGCAAACTCTACTAGGCCTCTACGCACTCAGCTGCAAAGCCTCTTCCTACTACTACAACCCAAGGCACTCAGAATTGGACTCTACACTCGAACCATTACTTTTCTACTCTAATACACTTGATATCTTTACAACTTAGAGCCTCGCTCTATTTATACAATCCCATGGTCCGCGACCATGGGTAGGCCAAAATTAATTCATACTATTTTACATAACTTAGGGTGGACTACCCTATGACTCATCTATACTTTGCGTTCCGCGCCCGCAATTCGCGAAGTCTTACAAAACTTTTAACCAAAACTTGGGCTTTGAGCCCCAGAAACATGCTACGGGGGATCCCATGCCCAATAGGCCACCAACACAATCATCGTGAATTGTCCCGAGTCACTCTGCTAGTGCGGCAATCTTGGCATGGAGCCCTTCCAACTATGCCTGTGCGGCGTGGAGTTCCACAGCGCATTGTTCTACAGTTTGTTGGATCTGCTCCACTCTTTCGGCCGAAGTCTTGTTGTCAAGGGAAAATCCCTAACTTAAGGCATGCATTGCCTTCATCTATGAGAGCTTTCCTTTGATGTCTACAGTGATGAGGAAGGCCTCATCAATCCAAGGCTGGATGCGCAATTTAAGGACTGCCTCTTTTTTCCACGCGACATCCACCTGTTCCTTCAACGCCTTCGCCTGCTATAGCTTCGCCAACTGTTGGGTCAGGACAATTGTCTACACCGTTCCATGCACACTGTCATACTACACTTGAAGCTCCCACGCCTCTATTTCCAAGCATTGTATGTTGGGGTCCTCCTGTAATGAAGTGAGGATTGCAAAGGATTCTTCCAACATAGTGGTGCATTTCTATATTGCCTGTCAAATTTCTTCCAACCCCTTTTGAATAGTGCCAGTGCATTGTTCCCTAACTTCTGGGGGCATAGAGGATTGTTCCTTTAATCACAGCTCGACAATCTGAAGGTTGAGGTCCAACTCTACCCTCGTTGCTTCCTCCTTAGCCCCGCAGAATCCACTGGCTAACTTGTGGATTCGCACTTCGACTGGTAGGTATGTCGTGATTTCTAATTCGGGAACATGGCGGCATGCTTCCTCTACCATTTTCTCCAGCTGTTAATTCTGCACAAGTACTTCTTCGCGTTGTATACTAAGCTACTCAATTTTGATACTTTGTTCACTAAGCATTTGTACTATGCATCCTTCCCTAGCTTGGAGTTCTGTTGTCGCTCCATCCTGCAGCTGATATAAGATATCCTGCGAAAGGGCAGCTAGGTTTAGGCAAAGTCCCTTGATCTTGCCCACCGCGGCTCTGTCCTTCGCGATTTCCACTGTTAGCGCTGCTTTCGGCAGCACTATGGTGCTGGCCATTTTGGCATACAGCAGCTGCTCCGCTGCTAATGTACCTGCGACACCGTAGGTGGCTACCGTTCCTTCCTATGGGGGCCACACTTGAAGTTCCTGCAGCTGTGCCTTGAGGTCCCCCAACACATTTTGCTGCTCTGTCATCGATTCTTGGAGCGCTTCTCTAGTGACCTCACGAACTATGTCACCGATGTCGTAGAGGTCACCCTCTGTCAACGTAATTGGTTCACTGTCCAATTTGGAAGCCTTGGTCTTCTTCCGTGGGCCTGCTCTTTCCATACCGCGCGGACGTTTCAGTTGTGTAGATGTTGTGCTTGGATCCGTGCTTCCTCCTGTGTCCTTTGCTCCTTATCCTGTTTTCAACTCCGAGCCTCCTTCCTCCCGCATCGTGGTGGCCCCTATTTCCTGTGCTACTGTTGCTTTTTCAGCGGCCTTGGTCTGCATTACAGCTGCCTTTGTTGCCTTGCGGGCAGCCCTGACCTCCACGGCCAACTGGTGGACTCGCAGCTTGGTGGAATCATTTTGTTTTTGTACCACTGTTTTATCATTCTCTTCCAGATCCGAGCTACGCCACTTGGGAGGCCATGAGTCGAGTATGGAGAAGATGGCATCATCAACTGCGATGAAAGGAAGTTGGTCCAGTTCTGTGCCGAATCCTTATGCACCTTGATATAAACATTATGCATATCTGCCTCAAAGTCTGCAAAGCTCCGCGGACTGTTGTACACTGTGGGGGATAGGCGTGGTCTTCTGTTAATCCACATTCAGACACTCACCTCCATGAGAACCTAGAAGGTCTTAATCTCGCGGATCCGCGTGGTGTCCTTCGTAGCCCAGAGCGACGCATATTTGGCAGCCTCCGGCAAGTCCTATTCAATATGAGGAAACTGACTGTCCTCAAGCAGTTCCCCTATCACCAGTAAGATGGACCAAAGCAACCACGCGTAGTGGAAGGTCTTTCCCTACTCCTGAGCTTCCTTGCAGTTGGTCAAAAACTCTTCACAGAGGAACTTAGCCTAGTTGAACTGGACCCCCTCCACACATTGTTTGGCCAATGCAACCACAAGCGCTGGTACCTCATCACTGCAACATTTTCTCATCACCTTTCTAGCCAGTAGTTGGGTGGCTACGCACACCCCTTTGTCTTTAATTCTACTGATGACGTAGCCTCTCTTCTTCTTTTCCAATTTGTACTTCTTTTTCGTGGCCTCTACGAGCGCCAAATCTCTGCTTTTGCCAGCTATCTCTGTAGGGTCCTTTCCATTACAGGGAAGCCGAGAAATCATATGGATAAGATCTGCCGTGATGAGAATAGGCTCTTCCAGCCACAAGTGCCCATTGTGTACCAGGTAAAGCAACTGCCTGATGACAAAGATCATAATAGGTGCACAGTGAAAATGCAGAATCCATATTAGGTGGAGTATCCTGGCCTTCTCCATGTTGCGCAGCCATTTTTGCGGCTCTAGCGTTGTAACTGACCCCTGCTTGCTTTGCTTCATGAGGTTCTCAATCTGTAAATGTGAGAACTTGTCGTTGTCCGCAACATCCTAGTCTTCAAATTTCATTGTGGACACGCGGCCCAAGGCCGAGCCCTCAAACAAAATTCCCTCAGGGAGGAGTGGGGTTTGGAGTGTGCTCTTAGTGGCATCCAAATCCTTGGGTACCTTAACTTTCCCTTTTCACAGAGGAACGTACTCAAGTATTTTTACTGCAGCGCGCACCGGCCAGATGTCTTCTGCCATTTCTTCATCTGCCTCTATCTCATCTATGAGGGCTTGTAGGTCCTCCTCCTCATCATCTATCTCAAGGTTGACAACCTTGCCCTTTTCTTCCATGGAAAGTTTACTAAACCACAGATTTTGCAGGGACATGCAGACTGGTCCCACTACCTATTTGTCCTTCTTGGGCCTCGGTGTCTAAGGTGATTTCAGAATTTCTGGCGCATCCCCCACCTGTGCCATAGGGCTCTGTGTGGCTTCCTTGGTGGTACTCTCTACAAAACCCACACCTCTCCTGGTAGTTGTCATCTTGTTCGAACTGGTTGTGGTTTCTCGCGACTTTGGGGGCTCAAATACCGCTTGGCGCTCAACGCTCTATGCTCTTCGTAATAGCTCAAATCCCAAATGAACAAGTGTTGTCTCGTGGCTAGCCTTGGGAGTTTTATAGCGTCTTTCGAATTTGAATTTGACCATTCTCCCCACTTCTGAGTCATTAATGCATTCCTGGCGGTAGAATGTCCCAAATATAGCTCTTAATTCGTGTCTTAATTGCCCACCGCCCGCTCCCTTTCGCCTTAAATTGGACATATCGTCATGAATAGTGACATCAATGGCCACTTCCCAGCCTACCTATGCGGCAGCGCAACCCCCTATGCACGGGCATGACCTTTGTGACATGTTGATCCTGCGCGCAACCTTCTTACTGCACAGCTCCCACACAGACCTTTTATCATTCCGCGCTCTCTTTCAACTACCTAGAGCACTGAGACTGTGCTCCCTACGGCTAGTCATGTGTTTGCACCACCTGTGTGATACTTCAATTCGCCTTCCAGCCTAGTCTGTGGGAACGCCTCAATTATGGCACGTTCTCCTTTATGTGGTGCGCTCCCTTGGTTACTTTGTTTGGTAAGTTGCGGTCGCAACCATGGTAGTAGAGTCATAAATCCTCGGCGCCAATCTTCTAATGCAATGGTATGGTTGTTTGTATCTATCCTTGTTTTCCCTAGTTTATCAAAGAGACATGCTTGCGTGATCTCGTTTTCTAGTTGTTTGATCTCAGTGTCCATCAACATGATTTTCTTTCTCAATCATACCTTGTCTTCTTCAAGTTCACAAAGTCTAAGGTTCCCTCGCTGAATGGCTTCCTGAATCCTTCTATGTTCACCCTCGCGTCGCTATATGATTTCTTCATCCTGGTCTTCATGTATTGTCCCAACTGTGGGATCTATTATGTGAGGAATCCTTTCTTCTGAAATTATGGTCTCAACTTTTCTCCGCATCTTCGGAATCATCTTCGCGCTCAGGTTTTTGCACATGGTTCTATAGGCCCATCGAACCGCTGGCACGCAGGTCCCAATCAATTCGTCTCGCCTGGTGAACCCTGTTCAGGACTCTACACACCTTATTGAATGCTTCCATGTGGAAAATTTGTAGTGCGCGTCACCTTTCCTGCTGTTGCATCCTACTCCGACTTTCTATCCTGATTTTGGGGTGCGATTGTGCGGGTTGTACAACATATGTCTGTACCCATCGAGAAAGGTGGGCGAACAAGTTGTTCCACCCTATTTGACCGACTTTCATTCGAAGCTGGGGGATTCCAAAATGTAGGTGCATAATCCTTCTGCATCTGTGCTAGTCCTCAAAATTTCCTTGATGTGTTCCCCACCATCGTGCGGGCGTTGCGCGCAGTGCCCACTTCAGCGCATCAAACCGCTGCTGTTCCGATATTGCGCTTTCAAATTTGCTCAGGAATTCATCCACTGATGTCAATCCATCATTTGTCAGCAGCTCCCTTGCCTCTGCTATTATGCAATGTAGTGATCTAACCACCATGTTGCAATTAAGCGTTGTCACTTCATGCATCTGATTCTGTCATCACTCTACTTCTTTGTCCGAATCTGAAGTGCAGGAGCTTTCACGCTCCCACGAGATTCTCCCATCTATAGTCGGGTTCACCCAATCCTAGTCGCACATAGTTATCTTGTAAATACAATCCATATCATCATCACTATCATCGTCACGTGCTGGTTCAGTGTAGCGCGCTCCTTCATCTGGATCCAGTGGGACTACTACGCGTAGTGACTTTTTCTCGAAGATCATTTTGCGTTTCTTCATATTTATGTCTCCGTTCATATCGGTGGCCTAGTTGATTCTTAGTAGCGCAAGATGGGGATTGCTATCATCAAAAATCTCTATCACTTCAAGATCTTCGTGTGCGCTTGCACCCTCAATATCTATTGTTACCCCTTGCAATCTCCCCATGGGAAAAATATTCTATTAGTTCGCCATTCATAACTGAATAGGGGACCATTGTAATGCGGGTCTACCCATGCGTTCCCATGTTTTCTTTGGTAATACATTCACATTCGAGCCTAGATCTAGGATTACTTGATCCATTTCATACTCACCAATTTGCGCAGTCAACCTCATTTCCCTTCAAGTGTGCAATGAATGCTTCCCCAATTTCTAGACCACGTGCAGTTCTCCTCACCCCACGCACCTGGTGATCAGTTCATGTAGTCCCTTAACTGCTTTGTTGTCACACAATAGTTTCATGCATGTCTCTAGAAAGGTAGTGAGCATTGAAGGAGCCATTCCTGGTTCTGGTTGATCCTTACTACCTGAAGTGGAGGCCTTTGTGAAGTTCTTCTTAGCTTCCATGAATGTCTCCTTTGCATGTTCTAAGTCAAACTTGGGTTCCTTGTAGGAGCATTGTGAACCCACGTATTTTCCTCTGGTTGCTTATGCTCATCATCTCCCATGGTCGTACCGCTTCTGAGCATCATGTTTACATTAAGGTCTTCTTCGCGCAGCTCAGACCTCATCATTTGTATATTCTGAGTCGGAGGAGGCTGGAATACCAATTTTTCATGCATCCTTGTGATCAATGTAGGACAGTATTCTGTCTTATGATCAAACTGAGCACAATACAAACATGATATCCTTGTCAGGTTGGTACAATCGTGGGCACAGTGCCCTGGCCCTCCGTAATTGTAACAAATTAGCTGTCCGTGACCCCTTCCTTGTCCCATTCCACCGAGCCCTCGACCGCGCCCCTGAATTCCAGCGCGCACCATCCCCGCATTTGGGTCGAGGGCTCTCGTTTCAGTCTGCATCCTATAGGCAGGGGTCCGATCCATCATTAGTTTATAACTGCGACAAGTGTGTTCATCGTGGCCTACCAACCTGCAAAAATTACAAAACAATTGTTGGGATGTCTACGTGTACTTCTGCAGCAAATGGAAATTGTCGTCTTGTGTTTCCCCCCTATATGACATATCATGCACCATAAAGCATGTGTCGCACTCGACGCTACCTGTACCTTCGGTCTCAATGGCATCGAGCCTCCTCCTGCCAAGTAGTTCGCGAACACTGGACAGTGATCTTTGTCGTGGCCTTGGCCTTTGCATTTTATTCACCATACTTCCTCGCACACCTCTGGCCACGGTGCAGTGTCCTACTTCAAACTCTACATTTCCAGACATAGATTCTGTAGTTGTGCATGGATTTGTTGGACTCCCAACCCAAGGTCTTATATAGGGGTCTCATGTAATCTCATTGCCATTTCCAATTCTTCAACCTGGGTGGAAAGTTTATGTTGTGACAACGTCGTCCTCAAGTGCAGTGTTAGAGATGCTACAAACCATGTGCGATGTTGTCCATCCATCAACATCATATTGGCTTCGCAGATTGTACTCTTTAGCCATTGATCCATATCCCTGGGAGTCTCGCCGGGAGCATCGTGATCTCTTTAAACCCGATGATCGTTTGTGTTTCTGACTTTGGCCTGCTAAATTCCCTATTCAACATGGCCTGGATCTCTGCGATTCCTGCGTTTGGGTGGTTGCTAGAATGCTTGATATACCATGTTAATGCATGACCTTGTAGTGCGCTCACTAATGTAGCCTTCTTAATATTGTCGTCTATGACACCTTGTGCTTCCCATACTGCTCTTACCACGAACCAGAATTGGTTCGGATCTTCATTTCCTACTCCTCTGAATACTAGTAGTTTGATCGCACTCGCCATACTGAACTGTGGAGGTGGCAGAGGTCGAGTGGGTGGAGATGGAGGTGAGGGGGGTGAAATGGGTGGCGGTGTGGGTGGAGGTGGTAAACGCAGAATTCGCTGCCTTATAAAACTGACCGTGCTTCTCGGAGAAACCTTCGCGAGCTCTTCCTTGCTCTCCCACGAGGGTGAATTAAGGGATTTTTCTCTAATTCTTCACTAATTTTGTAGATCTTTCCGTTTCGTGTAGTCCCAAACATTAATTTATTCGCATAACCCGCTTTTCACACAATAGCATCTTAATCCAAGTGTTCAAAGATTTAATATACTTACCTTGCGGTCCCTTGAGAAAACGTCATTCTGCCTTGCTGTAACTAACGGTCGTGTCTACCGCAAACTCAGTGATAAATCCCCCTATTATACAGTCGAGCCAATGGTCCACAGCTCACACAATCTTATCTTCTTATGCTTCTAGCCTGCACACTAATTTTGGAGTCCACACTATTGGTTTGTCGAGCCTACACCTTCCCTAGCTGTCTGCTAACTTCACGATCCACTCATATAGCTTAGAAGGAAAGGATGCAAAGAAGATTTTGTGGATTTTCGTATACAAATAGTGCTCCAACCATTGTTCCTTAGAGACTCGCGGATTTCTATTTTCCTATGTCGCGAACTTGTGAATCTTCTTGTCCAACCACTCTTCAGTTTCCTTCTTTGTTAGGTTCCAGTGGCACGACATCAGACATCCCTTATGCAGATCCCACTCTCGGCAATGGAACCATTTGTTCGCTTAGTGGGGCCTAACCTAGGTTCAGAAGTGATTTATCCAAACAAATCCCGGTACTACTGGACCTTTCAGCAACAGTTCGTGGAGCGGGATTGAGGTCTCACACGAAGTAGTATGGGAGGGTGCTAGAACCAGGTTTCCATGCCCTGGGGGTGTCTGATATGATGGGATTGGTACACGGTCCAACCTTCGTGCTTACTGGGCTACACGCACCAGTGGGCACCTCGCGGCCTGCGATGCTCTCTTCACGTAGTACTATTCATAGCACGATCCGTGTTATTTACCCAAGTCTTCCTTAACTATGCATTGTTAGCTGATTACTTAGATTATTTTCGTATATAAGTATTTTGAACCATACAAACATTTACTCAATGGTGCGCAGTAAATGAACAGAGTAAAAGTAATGCATAACAACAGAATAACGATTCAAGAATAGATGCACAGAATTAGGATAAAATTGTCTTTATTAATCTTCAATCCCACTTACAGACTCGACACCGCCATGTGCACTCAGCTGCAGGGGTCCACACACTCAGCCGCAGACTCTACTATGCCTTTGTGCACTCAGCTGCAGAACCTCTTCCTACTACTACAACCCAAGACACTCAGAATTCGACTCTACACTCGAACCATTACTTTTCTACTCTAAGACACTTCCTATCTTTACAACTTAGAGCCTCACTCTATTTATACAATCCCATGGTCCACAGACCATGGGTAGGCTGAAATTACATCATACTATTTTACATAACTTAGGGTAGACTACCCTATGACTCATGTATACTTCGCTCTCCGCACCCACAATTTGCGGAGTCTTGCAAAACTTTTGAACAAAACTTGGGCTTTGAGCCCAAAAACATGCTGTGGGGGATCCCATGCCCAACACAACGACATAATCAACACCGGGTGCCACACAAGTTTCAGGTGGGCTACAAAGTCTAGTTGCATTTGCAAAAGGAACGTCTTACCAAAGCCTATCGGAAACTCAAACCACTCCGATGTGTTCCTTACACCATTACCAAGGCTGTGGGAGACAATGCATTTGAGCTCAGCATTCCCCCATTCCTTGGCCTGCACCCAGTGTTCAATGTGGACCACCTTCAGGCATACTTTCCACCATTACTAGACACATCTGAAATTGCAGAACAACTCACACCCACAGAGTTAAATCCAGATTTCATGTAACAAGCTGCAGCTAATCGGATCATGGACACATAGATCAAGCACACTCACCAGCAAAATATCCAACTGTATCGAGTTGTCAAAGCAGGCCAACTCCTTCACCAGGGCAAGTGGCTCACCAGGGACCAAGTTCAGCAGAAGTTTCCTCATCTCATGGAGGAACTCAACGCAATGGGGACCATTTCTTCCGAAGGGTAGAGGAATAATCCAGGTGGATATTGGTGCCCACCCTCCAAGTTCACTTGGACCCCAACCATTGTTTCTTTCAGCTTTTCAGTTTCCTTAATTGTAGCACAATTTTACTATTTTTTAGCAGTTTTTCGTGTCTTGAACTTCCGGAGTCGTTTTGAGACCCTAAATGACGTTTTTTGGGAAAATTGGGAGCAACATAGGTCCATGGTCTTATGTTGCTCTTCTCAAAGTTGTAGTTCTCATATAGATATTTCTAACGAGATATTGTGCGCGTCAAACAAAGATCGTATGCCAAAGTTACGACCCCGGGAAGTTGATGTACCAATTTACCCAAACGGGGCCCACAATTTGGCGTTTCATCTTCTAGGGTTAGGTTTTTGAATGTTTATGGTTTTCCATTGTTTCTCAAAAATAAATAGGCCTTCAAGCCTCATTGTAACACAGTTCAGAGGCATGTAGCTGCCACATCTCTTCTTAGAGATAAGCTACCATCACCCTAGCTGGTTTATTTCCATTTCTATTTGTAAGCATATTTCAATATTTTAAATTAATGAAATGAAGTATTGTTTCCACTGCATTTATGTGTTTATGGTTATCGCTATAATTTGTTGCGCTCCTGTTTAAATCTGGATCATCATTCTCCTAGAGGAAGTGGCCTCATACAGGGCCCTCTTCCAAGAATAAAGGGACATCTTTGCTTGGTCTTACTCAAAAATTCCTGGCATTAGTCCTACCATTGTAAAACACCACATTGGCACATGGAGAGATTCCCACCCCATTAGGCAGAAACAATGTCAACTCCACCATTCCAAATCCAAAGCGATAAAACTCGAAATTGACAAGCTTCATAAAGCTAGTTTTATCTACCCTAATGTTTACACTCTTGGTTTTATAACCCTTTACTCGTCATGAAAAAATAGGGCACCCTTCGAGTTTGTACTGATTTCCAGGATCTAAATAAGGCATGTCTGTTACAGGGAAAGGTGTCTATATAGAACTGCTCTATCCCACTAAGGTGTGACAGCTGCCTTAGAAACAAACAGAGAAAAACTACTTTTGTATTTCCTTTATGAATTATAGATAGAGAGGAATAGAAAGACCAACCTCTGTCTTGCGCTAATCCTTCGATTCGATCCCTCTCTTCTTTGATAGTCCCCAGCTACCTGCTCCCTTGCACGCCCAGCTTCACAAAGTACCTGTAAGATCACAGAAGCATAGCACTATACAAAGACATGGATCTATAATCATAAACAATCTAGGATCAGATGTAAATTGACCATACAAATGTAACAAGCATCAATGATACAAAAGCATGGAGGAAAACTCAAATAGCTTTTATTGATAAAACAAGAAAAGATCCAGGAGGAGTTACAACCAGTTGTTCTGACCCAGCATCAACCTCCTAGCAAAGAAGCCCCTCTTCACCTCAAACAAAGCTTAGATCACCCAACAATCTTATGTTTGTCTCTAGAAACCAACAACAATTCCTTACAATATGCAAATTCCAGCCTCTGGATCTCTGGGATGAGGGATCCATATATAGATATCTGTAAGGGGGATGAGGGATCCATATATAGATATCTGTAAGGGGGATGAGTCAGCTTGTGATTTGATTAGTGTCTTCTCTCTGATAGTTCTTGCTTCCACTTGGAGACTGAGGGCCTCTTACTCATCCCTGGTCGAATTCAGTGAGGCAAGTGTCACAGGAGAAGATTCTGGAAGCTTCCATTGCCTCTCCACCTCGCGGAATGACACTGCCATTTGTCATTTCTCACCCATCGCACCCCACAGAAGGGACTTTTGAAATGCAACGCACCCTCACAGTGTATTTGGGTGAGATGCAATGCACCTAGCCAGTGGAGCAGCTGCAATGATCCTTTTTTGACCAATTCTGAGTAGTTTCTCATGGAGAACTTCTAGGAGAAGCTGTAATCTGTTGACCTTGTTCCTTTAGGGGTTAGAACAACACTTTTAGGGACTTAGGAGCCCTTGGTTTATGGACATTTCATGCTTGGGGTTGTAGGGCACAAAAATGTCTATAACAGTTGCCCCCTAAAGTATGAGGCCGTTAACCTTTTGGTGTCGGGTGAAATGCTTTATTATGAGGATTCGAAGTTCTTTCAATGCTGGGAGGAGACCTGTAATAAGATACAATACAATACATTATCTTCATAATCTTTTCATGATCTAGCCGAGGCGGGCATTCCCATGCTCAGCTTTATAAATTCATTTTCATGTACATAGGACAGACAATCGTTTGAGTGTAGACTGATGATTCTGGTAGAGCCATCATCCTTTTGGTAGGATGATTATCTGTGTTGCAACGATGTACATTTAATGTCTTTATTTCCCTGAATATATATCGCAGCCCGGATGGATGAAACTAGATCCGGGGTCTTCAATCTCATCTGATCTTCACTCGAAGTACAAGTCGATCCATGTGAGAAATGTTCTGAAGTCGAACATGGAAAGACATCGCTTGATTACCAGTCAATGATGTAAACTGTTAACAAGTGCGAGAGGAATCACCGATAATGATAATGACCCTCAAGGTACTGCAGTACAATTCACGTGGTGTGAATAAAGGACTTGGCGTCGAACACCACGCAAAATCTTTCGGTCGAAAGCCATTGATGTAAACCTGTTGCCGGAAGTGAGAAACTTGCCATTGAGGCATGCAAGCTTCAAAGTACTGAATGGGGTGTTCCTAGATCAACTTCTTGGATAATGAGCTGATGTCGACAAGAAGTGATCCGTCACAGGAGGGCCTTAATGAATCCCACATCAATGACACGGAACGGAGTAAATGATTTTAATGGAGGTGAAAACGATCTGGTGATATAAGGTTCAGGGTGGCGGTCATGAAAGAATGGAGTATAATGTATGGTAGTGGGTGAGACACAGGTGAATACTCTGAATGACTTCTCTTGAACATATCGGCGACACTGATGTGATGGATCGATAGCATTAACCCCAAATGTGGATGGTATGGCGTGACCATGGTGATGTGACCGGTGAATGAAACAACCCAACCCGACTCGGACACGGAGCGGAAGTGTCATGTTCAAGAGCGACTTGCTACCAAGAAAGTTTCTTTGAGTTTTCTTCCCAATTTTTCCCCAGTCATTGCTGACCAGTACCTCTTTATTTTTTTCAAGCTTGAGGAGGATAACATATGCTTGTTCTATAATTTTCCCTTCGGGCAAACCCATCGCTATGTTTTAACGAGCCTAGCGATAGTGAAACTCGTTCTCATCTATAGACAAGTTTGTCGCTATTAATCTTTTAACGAGTTTAACGACAAAGATAACTCGGTCCTTTTCAATTTTAGAGAGTCTGAAAAGGAACGTAAAGGTAAGTCCAAAATTCCTTTTTCGTCATCTAATCCCTTAAGTCCAAAAAAGTATAAAACAATACAGAAGGGATGGATTTTCGATACTTTAACGAGCCGAACAAAACAAGCGCTCGATCTTTTTGTGTAATAATCCCTCAGGTCCAAAAAGATTAAAATCTAGAGGAGGGATAGCACTTCCTGTCCCTTTAACGAGCTGGAGAGGCCAATGGCTCGGCAATCTTTTCATATTTTACGAGTCAGTTGAAAAGAGCTTAAAGGAGACTCGTCTTTTGAGGAACGAGTGATAAAACGGGTAGCAGCTGATTCCAGGTAAGGTTTGGAATATTCCAATCATGGCAGTGTCACAAGGATGGCTAGTGAAATCACTCTTCGCAGCTGTTCCTCAAAATGGGTAAACAATCAAATGGAGGTGAATGATCGGCCAATGAAAAAAGTGGAGGTGACGGTGCAAACACGACCAAGGCTTTAAAGGCTGAAGTACTACATTCACGATGGTTATTTACCGGGGAATAGTTCATTTTTTAACGAGCTTAAACGCGGGTGGAAACATTTGCTCATGTCTTATGTTTATTTTTTAACGAGCTTGAACTATGTGCTAAAACTGCTCGGTCAATCCAGTCGTGTGATAAGAATGTCTCACATAAAAACGGCAACTTTTAGAGTTTTGCCCCACATCCTTTCTTTATGCAAGTTAGGAGACGACCAATCCTACGAGTTTAAAGGGTTAGAGGTCCTAAAAATTTAAAAAATAAATAGTCGCTCTTCGCTTGCATGCCAAAAGGCTTGCATGCCCCTAGGTATAAAACAGAGTTTCAAGGTTACCTCTTCTTTAGTCCGTTAAAACATTTGTTTTACTAAGAGAGGCCTATCTCTTACAGGTTACCAAAGATTGTTCTATTTACGGCGTAAACAAAACACTTCTTCGGCGATGTCTACAGAGATAAACAAAGGTGAGCGGTGATGCCCGCCAACTCACATAACTTTGACAAGAGAATCTTGTTCTAGAATAACCCCCTCTTCCAATCACGGACGGGGGTACAGACTAGTCATATTCTCCCGCGGAAACCTACCCTATACCCGAAGTTTTCCTGCCGAAGCAGACCAGGGTGCATGCCCCCTGGGATTCAGTCATGTCCCCCCAAATCACTCGCGCTCATCGGGTGGACGGACTGGGGATTGAGACATTTCTTGTGTGAAAAGACCATTTAGGGATGGTGTATGACTATTTTCTCTGTATGATCTGGGAAATGAAAGCTGGTCTACGAGCTTGACCACTCTTCCTTCGTGCGGAAAACACATTACTCTAAAGAGTGAGGAGACAATTGCTCCCATGCAATAAATATAGTCTCGTCCAAGGAGTAGATTGTAATCTAGGGGTCCTTGAACTACCATTACGTTCATGTGAACGGTTTTCCCTCTCAATGTTATGGGCACATTGGAAGGATCCCTAACGGTCGACTAGTTCCTTTGTCAAACCCTGTTAGATTTCTCATCTCAGGCAAAAGCGATGGCGAACCAAGCGCTTTCCAAGCAGTTGAGGAAAGGATACTCACAGAAGCCCCCTCATCTATGATGGTACCAGCCATAACCATTCTATATATTTGAACAATAATCCGGAATGGTATACTGGCCGGTAAACGGGGTCTGCCTAGTTGATTCCAGTCGAAGGAGACAACTAGGTTGCTTGGAGGTGGGACCGAATAGACGGTCGGGTACGACTCTGACGAACTTCCTTCCTACGGTAAAGGAACGGGTAAATTTCCCCCATTTTCGTTAGAGTCTGTGCTTATGAAAAGAATTTGGACGGTGTCATCCTTGTTGTCTTCAGTGACTGTATCATCTGAAGATGGAACCTCTGAAGGCAAGACCGGGTCAACTGTCGCCTCGACCTTTTGACTTTCGTCTGGTATGGATTCAGATGGTTTATCTTCAATGATAGGTGCTTCGGCTGACCACCTGAGCGGGCCAGCCAGATTTTCAACTAGTGACGGACTCGGCAAGAGTTTTTTATATCCAGGAGGAAGTCGTAACAGTGAAACCGGACGATCGTCCAAAACTCTTTTAGCTTCGTCTAAGAAGGGACAACGGTGGACGGCATGATCGCCTTCGCACAGTTTACAAGGAAATCTATATTTTCCTTTTTTTCCTGGGGCTTCACTTTCACTAGTTGACGGTGTGTTTTCAACATGATCATCAGAGGTTGACGACACCGAGTTGTGCAAACGAGGAGACCAGTCCCTTAAGATCCAAGGGATACAAGGACAATCTCTGTGATAGTGGTCTCCCTTGCAAATGACACATGGCGATTTAGGCCTGGTCGGTGCAGTGTGTGGATTTTCGCTAGACGACACTCGTTTGCCCCCATTCGCTTTTGGCTCCTTCTTCTTCTTCTCTTTCTTATTCTTTTCTTCTTCTCCTTAGGTACTTGACTTTTGGCTTCACCAGCCCCATCAAGCGAAGAGGAAGGAGGAGAGGAAGAATTAGAGGAAGTAGAAGGTTGGTGGGTAACTCTGGACCTGTCTAATTGCTGATTCGATTGTTCAGGAATTGTGGTGTTCTGAACGACAGAGGTTGAGAAGAGCCATACAGGAAAACCAATTGTCAGTCCTGGAAGCGACAATGTGGCCATATGGGGTGCACCAACATCTCCCCAAGAGGAGAAGGGACTAGGATTTCCTCCAAGGGAAATACCTTGGTTGGTGGATTCCATTTTCTCAACCCAAGATCAACATAGGAAAGGGGTAATGAATATTCCGTTTAAAATAAATTTTAGACGCTTTGACACAACTTGTTTTTTCAGTTTTTAAGAGTCGAGAAAAAACAAAAGATGACTCTAGTCGCCTTCGATTTTTAATGAGCCTGAAGTGACAAGTGCTCAGATGGACCTTTTCCGTTAAGGAGTCTGAAAAGGAACGAAAGGGACTGCTCTGGAAGTCTAGGTAGAGGGAGTACCAAACCAATCGCAAAACTGCAGAATACTTTTTACGGTACGGCAGTCAATCTTCCCGAATGCTGTGTTCAGTGCATTGCGATCGATAGGGCGGCAGACACGGCTTCCTATGGATAAATGATTTAAGCCTATAGGGGTCTCCCAAAATATACTCGACGGTACGTGGGAGCACAAGTCCGTACTGGCACTTATCGTCTCAAAGTGGAGGAATCACCCAACCATCAGTGAGAACAACAGTTACCAGGATTTACGACGCCGGAATACGTCTCTAGCCTAGACCTCTAAATGTTGTGTGTTAAGTTCCAAAGCGTTGTTAGATTCATTGAATTTATTTTAAGTTGATCTTGTTTATGAAGTTTGCCTTTCGGGTTCACCACGAGATGTAGATGTAATTCCTAAAATGCAATCTAAGATGATAAACAAACTTTTTATCTCTTTTATGCAATGAAAATCCTAGCTACTAGGGAAAAGAAAGACAGAATCTTTTCACAAAGAGCAAAGAGCACACTGTAAATGCACTTTCCTAAATCAAGCCAAACAGACTGTCTATATGCAAATGCACATGCATGTATTTGTTTTTCGAATTTCTTAGTATATGGATGCTAAAAAGAAAGTTGATGCACAAATCTGAATTTCTTTTCAAGCGACAAATATAAACAAGTTTCTTTTCGAAATAAAAAACGGAGACGATTATGACACCTTACGATTTTGAAATGAACACTCGTTCTTGACACTAGAAATTTATAAATTCAGACCAAAAGCAATAGTAACAAGATAATCAACCATCAACAGCAATCAAACTCTTCCCTACAATTGAAATCGACACTTGCGACAGTTTCAAATCAAAGGGTGACAGTACGATTATGTTACTTTTGCAAAGGAGAACTATAAACGACTCAACAAACACACAAAAACATCTATAGTTCTTTTGTACAAAGGAGGCGGAATAACAGCAAGGAAAAGGGGTTTCAAACAGACATATACTAATCACAGGCAGCAAAATTCAGGAATAGAACTGGAAAGAATGATCCACAGAAACCACAACTGCACAGAGTTAGTCTGATCAGCGCACCTGTAACACAGAGAATCTGAAATGAAACGCAGGTTTCCCACTCAGGAAGTGCGCTGAAATTCAGAATCTCTTAACAGTACCTGCGTTGGGCCAGAAACGAGACTTTGTTCGGTCTCTGGGTCACAGTTTGCAGTTCAATTCTTGTTTTTCGCCGAGTAAAAAGCAATCAGTAATGCAACAATCAGGGGTAGATCTAAGGAGGATCTAAGAGCTACCACAAGGGCAATCAGATAGTTTGTAAATCAGTTGTTTAAATCATAAACAGATCCAGTAGATGGATTGAAGTAGCAGTTGTCTACTTTTCATTTGTTATGGCAAATGCAGTTCGAATGCTACTTGTAAGTTTATGAAATAGACAAAAAAGAATGATAAACAAACAAACTAATTATCTCCCCAGCGGAGTCGCCATTTTGTTACAGGGAAAAGTGTCTATATAGAACTGCTCTATCCCACTAAGGTGTGACAGCTACCTTAGAAACAAACAGAGAAAAGCTACTTTTGTATTTCCTTTATGAATTATAGATAGAGAGGAATAGAAAGACCAACCTCTGTCTTGCGCTAATTCTTCGATTCGATCCCTCTCTTCTTTGATAGTCCCCAGCTACCTGCTCCCTTGCACGCCCAGCTTCACAAAGTACCTGTAAGATCACAGAAGCATAGCACTATACAAAGACATGGATCTATAATCATAAACAATTTAGGATCAGATGTAAATTGACCATACAAATGTAACAAGCATCAATGATACAAAAGCATGGAGGAAAACTCAAATAGCTTTTATTGATAAAACAAGAAAAGATCCAGGAGGAGTTACAACTGGTTGTTCTGACCCAGCATCAACCTCCCAACAAAGAAGCCCCTCTTCACCTCAAACAAAGCTTAGATCACCCAACAATCTGATGTTTGTCTCTAGAAACCAACAGCAATTCCTTACAATATGCAAATTCCAGCCTCTGGATCTCTGGGATGAGGGATCCATATATAGATATCTGTAAGGGGGATGAGTCAGCTTGTGATTTGATTAGTGTCTTCTGTCTGATAGTTCTTGCTTCCACTTGGAGACTGAGGACCTCTTACTCATCCTTGGTCGAATTCAGTGAGGCAAGTGTCACAGGAGAAGATTCTGGAAGCTTCCATTGCCTCTCCACCTCGCGGAATGACACTGCCATTTGTCATTTCTCGCCCATCGCACCCCACAGAAGGGACTTTTGAAATGCAACGCACCCTCACAGTGTATTTGGGTGAGATGCAACGCACCTAGCCAATGGAGCAGCTGCAATGATCCTGTTTTGACCAATTCTGAGTAGTTTCTCATGGAGAACTTCTGGGAGAAGCTGTAATTTGTTGACCTTGTTTTTTTAAGGGTTAGAACAACACTTTTAGGGACTTAGGAGCCCTTGGTTTATGGACATTTCATGCTTGGGGTTGTAGGGCACAAAAATGTCTATAACAATGTCCCAAAGAAAACTGTCTAACCCTCTTCATTGATCAGGTCATTGGTGCATGCGTAAGACACAAAGCCTTGTCCTTAATGGATGGATTTTCCGAATATAATCAGATCCAAATACACCACATGGATCAGTACAAAATTTCTTTTACAACCCCATGGGGTACTTTCACCTACTACGTTATGCCCTTTGTCCTTAAAAATTTTGGAGCCACATTCCAATGAGCCATGACTTATATAAACCATGATTTGGCTCATCTCATCTTAGCCTATTTGGATGACCTCACGGTTCTCTCCAAAAAATGATTTGAACATCTAGAGGATCTTTGCTTGGTTTTTCAAAGGTGTCGACAATACAACCTACACTTGAAACCCCTCAAGTGTGTCTTTTGCGTTAGTGCAGGAAGAATGTTGGGATTCATCCTATCCCAACAGGGTATTCATGTAGACCCCCTGAAAGTCCAAGCCATACGAGAGATTCCACCACTGAAAACTTTAAGGCAATTGCAAAGCCTGCAAGGAAAGGACAATTTCTTGTGCCACTTTATCCTGGATTATTTCACATGTGTGAACAATTTCTTGCACCTCCTTCGTCAGGAAATTCCCTTCTGCTAGGATGATGAAGCCCAAAAATCATTTGAGGCCCTAAAGGACATGCTCTCACAAGCACCTCTGATTAACCCTTAGCTATACCAAGGTTTATGCTCTCTACTTATAATATTCATATGTAGCCATAGTAGGGTTATTGGTCCAAGAAGGAGTTGACAATCGTGAACATGTCATTTACTACATAACAAAGAACTTCTATAGTCTTGCCTTAAAGTATGACACAACAAAGAAAACTACCTTAGAACTTGTACATTCCATACAAAATCTTCAACACTACATCATCCTACAAACCACTACAGTAGTTTAAAATATAAACCCCATGCAATATTTTCTTACTCGTCGTATGATGAACCACAAATACACCTGCTGGATAATTATTTTACAAGAATTTGACTTACACTTTTCTTCCCACATGTTGTAGCAGCTGCAACACCCTCCAAAATTTTGGCCTGCATCTAATTTCGGAGCCTCCCTTGGATTTTTATTATATGTTTGCAAGCACTTAGGCTCACCCTATGGGCTCATGTGAGTCTTTGCACCCTCTTTGCTTGACCGCTCAACCAACAAATTTTTTCATGTTGGTCTCAATGCCACACTTGCAGCCATGTTTTGGTCATGCACAAGGTCCTCTCTTCGTGTGTACATGTTGTATTCGCTATGTGAACATCCATCGCACTCACACACGAAGTTGTATGCACTGTCGTGCAAGCAATGTTGTGGTCATTCAATTATCTTTCACAAACGTTGCGCTTGTCGCTCACACCATCAGTTAGTCATGTTGAGCATATGTTGTCTTGATGGTTTGAGGAGTCTTAGTGTCAAGTCATGTTGAGTGTTTTGCAAGGTCGTGTATGCAAAAATTCACTCGCTCACAGACTTAGTAATTTTTTTGAAGTTTTGACGACCGGACCACCCTTTAATAGTTGGATCTCCACCCTGCAATTGAATTAACTGGTTGTCACCCAGAACATCGCAGAAGTGTCCAACAAGCCATTTATATCTGTGCTGCCTGCAAGTTGATCAACCAACCCTCCTGTTGGTCAACCAGAGAGTTTGACCGGGCAGTGACCCCAGGACTCACTCCCCTCAAACATTGTGTAGAAGCTGCAGACCTTGCCCACTTAGCTGATTGAGGAAACTGTGAAGATAGGCCAGATAGACACCAAGTTCACATCCCTGTTTCCCTCAAAAAATTGCGTAGTTTTCCCAGCTAGCCACCAAATCAGCTGGTTGGATGCTCACCCAGAAAATTGCATAGATTTCATGAGCAAGCCCCTCAACTGCCCAGTATACCACTCAGCTTAGAAACTGCACAGATTTTTTTAGTAGGTCATCCTCCTATAAATTGTGCATTTTTTGTCTCTAGAAACCTTGCAGCCCACTGTTATCTCCCTCCAAGAATTACGCAGTTTTTGATGCCAAGCCATCCTGTAGCCCACTGCCAGCTCCCTCTAGGAATTGTGCAGTTTTTGTTGCCAAGCCTCCTGAAGCCTGCAGCTAGCTCCCTCCAAGTATTTCGTAGATTTTTTTTCCAAGCCATCCCGCTTCCAGCTCCCTCCAGAAATTGTGTAGTTTTTTCCGCCAAGACCTTCTGCTTCCTACACTACTTCCTCCAGAAATTGTGCAATATTCCCTCTAGCCGAGCTAGATCTCGCAGACAGCCACTGCCGATTTGGATTTCCCATCTTAGTCTCCCAATTACTTCTACATAATTTTCACCAACAATTCTTGGAGCCCACATCCCAACTCGAAACTTACCTTGCGTAGTTTCATAGCCTTGTCCTCTATCCTGGTCACCTACATCCGAAAGAGAATAACAATGCATCATGGTAGACTAGGAAGTTTATGGATTTGATGTCGTCTCATCATGAGTGATTGCAGATATAGGTATATGGATAATACATGACGCGACGATAGATGGGATGAATAAGGAGAGTACATGCAAGGAGATGTGTTCATGAATGGATGAATGAACGATGCATGCGAGGATAATTTTTCGCGAACGGACGAACATTTCAAGCATGGCAAAGTACAAGCAAAGGAGAAACGTGCACATGCAACATCAAGCAAACACCAAGGCCATTAGAGACCCTACACACCTTTCCATGCAGAGGTGAAGCTGTGATACACCAAGAGGACATCCATCACTCAGCGGCACTACAGCTTGACATGCACACCAGTAGCAGCATGAACATACCAACACTGTCATGTCGAGCCATGTCGGCCACATCACTACTGTGCGCCATACTGTTGTAAATAAATGTAATGTAACATGGAAGTCCAAGAGACCCACTTGTAATCTGAAGAGTCATGTAAAGTTGAAAGGTCATGAAAGTCAAACAATCACGAGGGAATTCAAACAGTCACAAGGGCCAGTTTTACCCTTGGCTATAAATAGCCCTCATTTGTGCATGCAAAATACTATTCACCTTGGATCCTCGGACATAGCCTTGAGAGTCTTTAATCTTTTCTTTGAGGAGTGAGTAGTGGCTCCAACACCATGCCTACGGGGTTAGTGATGTATGGTGTATCAATGTGTCTTGGAACTTTCACTTAATTCAAAACCCTGATAACAGGCCAACACGTTTCCACACGTGTTGTAACTGTTTGTAAGATTAATCTTGAACACTCATAATACATGTTGCTTTAACCTGTGTTAAACAATTGAACCCATTCAGCTATTCTAATACATACATTTATGAAAATGTGTTGTATAAGTTGTTAACGCTTTTCTGCCCGTGTTGGTTACCTTCCCGAACATCAGACATAACCTTTCATGTAAAAATTTTGTAACGACCATCCCACTCGCACATACTGCCCTGCTGGGTGTTGTACGTTCTATCTTCCCTTATGTGTTGTGACTGCTGCATCCGTGTGGACTTCTCCTCTGGAAGCTATGTATGTCCTGTTGTGTTGTGTCTTTGACGGAGTTGGGACTTCCTCACTTTCGACAAGAGACTCACTTCCATCCTCTCTCTCTACGGTGAAAGAACCTTGACACAAGTAACACTAGAACTCACCAGTAACGCGAACCTCATTGTTCGAAGACAAAGCAGACCACTCTCTCGTGCTGACAAGAAAGAGATAAGGAAAACATTTCAGATAATGGAAACCGGGCCATCATACCGAATGGGACTCCTACACCAAATGGTGTGAGGTCTAGTTGGGACTTCATATCGGGGAGATCCCCTGAATGTTGGTGGGTCTAACACCATCAACATTTCTGGCACGAGAAGGAGGGTTTCCAGTTGTTTATGTTTGAATCTCCTCTCACACCCACTCGTCAATCATCTAGTCAAGGCAGTAACCCGCACTCCCTCTCACCTACGCGTGACTTTGGAATTGGTTACTCCTCACCTCCGAGACGTGAAGACGAAATTTCATATCAACACCTTCGCTTTGTCTGTCCCATCACCCATCAGTTTGCAAAATCAGTCAAAATGATCCCAGGAATACAACATGTTCCATACGCATCAAGAAATCCAAAAACCACTCCCACAGGGTATGTTGTATCATCGGTGGAAGAAGTAGTTCTTGCCACACTTGAAGGTCTGGCAGAAGTTGTTGAGAATGGAGAGGAACCTCCGGTCTTCCAATAGGGAGATTGAGACGCCCTTGTGATCTTGGGCTCAAACTCTGGTAAAGGAGGCGGAGGCAGAGACAAACCAACAGAATCAGAGCTTGAACCATCAGATTCTGAAGAAGAGGAGAAGGACGAAGAGAAAGAAGACATGGCTGACCAAAATCTGGAATGGTTGACTCAGGTACCATTGGCTCTCTTGGGTGCTTTGCACAAGATGCCAAAGTGGTCGAAGAGAATGATCACAAATTTCAACCCTGATAACACAGTGAAGGTAGAAGATCACTTAGAAAATTTCTACCTACAACTGTAGACACTTGAGGTACGGTACGGTGATGTTGCACGCTGACTGTTCCCATGTACCTTGGATGATCACGCAGTAGCATGGTAACACAACCTTCCTGTCAACTCCATACACAACTGGGGTATGTTCAAATGTATGTTTCTGGAAAAGTTTGTTGATGAAAAGACCCCAGCCATGTTACTCAAAAAATTGAGAAGCCTGAAGATGGAGGGGAAATAAAAAGTAAAAGATTTCAATTAGAGGTTTCCGCACATATTGAAGAAGTTTTCAGTAGACACGAAACCTCATGACTCCGTCATTATCGACTACTACACGTTCGCACTGCCGACCAACATTGCACAGTTCATCAAATGAGCTGCGAAACCAACACTGTTAGAAAATTGTGAAGAGGCAATCACTGTTGAAAAGGACCTACACACGATTGGAGTCATCAAGGATGATGAACCAACAAAAGGACTCCAAAGATGCGAGCAGGAAGCCCCAGGCTGCGGCAAGAAAGGGTAAGGACAAGGAAGCAAGTGATATTGAAACCCTTACTCGTCTTGTCAAAAACTTGACAGCATAAGTGTCTGAGCTCAAACAACGTATTGACACATCTGCAAGAAACTGACCGCCCAGATAGAGACAAGGAAGCATGTCATCCAGCAGTAATCGCTTCCCAACTAAAACTGCACAGAGCTTGTGTTCCAGCTCGAACAATGCACGAACAATGAATTATGTTCATTTCATGAAGATGATCACTCGGAAGGGTCTTGTTCCGTTTGGAAGTGAGTTTCAGGCTTAGTACACAACCGTGCACTTGACGTAGCGAGCAACACACAGGGACAGTTGGGAGATACATAAAATGAGAAAGATGTTGTTCCCGATGAGGAATCAAGATCTGGGAATGTGGTAAACATGTATCAGTGCTCACAAGAAGCACAAAATATGAACACCAAGAAGTAGCCCCAAAAGAAAAATGATTGTTATAATCTTAGAAGTAAGGGGGCTCCCCCTACAGTTGGGGAAGTGAAACAAAAGCTTGAACTGCTGAGGAAGGTTGATCCACCTACCGTCCAAAAGCAGAAAACACAAAGCAAGCCTGGGAAGACATCGACAGACAACAGTATGTCCATGAGCATCAAACTGCAGAACACTCTGCCATACAACACAAATACTAGTCTTGCCCCGGACACCTCGGTGAGTCTATGCCCTCTAGATTACAACATTGTGGCAGACATGAAGAAAACTCACGCAAACATCAATTTGTTCGAGTTAGCTAAGATCTAGAGTCAGCGGGACATCCTGTTGCACACACTGGGGTATACATCAATGAAAAACATAGCCTCTACCAGCAAGGGAGCCAACACACCTCTCTAATCACTTTCAATTGTGCTAAATACACTCTGGATGCAAGAAGCAAACTTTGTTTTCCCTCCATTCCTTCTTTCATTTGAAATCTTCAACTGTAATGTTCAGAACTGTTTGGTTGATTCTGGTGCAGTAGCCAATGTCATGCCACTCTCCATTGCTAAAAGGATCAAAGCACAGTGGAGAAAGACATCCGTGTAGATCATCCAACTTGATCAAACATCCGTACTAGCCATTGGTGAACTTTGGGATGTGATCATTCGACTATCTCATGATGACCGACTTCACCAATGCATAAACATTGTTGTGTGGACGTACTAGTATCATATGGCTTACTGCTCAGTAGAGACTGGTCGCACATGTGGCTTCCGTACAAGGGAAAAAACAATCAAATTTAGGTGTTATCCGAGAGATATATGAGGCACAATTTCACTCCCATCAATGGCGAAAATGAATCATTAGCCTTCGCAAAACTCATGTTTGAAAACTGCCTCTTGGAAACAACGTTGGGGTGTTATCCTACACGACTAGTTCCAACCCCACCAGACATGTAGTTGGGTCTCCTTCCTTGCCCAACTGATGGAAATGAAACATGTACAATACGTTGTAATAATAGTAGCAGTAGCAGTAGCAAGAGTAGTAATAGTAGTGTAAGCACGTCGAATGATCTGTGCACAGACGAGTTTTGGACCATGTACTTCAATGGATCAAAGACACAAGATGGCTTAGAAGTCGGGTGTGTCTTAATCGACCCAAACAATAGGAAACATTTGATTTTGAGCCGCTTGGAGTTCGAGTGCACGAAAAACATTGTTGAATACGAAGCACTCGTGTTGGACTTGCAAAAGGCCATTAGCCTCAACGTGGTCGCGCTTAAAGTGGTAGGTGATTAAGAAATAGTGGTATGGCAGGTACGTAACACCATTCATTTTTTATCACCTCATCTCAAAAGTTACCAGCAAAAGGTATGACGAATGTTCTCTAACTTCTGACCAGTTAATTTCACTGTTGTACCAAGAATGTGTAATGCGCTGCCAATGCTTTGGAAAACACAGCTTCTAGAATGTCACCGCTTAGGGATAGATTTACTGTTGAAAATTTGTATAAAACATTTATCCCAAATAACTTAACTAATTTACACGTGTTTGATGATGATCAAAAGATACTGCATTTCATGGCCAACGTTGATACCTTCAAGGATGCAACGATAGATGAAGACAATCACGAGCGATCTTTGCAAGCTGGGACAAAGATTAAGAAGGGCCACCTCATCCCCAAAAGTGTGGTGCCTTTGGAAAAACTCTGTGACTTGCAAGAATGCTTCCTGAGGCCAAGGAACAACAAAACCCACAACTCTACCATGATGCACAAACTGATTATCATGGGAACAGAACAAGATCCAAAGTTCATCAATCTCGGTACGTGTTGCACACAGCAGGAGTGACAAGCCTTTTTCCGTTTCTTCAAACAATATCGGGATGTGTTCGCATTAACATATGATGATTTAAAAACTTACGACATGCAAATAATCCAACACATCATTCTGAGCAAAGAAGGGGTCAAGCCATATCAACATAAACTGAGGAAAGTACATCCCTCAATTGAACCCCTCATATAGAAAGAGATCACCAAGTTGTTGGATGCACAGATCATATATAGAGTTCATCATTCTACTTGGGTTTCAAACCTTGTTCCTGTACTTAAGAAGTCTAGGGAAATCCACTTGTGTGTTGATTTCTAGAACTTGAACCATACCTTAGACAAAGACAACTACCCCATGCCATCTATGGATTACAATTTGAAAATAGTATCTGGGGCACAAATGTTTTGTTTACTTGATGGGTTTTTAGAATATAATCAGGTTTTGGTAGCAGAACCTGACAAACTCAAAACTACCTTTCATACCAAGTGGGGTACGTTCGCATACAGATGAATGTCGTTTGGGCTCGTGAATGTAGGTGCAACCTTCCAACATGCCATGGACATCACCTTCCACAGACTCATTAGATAGAGAGTAGTGGTGTACCTTGATGATGTGAATGTGTTTTCAAGAAAATGAGAAGACCACATACGCCATCTGAAGAAAATTTTTGAGCGATGCTGGAAATACGGGATTTCCTTGAATCCCAAAAAGAGCATATTTGCATGCTTCACCTTGATGGAGTCATCCAATTTTGAAGCCTCCCTTATGATTTTTACTTGATGTTTGCAAGCACTCGGGCTCACCCTGTGGGCTCGTGTGAGTCTTTACACCCTCCTTTCTTGACTACTTGACCACTCAACGGACAACTTTTTGCAAGTTGGTCTCAATGCCACACTTGCAGCCATGTTCTGGTCATGCACAAGGTTCTCGCTTTATGTGTACATGTTGTATTCACTATGTGAACATCCATCACACTCACACACGAAGTTATATGCACTGTCATGTAAGTGTCATTGCGGTCATTCAATGATCTATCACAAGCGTTGCGCTTGTCGCTCGCACCGTCGGTCAGTAATGTTGAGTATATGGTGTCTTGATGGTTTGAGGCATGTCGTCAAGTCATGTTGAGTGTTTTTTTGCAAGTTCGCGTATGCACAAATTCACTCGCTCACACACTTAGTCATTTTGCTAAAGTTATGACGACTGGATCACCCTCTAACATCCAGACCTTCACCTTGCAATTGACTTAAACGACTGTCACCCAAAACAACACAGAAGTGTCCAACAAGCCATTTCAATCTATGTTTCCCGCAAGCTGGTCAACCAACGCTCCTGTTGGTCAACCAGAGAGTTTGACTGGGTAGTGACCCCAAGACTCACTCCCCTAAAAAATTGTGCTGAAGCTGTATACGTTTCTCGCTCTGTTGACTGAGGAAACCGCACAGATAGGCCAGACAGAGATCAAGTGCCCATCCCTATCTCCCTCAAAAAATTATGCAGATTTTCCAGCCAGCCACCCAATCAGTCGGCCGGCTGCTCACCCAGAAAACTGCGCAAATTTCATGAGAAAGCCCCTCAGCTGCCCAGCATCCCGCTCAACTTAGAAACTGCACAGAGGTGTTCAACATGTCAGCCTCCCAGAAATTGCATAGTTTTTGTCTCCAACAACCCTGCAGCCCACTACCAGCTCCCTCTAGGAATTGCATAGTTTTTGCTGCCAAGCCATCCCGCAGCCCACTACTATCTCCCTCTAGGAATTGCACAGTTTTTGTGTCCAAGACTCCTGAAGCCTGCAACCAACTCCCTCCAGGAATTGCATAGTTTTTGCTTTCGATCCATCCCGCAACCCGCTGCCAGCTCCCTCTAGGAATTGCACACTTTTTGCTGCCAAGGCCTTCTGCTGCCTGCACTGCTTCCCTCCATAAATTGCACAGATATGCCCTCCCACTGAGCCAGATCTTGTAGGAAGTCACTGTTGATTCGGATTTCCCATCTCAATCTCCTAGTGACTTCTGTGTAATTTTCACCAGTAGTGCCCGGAGCCTGCATCTCAGCTCGAAACTTGCCTTGTTTAGTTTCATAGCCTTGTCCTCTCTCCCAGTCACCTGCATCCAAAAGCGAGTAACAATGCACCATGGTATACTAGGAGGTTTATGGATTTTATGTCATCTCGTCATGAGTGATTGCAGATACAGGTATATGGATAAGACATGACACAATGATGGGTGGGATGAACAAGGAGAGTAAATGCAAGGAGATGTGTTTGCGAACAGGTGAACGGACGATGTATGTGAGGACAATTTTTTGCAAACGGACAAACATGTCAAGCATGCCAAAGTACAATAAAAGGAGCAATGTGCACATGCAACATCAATAAAACACCAAGGCCATGAGAGAACTCACACACCTTGCCATGCAGATGTGAAGTTGTGATACACCAAGAGGACATCCATCACTCAGCAGCAATGTAGCTCGACATGCACACCACCAGTAGCGTGAACATACCAGCACTGTCATGTCGAGTCGTGTCATGAGTCATGTCAGCCACATCACTACTGTGGGCCATACTGTTGTAAGTCAATGTAATGCAATGTGGAATTCCAAGAGACCCACTTGTAATCTAAAGAGTCATGTAAAGTTTAAAGGTCATGAAATTCAAACAGTCATGAGGGATGTCGAACGGTCACAAGGGTCAGTTTTACCCTTGGCTATAAATAGCCCTCATTTGTACATGCAAAAGACTTTTCACCTTGGCTCTTCCCACATAGCCTTGACAGTCTGTAATATTTTCTTTGAGGAGCGAGTAGTGGCTCCAATGCCCCAACTATGAGGTTAGTGATGTATGGTGTATCAATGTGTCTTGAAACTTTCGCTTAATTTAGAAGCCTGATAATACGCCAACATATTTTCACACGTGTTGTATTTTTTTTAAGATTAATCTTGAACACTTGTAATACATGTTTCTCTAACTTGTGTTAAATAATCAAACTCATTCAGTTGTTATAATACATATATTTATGAAAATGTGTTGTATAAGTTGTTAATGCTATCCTACCTGTGTTGGTTACATTCCGAGACATCAGACATAACCTTTCATGTAAAATTGTTATAACGATCGTCGCACTCGCGCAGACTGTTCTGCTAGGTGTTGTACACTCTATCTTCCCAATGTGTGTTGTGACTGCCACATCCATGTGGATTGTTCCTCCAGAAGTTGTGCATTTCTTGTTGTGTTGTGTGTCTCTGACAAAGTTGGGACATCCTCCCTTTCGACAAGAGACTCACTTCCATCCTCTCTCTCTATAGTGAAAGAACCTTAACACAAGTAACAGTAACACTCACCAGGCACGTGAACCTTGTTGTTTGAAGACAAAGTAGACCACTCTCTCATGCTGACAAACAAGAGCTAAGGTAAACATTTAAGATAATGGCAACAGGGCCATCATACCGGATGGGACTCCTACACCAAACAGTGTGAGGTCTAGTTGGGACTTCATACTAAGGAGATCCCCTTAATGTCGGTGAGTCCAACACCGTCAACACCACAAAAGGAAGAAATCCTTGATCCTTTTTGAGTTCGTTGCAGACCTCCCCTCAAAGTCTTAAGGGTCCCCAATTAATGACTCTTTCCCATATGAACACTTGTTCATCATATCTATGGATGATACTTGGTATGACTATATTATACTCTTTCTCCAAACCCAAACGTTCAACCCACACCTCACTCATGATGAGCATCGACACATTCGCCACAATGCCCCACGTTACCTCCTTATGGGGGACGTCCTCTACCGGCATGGAATCTACACCATCCTGCATTGATGCCTTCCCATTGACGAAGTAGAACCAGTCTTAAATGAATGTCATAATAAAGCTTGTGATGGCCACCTATCTAGAATGGCCACGACCCTAAAAATCCTCTGCGTAGGTAATTTTAGGCCTACTTTGTTTCACATTTGTATCCAAGCAGTCAAGCGATGTGAAAGTGTCCATTGATAAGTTCACAAATCCCGAGTTCCCCAAACTCTCCTCCACCCAGTCATTGTCACAAACCCATTTTGCAAATGGAGCATCGACTTCATGACTTGCAACCCATAGTCTCAAATAGGCCATAAGTACATTATCGTTGTAGTAGACTACTTCACCAAATGGGCAGAAGCCCCATGCCCACTTACAATAACATGGCAAAAACCGTTGCGCGGTTATTCTCCAACCATGTCATAACATTGTTTGGTGTTCCCAAGGAGTTGGTCTCACATCATGGAAAACACTTCGACCTTGGTTTCTCTCATGAGTTCACTTCCCCATACTACCTGTAGTCCAATGGACAAGTAGAATTTGTCAACAAAATCGTCAAAACAATGTTGCACCGTATGGTGAAAAACCAAAAAACTAATTGGCACCACATGGTCTTTTTAGCCTTATGGGCATACCGCACAACCATAAAAGTGTCCACAATATTCACACCTTTCTAGTTAGTGTATGGGGTTGAAGCTATACTTCCCATCCAATACGATATCCCCACCTTACACTCAGCCACCGAACTCCTCCTAGATACCTCACCTTTAGAAATGAGGATAGAATAGGCTGAACAGGTCGATGAAAGTCAGTGGGAGTCACTCCAACACAATGAAGCCCACAAAAAGAAGACTAAAGCCTCCTTTGATCGCAATGTCACCCCTCGTTCATTTATAGAAGGGGAGTTAGTCCTTCGCTATGATGTTGCCAAAGAAACGTTAGGACCAGAGAAATTTGAAACTTTATGGAAAGTTCCATACATCATTAAACATTGTCTCCTCAATGGAGCATATATGTTAGTAAAGCCTAATGGGACTTGCCTCAAAGACCTCATCAATAGGCTCTATCTCAAAAAATTCTATCCATAACACATAATTTAGCCCTAGCATGTAACTTTATTTTACCATGACTTTTTTTTTATGATGATCACCTCATAATGGATGTATGCTAAAGCTATAATCTCATCATGTTTCGCTGATGGATCACACACCATCCTATCATTATGGGTTCATTTATGGCGCTTCTTAGTGGTTGTAAAATCTAATTGTAGTAGCCTGGTCCATATAATCTCCTGACCTAGCACCCTTCCACCAAAATGGGCTTTGCATCGGGTCAGCCACAAACAATCAAGCCAAATACGATGTCATCATAGGCCTCTTGGTTGATGCCTCCCAATTAGGTATCAGTCACCTACATGTGTTCCTTGAATCCCAGCTTGTTGTATCACAGTTGAACATAACCTTTTAGGTATTTGATCCTTGCCTTTCTTAGAAGTATCTGCATGCACAAAGGTTAGATCGTGGTTTTGTTCATATCACATTTACACATATACTAAGAAATCAAAATCATGTAGTCAACCACATAGATAATCAGATCCTGGATTGGCATGTATCACATATCCATCATCATCATGACACATAGATCATGAGCACCATATCCATCAAATAAATGCAATAAAGTACATCATGTGTATAATAACTTATCATATAAGACACATTATGTAGAGCCGCAAAAAAATTATCATCTCATATATATATCCAAAAAGTACATGTGCTGGTCATCACCAAGAAAAATCAAGTCATCAAAAGGGGAGCATCCTCATAATGGGTGCTTCCCCTGATACATGCATACAAAAATACATCTAGGGATATGGTCCAACACCCCCATCACCCCCTATGTGAGGCCCTCTGACCTCATTTGGTGCTAGAACCAAAATAGGATAAGCATTCGCCACTACTACAACAATCCGACGAAGGACAAGGTGCCATGCTCTATCCTGCACCATGACTCTATCCATCGTGTCCTCCCCCAACATTGCCCAATCCAACTTAGGAATCCCTTGGATTAGGGTGGCCACATGATCCCACACATCCTTGACATGCCCAACCCACACCTCTGTAGCATCGTCCACGCCTCTACAACATCTTCTATGCCCCTGCGACCTCTACGCGATCCTCTACAGCTTCAGCATGCTCCCACAGCCTCTCCATCTCAGAGTGAATGGATCAAGTACCCCCCTCTCCATAGGGGCCATTGATATCTAGATGTCAGCACCTAGTTGACCTCTTAGGTTCATCTGGTACCCTATCATCTCCCTGTTGTTGTGGCACGCATGCCCCACCCAGACGATGAGGATCATTTCCCACCAAATGGCCAACGGGCATCTAATAGGTACCACATATACAAGCAAATATACATGGTGTTAGTAAATACATAAATATACATCATAAGTACATGTAAATAAGCACAATGTAGAACACACAAATCACATACCTGTTGGGCCCCAAGCATCGCTTGGGGGAAATCCCATCTATGGATCTCCTTTGAAATTCACACCAACATAGAGGAACTCTAAGATAACATGAGGGTTGGATAGAAACCAATCCTCAAAGATGGGCATCCAGTATCGCCTCGCATGCCCACCACGTGCTTGCAGCATCATGAGTGACCATTGTCCTATCTTAGGATGCCTCGGTGCCCCAACTGGTACAGTCAACATTGGGTGCAAAATCATGACCCTCTCATAGAGAATGTTTGCAAAGAACAATGGCATAATAATAGCTTTGCGACTACCCCTTGCAGACCTACGTGAGATGTGTTGTCATCCCTTTCAGAAGAAAGTTGGCCCAGTCATAGAATACACCTCCCTAAAGTCTCTAAAGGACGACAATCTATGTTCCAAAAGCATGGTGTGGTGATGTCGATCTAGCAAGCCAAATTATCATAGCTAGAGCCACTCACTCAGTGATATCCTAAATCGTCTGAATATAGACACAACCTTGATCAAAAGGGTTGTGCCTACAGTGTCCCCCCGTCCACTCAGCTAGGTCCACCGACTTGGAGGCAAGGTATATCAAAGTACCTCTCCCCACTATACCAACCCTATAACAAAATAAACATCCACCTCCACGGTGAACGTCAAATCGTGACCCTAGATATCAAAATCCTCTCGATCTAACTCCCATCTCCCTATCACAAAATGCAAGAAATCCTCTTGTGATCTTAACAATGGGTTCTAAACAATTTCACCAACTCCCATCATGCCATCATTACACTCGCCCGAGCATCACCTGCCACTGCTATGCGGATGCGGTCCCAAACTCGCTCTCGCCATATCATCCCCATCCTGCCCAAAATAGGATGAAAACCACAAATTAGCATCTTAGGCTTGAAATATTCCTTTTAGTTAGCACACGCACATGTTTTAATAACAAGCATGCGAAGCTGCACAGTTATTTCCCGGATAGTCGCACACCCACGTGACTGTCATCCCCTCATCTGCGAGGACATCAGCCCCTTGGTTGCGCATCTATTTTTCTCACAGACGTGTGGGTCAAACAACTATTTCGTAGAGATTCGTGCGCCTGTGTATCTAGAAACCCAAAAGTCGCGAGGTCCTTGGCTCTATTGTCACTCAAAAATACTCTCTTAGTTGTAGCAGAGAAGTTTCTGAGGTAACCTTTGTAATCCAGCTTATAGATTGAAGGCTAGCCCCTTCATTCCAAAGAGGGCTCTCTTTGACTACCTAACCACTAGATTTAGAAATTGACTGTACTTTTACTTAGTGGCTAGAACTTTTGTTATGTTGTGTTGATGTAGGGTTTGGTTGGGCATGGGGGAGATAGTCCATTGGGAAATGGAGTTAACAAGCTAGGGTTTATGTCAATTTACCAAGATATTGACTGTTTGATCAGGATTGACAAAGGAAAGATATATAACACATCCTAGAATTTTGTCATCGTTATAGTTGAAGGAAGAAAATAGGAGAACAATCCACTACAGTAGGGCATATGAAATGAATCCTAAAGTAGATTTAGAAGATAGGAGTGAAAATATTTGAAATCTATGAAACAGAGCATCAAAGCAAGGATGAATTATGTAACATTTACTCTTATTCAAATATTTAGAAGACCATACATTCAAATGATATTACAAAGAAGGAAACACTGAAACATGTAGAAAATACACACTAAGACATACCATCACATGAATCTTTATATCACTGATCAAAATCTATTGATCTTGGAAAATTGTAGATTGATAAAGCTTTCAACACACAAACAATGGCTATTCTTTCATCAAAAACCAACCTTTTTTCCTCATTTCTCATGTAATATATAGGAAAAATACAATAAAGATAAGTTCCACAAAGTTTGGTAGCAATAACTACATAATATTTACAATATCTAAAAGTTTAATTAAAAAAAATAATCAGAATCCTATCATCTTAGCTATTCAGATCTCTATCTAGCACATAACATTGGTCAAAATATCTTGTAGAGTTGTTGTGCATATCTCCTGCTATTATCCTAGAGAAAGGACAAGCCATAGATGTACTATAGGATCATGAACTGGTTACTCCCTTATAGGCTCAATATATGGAGCTGCAACTCATCTTCCCTCTTGGTAGCAAAACTGGTGCATGAACCTGTAAACCATGTTGAAACTGTGCAATTGCCCTTGTAGTTGCTTGATCCTTCCAAGGTTGTTTTCCTTATGTTGAATCGTATCATCTACACTCCCTCAACCATAAAAAAACATTTGACATTTTACCATAAAATATTTAAAATAACATGTGAAAAAATATTAACATGTTGTAGGTAAAAATGTTGAGGTAATATTAGGGTTTATGCAATCAAAATTAGGGTTTTGTAGATTTCTCTATTTCATGAAGTAAATTTATCATTTCTCCTTGGATTCTATAGCCTAAGCAAGGATATCTAGCTTATTATGGCTTCTTGTCACCCTTCTAGTAGTTTTTTGTATGATTTTATCAGCCTTTAGGGTTTCTTTCCCCTTTTGATATCAGCATTTTGTGTTTTCCTCTGTCTCTTTCTGCTCTTTGAAACTTGCATAGTTTCTTCCTATTCATCAATAATCACCATCTCCTTCAGCCTAGGTTTCATTTTAGCCATGAAATTCAGTCTTATTTTGTTTATAGGGAAAATATCAGGTCTCTTGCAGTAATCCCTAGGCTCAGTTTCAGTTTCTTCATCCCTTGTTTCCATTTTCTATTTGCCTTTTTACTTTGTGTTGCTCTCTGTTTTGCCTCCTCTTGTTCTAACATCAGTTTTGTTGTCTTCTTTTTCTCCTTTCATAAAATGTAACCTCTAGTTCTTTCACATGGTTTTCATCATGTTTTTCAACAATGATGTGGCTAGACTCTCCCTTTGTTTCCTAAGCTAGGGTTTGGGTAGAAACTTTAGTTTGGCCTCTCCTTGGTCTTCTAGGTGCAGGTTGTCTTAGGTTTCTCTGTCTCAACTACTCCACCTACTTATTTAGCTCATGAGTATATAATATTTTAATTATGATGTGATGACGAATGCCATGGGGTTGTAACTTAGGTCTGGTTCTTGCTTTAGTGCAAATCTTTAGAAAATTTTGGTGAAGGAAATAGGGAAAATTCATCTTACTAAAACCTGCTAAATGACATAAAAACCTCATATGATACAAATAGGCTTTAGAATACCTACCTTCACAGGTGAATAAAAATTGTATAGTTCTGAGGGCATTGGAACATTTGAGATTTAACATATTTTGGAGCACCCCTACATTCTAGTCTTGGTTCTAACAACCCTCCTTCAAGAAAACATTCAAGTCCACATTTTGCAATCTTTGTTTCTTAAACCATCTCTCAACCTCAATTGGTAAACCTATGGCCTCTGAAATGGATTCCTATGTGAATGGAAACTACAGGGTTCTAATTCTTACTATGCTTCCATCAAATGAGTAAATAAAATCATGGCACCAACTCATATTGTGTCCATTGAAGAGCTGAAACACTAATTCCCATCTTGCATTTCTGAATAGAGTCAACATCTTCAAAAACACATCGAAATACAACCCATCAAGCTCAAATCAATTCACATGACATGATCGACCCATCTTGCAAAGACTCAGATGCTGCAAACACCTTTCCCAACCTTGAATTACCCTGGTCAGAAATTTCAAACCACTCAAGAACTGTCCTGTGTACTGTAAACAAAACTTCGCGTTTGTTGGAAATTACCATTTTAGGGTAAACAAAGAAAATTAGGGTTTATTTTAAACATCTCTCTTGGGCTTCAACTTGTAGCTAGTTTTCAAGTCATGGATGGAAAGGGCTATGGATTTGTGAAAAAACACATGGGCACTCGGAATAATGGAGTTGGCAATTCAAAAACCTAAAATTTATTTTTTTCGGTGAGCGCTACGAAAATATTGCGTACCGCCAGTTGTAGGCTTGCGATAGGTTAATTTCACTATGAAAATATTAGGATAAGCTTAGGGTTAGGTAAAAATGCTTGATTATACAGGTCCCTAGGCTTAGATAATAATTTACACAACAAAAAAAATAAATAAATAAATAAATTATAAGGCTTTTTCCATAACCCTAACTTTTCAAAATGAACTGATAAATATTACATTTGGGCCTTTAGGGAAAGGTGCAAACTTGATGCTAATAAGCCTGATGACCTCATAGCTTTGTTTCTTAAAGACGTGTAATTGTGTGACTGTATGACCCTAAGTTGCACACACCCTGCTCCAATGTCTCGCATTCGCCGTGCGAGTTGTGTTTTTTCCTAAAAAAAGGCCCATACAAGCCATCCTATATGGCCTGCCAACCCTAGCCTATTGTAATCACAAATATCAAGTAGTTTCGTCTTACATGTATGTCCTTGCGTGCTTCCCAAGTACACAGGCTGACCTCTATGGAAGAAAATAACACTTGTACCTAACTCTGCACTGTACATCAGCATGTACAAATGAAGTGGCATATGGCCCACTTTGCTCTATATATCGCCATTTTTGTCATATTCCAAAGCCCCATTTAGTAGCTCATGACCTCCATTTTCAAAACTATCTGTGACACAAGGATCAATATTAACTCATCTTCATCATGGAACCCTCCGTTCCATTTTGACATTCGAAACATTTTTTGGGCTTGTTTCACTTTTCAAAGTACTCCTTCAGGTGCGCCTTTCCATGTTCTTTGATTCATCTTGTTCAACACATTTCAGCTCATATATGATTTCATCAATATGTTTTCACTTTGTGTTTTTGGTTCTCAAAGTTACAGGTCTTCCAACAATTTCTCATCAAATTCAGTCCCTTGGTGATCGTCAACAGTTAAGGTATCATTCTCTGAACCTCTGGCACAACTGAATCATTCGTTCATACTTAATCAAATTCAACCAATCAACTGGAATAGATAGATCACTGTAACCACTACACAGATCTGAACCCAGAACATTGCATCATCATTCAGAATGAGTTGTAACCTCAAAACCATGCATCATAGTGTATACACTACTTGGCTGAACCCAAATTGTGTGTATACACTACGTCCTTTAGCCCAACATGCGTATATCTCTAAAGATACTGAATCATAAAACTTATGAACCATAAATTGTACCAATGAGTGACATTCTGAAGATCTACTGTCATATTACTAAGTTCTAAATAGATAGAAGAAGGATCACCCTTCCTTCTCAATCAATCAATCAATTAGACTCAATTTCCTTATATATTTAGTTCTACTTTCATATCTAAGAAGACATCATTGACAAACAATAGTAAAACAATAGTACTGATCTGATAGATCAATCATCCTTGAACATCAAGTTTTCCTTTTGCATACGCTACTTAGAAGAGTTGAACCAACATGTATACGCAACTTCACCAAAGCAAACCAGCGTATAGATCTGCAAATACTTACTTATAACTTCGTTGCACTTCCCGACTTTAGACATACCCAGATCATCATATATAAAGGATAAAATATGTGTTAGCAATCAAATCTAGCCCATCCATTATCAGATCACATAATGATAAGTCATTATGATCCTGATCTATCATTATATCTCATGACAATCAATCAATCTAAACATTCAAAACACTGTCACCAGAATGCAATCACCAGAACACAAAGCATAACCTAGAACTCTGCATCAACAACCAGAACCAACTACAACTTCAAACATCATAGTTCGTAAGGTATACGCTACTTCGATGTGTCGAGCCAGCATGTATACGCACTTTTACCAAAGTGAAACAATGTACATATCTGCAAATACTAACTTCAAACTTCACAACTATTCCAGACTTCAATCATACCCAGATCATAACATTTACAGAATAAAACATGCTTCAGTATTCAGATCTAGACGTTCCATGATCAAACCAGATAATGATAACTCATTTCATGCTTTATGATCCCAATCCATCATCCATCATCAACCACGTAGGTGCATCCTTAGTTCAGATCAAGCAAAGCATCAGAAGCTTATAACCTGCTTATATGATCTAACACTTCATAAGATATTCAATACTTGCACCCCTTGGCCTAATGATCTTCTCCTCCTTATATAGTTTTAGGCGTTTCTCAATACCTTGGACCAAAACCACATAGGACCAATGCCTTGGACCAAAAACACTTAGGACCAAGGCCTTGGACCAAATACCTAGGGTCAATATCTCGGACCAAGAAACTTGCATCAATACCTTGGACCAAAATACTGTTGGGTTGTGTTATATTCTTTCCAAGACTAGCCCACATAGTTAACCGGGGGATTTGGAGGGGGGCGGAGCACCCCCTTCGTTGCACTGATTATGCAGCGGGGGGTCACAGGGGATTTGAGGGGTGCAGGTAACCCCACTCTATGGGGTCCCCTCGGAAAATTTTGGTTTTGGAACCTATGTTAGGTTGGGCGGACCCACCTATGGTTTTGTGCATGATTTTCGCACATGCTTTTAGACGCGATGGTTATCGGTCCATGGTATTGGATGCTTTGGCATGTATAAATGTGTATTGTAACTTTGAAAGGAACATAATGAAAAATCAAGCTGGTAGTCCCAGTTTTGGGATCCAGGGGAAAATCTCTGTGTATATGTGTTTTATGTGTTATTCTTTCACATTGTTTATTTTCTGTGTTTTAGAATTCGTATGCAGGTAATTTCTATATGGGGTTAAAACCTACATTTGGTATCAAAGTTGTTTTGGCTTCAAGGGGACTCCTTTGTTGCTGAGGGGTTTCGCTTGGGCCTGTGGTAGACCCTACTTAGTGGGAGATCTGCGAGATCGATTCTAGTGGTGAAAGAAGATGGTGAGCAGTGGAAAGATAGTGTTGCACAAAATATTGTCATCGTGACATTCTACAATCAGTGTGAGTCTATCACCACTCATACTTTCCTCCTTTGCAAGTCTTAAACCTCAGTTCTTCATGTCAAGCCTTGAAAAATAAGAGAAAGCCCTTAAAAGTCTCTAAAACTCTGGTTCCGCACTTTCTCTTAGCATTACCTGCGGTCCTGCACCCACTGGTCATGTCACCTGTGTACCTGACCGCTCTGTTTCTGTGTAATGGGTGCAAACCCCTGTAAAAGTCAAAAAGGCGCAAGTGCATTCTTAAAAACTCACGTTGGGTTATTTCTGGAAGCTTCTAGAGGGAATCTTGAGGTGGAAAGTTCGCTCCTTTAAGGTGCATGCATCCCATACCTAAAGGATCTAACCCCTTGATGTGAGGAGCTTATCCCTTTGAAGGAGGACTCTATCCCTTCATAGGTGGACCTGTAACTTCCTTCCTCTGCACTATAAAATGAGGCATTGGGCTGGTTACTGAGGAGGTTGAAAGCTGAATATTTTTGAGGTCAAATGATGTTGGAATTTAGTCTTCCTAATTGAGCTTGAGAGGAGAGATTACATACCTTTTTTGATCTCATTGGGAAGAGTGTGAGGCTTGTCAAAGTAGAGGAGATTCTTGCTTGGACCATGGGAGGAGCTTGTACAACATCAAGGCACCAAAGGTTGTAAAGTTCTTCTATTCTTAAAGTTAATACAATCAAGTTTATTTTTCTCAATAAGTTGTGTTTTATGGTTTATTTCATGGATTCCTTGATCACCATGATGAATATGATTTATTATATTAGCTATGCAGGTGTTATTTGATGTGTGCTTGTTTGTGATTTCAGGTTCTTAAAAGGAAACTTTTTTAGACGGTCAAAGTGTGGCTGCCACAAACTAGCGTTGGACTTAAGGTAGGGTCTAAAACACCTCTTGGTTTTTATTTATAAATGGCACTATATTTAGAGAAAGGTAGATTTGTTTGTCCTGCTTGTCGCTAGATATCTGTTGATACTAGGGAAATCGGTCTTGTCCGCAAGAACGATTTATCCGGCTGACGAATTGGCGACTCCGTTGGGGACTTGAATTTTGGTTTTTTGCCTTTACTTTTACTTTGACTTAAGAAACTTTTTCTTGTTTCTGGTTTTTGCTTGATGTGTGTGGGATTGGATAGTTTTTAGATATCTGGAATATATTTTGTTTTTTCCGAAATTTTGAAGAGGACCACACGTTCTGTTTGTAACACAGTGTGGACATCCCCGCACTGTTACTTTACTACATAGAGTGGTACCACATCTGGTTATACCAGAAGCTTGCGGACCCTATCAAACTTTTTGAAAAACCTAAATTGTTTTCGTCCAGTTAAGCTTAGGATTTATTTATGTTTTTTAGTCTCTGGCCAGATCTGCATGTGTCCTGTCAAAAATTTCTTGTAAGTGAGCTTTGTTGGCATTTTGGTTTTAGGTGATTTTCTAGAAGTTTTGTGTGCCTGGTTTGATTTTCGCTTGGTCTTTGTAGTAACTCAGAGATTAGAAGCCTAAGAAACCTCAGATTACCCTGGTCTTTTTGGTCTTCTTGATGAGTCTGATTGATTTGTGAAATCTGCCCTTGGTGAGAAATAGATCTCGTTTTCTTTTTGCAAAGCTTTGAACGGAATTGTTCGAAAGTTTTGAATTTCATTTTAAAAAAAGAAAACATAGTTGGGTGTTTTTTGATTAATTTGTTTTTCTGAACGAATTAGTCCTTAGTTTGCTCAATAACTAAGTAAAACGTCCTCAAAAAGAAATTTATAAAGATTTTACTTCAATTAGGTTTTTAGAAACTTTTAGATCTCAAGCTTAGTTTTTTATAGTTTTGGGTGTTTTCTAGAAATTATGGAATCTCTTTTGAAAGAATTGTTTTCTGTAGTTTTTGGGTGTTGAAAAAGAAAAAGGATTTTTCGTGAGCATAATTAGTAGTCTCGTTTTTGAGTTTATTGAAAAAGACAAAAAAGTTTTTCTTTCCATTTATATGTTGAAGAAAGATTTGTTTTTCAAAGAATTGCATTCTCAACTCTTTCTTTAGTTAGAAATTCATTGAAGAAAAAGAATTGTTTATCATCTTAAGTGCATTTTTAGTGTTTTGGAGTCAAGTCTTCACACCATAAAGTTTCATCTCCATTCCTATTGACTTAAGAAACAACCTATAAAAATAACGTTTAAAGTAAAATTGATCTAGCAATCTTTTTATTTCTAGAGCTCTTATCACCAACATAGCTTAGGCTAGTATCTTGGAGTAGGGAGTAATTAACTCTCCAAGATAGTTAAAACAAACAAGTAGCTATATCTTGCGGTAGGAAATAAATTCCAATTGTTACATATATGCTCTAGGAAGCTCCTCTTAAATGAGTCAAGCACGAGATCATATCTGAACCAGTGAGGTAATCAATCCTTCCTCATTGGGAACGATAGCAGATATACACGTATTAAAAACGGTAAACCTCAGATTGACCATTGTCGAGGAGCCTGGGGTCACTTGTTGGTAAACCTTGGATTATGTCAAGGAGCCTTCAAGGGGATTGAGCTTTGTTACTCTGCCCTTGCGTGTGTATCGGATTGTAGACTGTTCCCCCAGGTATATTTGTTTTTGTTGGTAACCATAGTGACCATAATCTATAGGATTCTTTCCTAAGGTGACGGTGGAGGGAAGATCCCACTGTACCTGGAGCAGACGTCGACTAGACTCACTTGGACTCTCTTGGGGGTTCTCTTCACTCGAGACAGTTTTGTGAAGAAACTTGTGCCAGTCTGTTTCATTAAGCACGTTGTTGGGGTAATTGTTCCAACCGCCCTTTCTTTATTGAATTCTGCGATGTTGGATTTCATCACCAACTAGTGTTTTTGGTACGGAAAGTTACTGTTTGTGTGTGGTTTGAACTCTTTGATTTTTTAGGCATGTGATTCAATTGTTTGTTTCTTTAGAGAATTTAGGTGGTTTTATTGAGATTTTCTTTGTTTGCGTGTGAAGTAATTAAAATATTTAATCGTGGCTGAATTACCGAGACAATCTCGTAGACTTCGGGGGAAACCTTCCGAGTATTCACCAAGCCAGCTTGAAGGGCTACGAGTTCTTGTAACTCCTAGTGACAGTAGAGTTGGGTCACCGGAAGATAGAGAATCTTCTTTAGTTGTTCATCCTGATTATCAAGTCTAAGCAACAGAGTATATTTCTGAACCAATTTCATTTTCCGAAGTTACTGGTAGTGTTTCCTCTACTAGTGAATTAGCTGAAGAACCTGAAATTTCTGACCCTGAAACTGAACCTGCTGCTACTCCATCCTCAGGATTTGCTTCTCCAACTTCCAGTGGTCCTAGTTCACCCAGGGTAGGAAGGATCATTACCCAAAATCTTCCTTCGGGACTCATTTCTATTGAAGAGCTTGTTAGTCTAGAAGAATATATAAGTCTACCTGAAAATCAACCAACTTTAGAACTTAGAGAGCGTGAATCAATTTTCTACAGTCCTCCTAGGAGGGACTCTTGGTACGTCTCATTGACCAACTTTTTAGAAAATTTGGGTCTTAGTTTTTCACCACCTTGAATTCCTTTTCATCCAACACCTAGAGGTTATTATCCTCCTTTGAATATGTCGAGACAGTCATCCATGTTTTCCCAATCATGGGAAGCATTTTTATATGGTGGACTTTCTGTTCCTTCTAGGTATCAATCACTCACTGGTACTTTTTCAGGAGCATCTCCTCAACCCATTGAACATGGGATATCAACAAGTAATAACGAAACTCAACCATTGAGTGTAGAAGAAATTCTTATGATGTCTGGTACTATTCCAAATCCGCAACCTCAAGGTAGTCAATTACCGCCTGGGGAGCAACCTCAAGGACAGTACATTCCTTTGGGACAGTACATTCCTCAAGGTCAACCCCAGACTCAGTACATACCTCAAGGTCAACTCCAGTATCAATATATACCTCAAGGTCAACCCCAGTTTCAGTACGTGCCTCAAGGTTATCAACCTCAAGGTTAGTACCCAACCCAAGGTTTCCAACCACCTTCTGGTCAATCATTTGTACAAGGAGCTGGAAATGTACCTTTGAATTATCAGCCCTACCCTCAACCCGGTTATGGTCCTCAATATGCTCAACCTTCTATGGGTCCATACCCCGGAATGAACATGGTGTGGGATCCATCTCAATCTCAATAGATCTTGCAACCTAATGTACAGTTGTCATCTCAATCTGGAAAACCTTTGGTTTTTGATTCAACCCAGCAACCTATCCAGTCTACTATTCAAACTTTTGCACCTAGTGTAGCTCATCAGTCTGGGACTAGTTCGCCTCGAACTCCGCCTCAAACAACTGCTGCAACTATTGTAGCTTCTGTTCAATCTACCCCACCTACTTCTGGAGTATCAACAGCTCTGGTTTCTACTGTTCCTGCATCTTCTCCTCAAGCTTCTTTACCTCAGTCCGGACCCACAATTCAAACTTCGGTTCAGATGCCTGTAGGACAACCTGGTCCAAGTACGGTTGTCACAAGTTAACCGCAGTTCACTTATCAACCGTACCAGGGACAGTACCAATTCGGTCCTGCCGTTCAAAGCCTAGTTTACCAGTATCAACTCCGTACCCTGGATATACTTATCAGCAACCTCAACAACCCCAGTTTGGTCCGGTTAATCCTGGTTTTCCGGGAGGATATAATATTCCAAATGCGATTCCAATTCCAAGTTCTCCTGGATATCCTCCTCCTGGGGTTGGTCTTATGACCTAAGGTTTTCGTGACCCTAACCGTCAGTTACCGTTTATTGCAACTTTGGACTTGTCTGATTTTTCGTGCCTTACGAACGATTCGATTAATTATCTTCTGTTTTGGCCACCAATGCCGAATAAGTTGCCCAGTGATATCCCAAAGTTTGAAGGTAAATCAGGAGAGGATCCGTCAAACCATGTGATGACTTATCACCTCTAGTGCGCGTCTAATTCCATCATAGACGATTCAATTCGCTTACGTCTTTTTCAACGCACTCTAATTGGTCTTGCAGCCAAGTGGTACATTGAGTTACTACGAGCCTCTTTTTATAATTTTAGTAAGTTATCCACTTCGTTCTTAACTCATTTTTAGTTGCCTGTCAGACATGACAATGGCACGGAATTATTAACTTCATTAAAACAGTAAACGTCCACATATATTTCAGATCATATTCATGAATGGCGACGTCAATGACGTTTAGTGAAAGTTTTTATTCCCGATCAAATTTTAGCAGAATGGTTTGTTAAATCATTATTACCTAAAATCACTGAGGATGTAGCTAAGGTAGGAGTTGTTACTGAAGAGCAAGTAATTTCTCAAGCTCAGTACCTAGACCTCGTTTATACACAGTCGGGTACTTTACACGAAAAAATCCCCGACCTTCCGAAACAAATTCAAATAACTGCAGCTCCTTCAGGGTCTCATGCCGCTAATGGTATGATTGGTTCAGTTAACACCAAAAGTAAGAAGAAATCTTCAAAGAATTCTTCTCCTATTATAACTTTACCAGATTCCCCGACAGGAGACTCTTCCGTTGAAATTCCTACCGATATTCATGTCATAGAATCATCTACGGCCAAACCAAAATCCGGCGGTAAAAAGAAAGCGAAGAAAAATAAACAAAACTCAAAAGAGAAATCAGATAAAATTGAATCTACTGACTAGAAACGTAAACCTCGTTATCCTTGTCTCATTTGTGACGAAAAGAATTTTACAAGAGACTGCCCACATCGCACTGAGGTTGCGAAAATCGACAAAGGTTCTCAAACGCCTGCTGTCTTGAAGGATCCTTTCCCTAGTCAAGATAGTAAGATGATTGGTTCTTCCTCAAATGCCTCAGAAGAACCCATAATGATGATGTCTCATGTCAGGATTGTGACGCGATCGCAAGATTATGGTAGTAAAAGTCCTGTTGGTGGTAAGGAAGCAGAATCTTCTAATTCAAACCCATCAACTTCAACTCCTTCCGGTTCTGATCCACTATAGATCGAGAAACCTAACATAGACTTAGTAATCAAACCGCCTACTAAAGGTATACTTCGGAAGTCATCTTTCAATCCGCATGCGAGAGCTGCTCAGAATTATAACATTGTTGAAGATTTAGGTATTTCCCCTTCAACAATGTCGGCTTTGGAGGTGCTGCAATCATGCTCAGCACAGCGTAAATTACTTTTGTCGGCTATAGGAGCTATTGATATTCAGGACTCGAACCTTATAATCTTTGATTTAGAGAATAGTTATCCTCACCCACTGTTATAGACATTTTTGGGCACTGCAACCCCAATCATCAATGTCCATAAACCAAGGGCTCCTAATTCCCTAAAAGTGTTGTTCTGACCCTTAAAAGAACAAGGTCAACTGATTATAGCATCTCCCAGAAGTTCTCCATGAAAAACTACTCAGAACTGGTCAAAACTGGACCATTTCACCTGCTCCATGGTCAAAGTGCGTTGCATCCCACCTAAATACACACAGTAGGTGCGATGCATGTTGAAAAGCCCTTCTATGGGGTGCGATGGGCGAGAGTGGACAAATGGCAGGGTCAATCTGCAAGGTGGAGGATCATGGAATCTTCCAGAAACTTCTCCTGTGACACTTGCCTCTCTGCATTCGCCTAGGGATGAGTAAGAGATCATCAATCTCCAAGTGGAATCAAGAACTATTAGAGAGAGGACACTAATCAAATCTCAGAAGCTGACTCACCTCCCTTGCAAACATCTATATATGGATCCCTCATCCCAGAGATCCAGAGGCTAGAATTTTGTATCTTGTAAGGAAGTGTTGCTGGTTTCTTGGTGCAATATCATAGTGTTGGGTGATCTAAGCTTTTCATAAGGTGAAGAAGGGCTTTCTTGCTGAGAGGATGATGCTGGGTCAGAAAAATTGGTTGTAATCCTCTTTGCTCTTTCTTGATTATCAATAAAGCTATTCAAGTTTTCCTCTACATGCTTGTATGATTGATGTTATGAGCATTTGTGTGGTCAATATATATCTGGTCCTATATTGTTTATGATAATAGATCTATGTTCTTGGATAGTGTTATGCTGCTTTGATTCTACAGGTGCTCTGTGAAGCTGGGTAGACAAGGAAGCGAGTAGCAAAGATCTATCAGAAGGGAGAGGAATCGAGCGCAAGACAGAGGTTGGTCTCCTTATTCCCCTCTCATCTATTTCTCATAAAGGAAAACGAAAGTAGTTTTAGTTTGTTTGTTTCTAAGGTAGCTACCAGCCTTAGTGGGACTAGCAGCTCTGCATAGACACTAGTTTTCCCGATAACAAAATGGCGACTCCGCTGGGGAGCGAATAGATTGTCTGTTTGTCTATATTTGTTTACTTTATAAACTTACAGACGGAGCCTGAAGTCAAGCCAACTAGCCTTCGAACTGCATTTTCTATGCAAGTTCAAAGTAGATCAATGCTTCTTCAGTCTATCTCTGGGTTTTTTTTATGAATTAAACGATTGATTTACAAGCTCTCTAATTGCCCTTGTGGTGGCTCTAGTAACCTCCTTAGATCTACCCCTGTGATTGATTTACTTATTACCACTTGCTCGGCCTAAATCCCTGAACTGAGCTGCAAACTGTGACCTGGAACCCAGCTAAAGTCTCATCCCTGGTCCATCGCACTGTCTCTTCTTTGGAACCTGAATGCATCGCACTTCCCGAGTGTAGTAGGTGCGTTGCATTTCAGTTTCCCTGTGCTACAGGTGCACTGATTAGACCTCTTCTGCTCTTAGATTTTGGCTTCTGTGTTCACTCTTTTCAGCTCTATTCAGGAGTTTTGCTGCCTGTAGTCAGTACACCTCTGTTGAAACCCCCTTCCTTGTCGTTATTCTGCCTCCATTGTGCAAAGAACTGTAAATGTTTTTATGTATTTTGAGCCATTTTCAGTTCTCTTTTACAAAGAAGTAGCGTAATTGAACTGTCGTTTCTTGATTTGAAAGTGTCGCAAGTGTCGTTTTCAGTCATAGAAGAGAATCCGATTGTTCTTGATAGTCGATTACACTGTTACTCTTGTATTTGATTTGAATTGGTAGTTTTTCAAGTGTCGAAAGCAAGTTTTCAATTCCAAATAACAAAGTTTCGTCATTGTCTTCATTTTTGTTTTGAAAAGAAACTTGTTAGTAATTGGTGTTTTGAAAAATAATTCAGATTTGCGCTTAGCTTTCTTTTTATCATTCACACATTAAGAAGGCTGAAAAAAAATACATGCACGTGCATTTGCATTTAGACTGTTTGTTGGTTTGATTTATGACAGTGCATATAGTGTGTGCTCTCTGCTCTATGTTGAAAGAAAATCATCTCTCTTTCCTTAGTAGCTAGGATTTTCATTGCAAAAAGAAGATTAAACGATTGTTTATCATCTTAGATTGCATTTTAGGAATTTTACATCTACATCACGCGGTGAACCTGAAAGGCAAATTTCTTAAGCAAGATCAACTGTAAAATAAATTTAATGAATCTAAAAACGCTTTGGAACCTAACGCACAACATCTAGAAGTCTAGGCTAGAGACGTATTCTGGCGTCGTAAAGCCTGGTAACTGTTGTTTCCGCTGTTGGTTGGGTGATTCCTCCACTTTGAGACGACAAGTGCTAGTACGGACTTGTGCTCCCACGTACCATCGAGTATATTTTGGGAGACCACAATAGGCTATATCCTTTATCCATAGGAAGCCGTGTCTGCCGCCCTATCGATCGCAATGCACTGAACATAGCATTAGGGAAGATTGACTGCCGTACCGTAAAAAGTATTCTGCAGTTTTGCGATTGGTTTGGTAATCCCTCTGTCTAGATTTCCAAATCAGTCTCTTTCGTTCCTTTTCAGACTCCTTAAAGGAAAAGGTCCATCTGAGCACTTGTCACTTCAAGCTCATTAAAAATCGAAGGTGACTAGAGTCATCTTTTGTTTTTTCTCGACTCTTAAAAATTGAAAAAACAAGTTGTGTCAAAGCGTCTAAAATTTATTTTAATCGGAATAAACATCACCTTTCCTACGTTGGTCTTAGGTTGAGAAAAATGGAGTCCACCAACCAAGGAGTTCCCCTTGGAGGAAATCCTAGTCCCTTCTCCTCTTGGGGAGATGTTGGTGCACCCCATATGGCCACATTGTCTCTTCCAGGATTGACAATCGGCTTGCTTGTATGGCTCTTCTCAACTTCTGTCGTTCAGAACACCGTGATTCCTGAACAATCAAGTCAGCAACTAAACGATACCAGAGTCACCCCCCAACCCTCTACTTCGTCCAATTATTCCTCTCCTCCTTCCTCTTCGCTTGATGAAGCTGGTAAAGCCAAAAATCAAGTAACCGAGAAGAAGAAGGAGAAGAAGAAGAAAGAGAAGAAGAAGAAGGAGCCAAAGGCGAAAAGGGGCGACCAGGCATCATCTAGCGAAAATCCACACACTGCACCATCCAGGCCTAAATCGCCATGTGTCATTTGCAAAGGAGACCACTATGCTTGAGATTGTCCTTGCATCCCTCGGACCTTAAGGGACTGGTCTCCTCGTTTGCACAATCCGATGTCATCAACCTCTGATGATCATGTTGGAAGTACACCGTCAACTAGTGAAAGTGAAGCCCCTGGACAAAAAGGAAAATATAAATTTCCTTGTAAATTGTGTGAAGGCGATCACGCCGTCCACCGTTGTCCCTTCTTTGACGAAGCTAAAAGAATTTTGAACGACCGTTCGGTTTCACCGCTACGGCTTCCTCCTGGATATAAGAAACTCTTGCCGAGTCCGTCACTAGTTGAAAATCCGGCTGACACACCCTTGTGGTCAGCCGAAGCGTCTATCATTGAAGATAAACCATCTGAATCGACACCAGACGAAAGTCAAAAGGTCGAGGTGGCAGTTGACCCGGTCTTGCCTTTAGAGGATCAATCTTCAGATGATACAGTCGCCGAAGAGAACAAGAACGACACCATTCAAATTCTCTTCGTAAGCATAGACTCCAATGAACATGGGGGCATTCTACCTGTTCCTTTACCGCAGGAAGGAATTTCGTCAGAGTCATATCCGGCCGTCTATTCGGTCCCACCTCCAAGCAACCTGGTTGTTTCCTTTGACTGGAATCTACTAGGTAGACCCCGTTTACCAGCTAGTGTGCCATTTCGAATCATTGCTCAAATATATAGAATGGTCATGGTCGGTACCATCATAGATGAAGGGGCTTTTGTGAGTATCCTTTCCTCAACTGCTTGGAAAGCGCTTGGTTCGTCATCGCTTTTTCCTGAGATGAGAAATCTAACAGGCTTTGACAAAGGAACCAGTCGACCGTTAGGGATCATTCCCAATGTGCTGATAACATTGAGAGGGAAAACCATTCACATGAACGTAATGGTAGTCCAAGGACCCCTGGATTATAATCTACTCCTTGGACGAGACTATATTTATTGCATGGGAGCCATTGTCTCCTCAATCTTTAGAGTAATGTGTTTTCCGCACAAAGGAAGAGTGATCAAGCTCGTAAACCAGATTTCATTCCTCGGTTCACACATAGCAAATAGTCATATACCATCTCTGAATGATCTTTTCACGCAAGGAATGTCTCATCAATCCCCAGTCCGTCCACCTGATGAGCGCGAGTGATTCGGAGGATATGACTGAAACCCAGGGGGCATGCACCCTGGCCTGTTTCGACAGGAAAACCTTGGGTATAGGGTAGGTTTCCACAGAGGATATATGACTGGCTGACACACCCGTCCATTTTGGAAAATGGGATTAGACCGGAATAAGATACCTCTGTTAAGGTAGGCCTTTCCTGATAGAACAAATGTTTTGTCTGCAAATTGAGGGGTAACCTGGAAAAGGTAGGCCTTTCCTGATAAAACAAATGTTTTGTCTGCAAATTGAGGGGTAACCTGGAAACTCTACTTCGCTATACCTGGGGGCATGCAAACCTTTTGGCGTGCAAGCGAAGAGCGACCATTTATTTTTTATATTTATAGGTCCCCTAACCCTTTAAACTCGTAGGATTGGTCGTTTCCTAACTTGCATAAAGAAAGGATGCGGGGCAAAGCTTTGAAAAGATGTCGTTTTTATATGAGACATCCTTATTATACGACTGGATTGAGCAGTTTTAACGTGAAATTCAAGCTCGTTAAAAAATAAACATAAGCGATGAGCAAATGTTCCTCCAGAGTTTAAGCTCATTAAAAAATGAACCAATTTCTGGTAAATAACCATCGTGAATGTATTATCATCAGCCTTTGAAGCCTTGGTTATGTTCTCATCATCACCTCCACTCTGTATTGGCCGATCATTCACCTCCACTTGATTGTTTACCCCTTTTGAGGAACAGTTGCAAAGAGTGATCCTGTTAGCCATCCTTGTGACACTGTCGTGATTGGAAAATTCCAAACCTTACCTGGAATTAGCTGCTACCCAAATTTATCACTCGTTCCTCAAAAGATGAGTCTCCTTTAAGCTCTTTCCAACTGACTCGTAAAATATGAAAATATTGCCGAGCAATTGGCCTCTCCAGCTCGTTAAAGTGACTGGAAGAGCTATCCCTCCTTTAGATTTTAATCTTTTTGGACCTGAGGGATTATTACACAAAAAGATCGAGCGCTTTTTTTGTTCGGCTCGTTAAAACTACCGAAAATTCATCCCTTTTGTATTATTTTATACTTTTTCGGACTCAAGGGATTATATGACGAAAAAGGATTATTGGATTTTTCTTTACGTGCCTTTTTCAGACTCTCTAAAATTGAAAAGGACCAAGTTATCCTTGTCGTTAAACTCGTTAAAACCGAATAGCAACAAACTTGTCCATAACAGACAAGAACGAGTTTCACTATCGCTAGGCTCGTTAAAACATAGCGCTGGGTTTGCCCGAAGAGAAAATTATAGAACAAGCATATGTTATCCTCCTCAAGCTTGACAAAAATAAAGAGGTACTGGTCAGCAATGACTGGGGAAAAATTGAGAAGAAAACTTGAAGAAACTTTGTTGGTAGCAAGTCGCTCTTGAACATGACACTTTCGCTCCGCGTCCGAGTCGGGTTGGGTTGTTCCGTTCACTGGTCACATCGCCATGGTTCCATCACACCATCCATATTTGGGGTTAATGCTACCAATCCATCATGTCAGTGTCTCTGATATGTTCAAGAGAAGTCGCTTAGAGAATTCACCTGTGTCTCATCCGCTGCAATACATTCATTCTCCATTCTTTCATGACCGCCACCCTGAACCTTATATCACCAGATCATTTTCACCTCCATTAAAATCATTTGCTCCGTTCCATGTCATTGATGTGGGATTCACTAAGGCCCTCCTATGACGGATCGCTTCTTGTCGACATCAGCTCATTATCCAAGAAGTCGATCTAGGAACAACCCTTCCAGTACTTTGAAGCTTGCATGCCTCAATGGCAAGTTTCTCACTTCCGGCGACAGGTTTACATCAATGGCCTTCGACCGAAAGATTTTGCATGGTGTTCGACGCCAAGTCCCTTATTCACACCACGTAAATTGTACTATAGTACCTTGAGGGTCATCATCATTATCGGTGATTCCTCTCGCGCCTGTTAACAGCTTACATCATTGGTTGGTAATCAGGCGATGTCTTTCCATGTTCGACTCCAGAACATCTCTCACATGGATCGACTTGTACTTTGAGTGAAGATCGAACGAGATTGAAGACCCCGGATCTAGTTTCATCCATCCGGGCTGCGATATATATTTAGGAAAATAAAAACATCAAATGTACATCATTGCTGCACAGATAATCATCCAATCTAAGGGATGATGGCTCTACCATAATCATCAATCTACTCTCAGACGATTGTCTGTCTCATGTACATGAAAATGAATTTATAAAGTTGAGCATGGGAATGCCCGCCTCAGCTAGATCATGAAAATATTATGAAGATAATGTATTGTATTGTATCTTATTACAGGTCGCCTTCCAGCTTGAAAAAACTTCGGATCCTCATGATAAAGCATTTCACCCGACATCAAAAGATTAACGACCTCATGCTTTAGGGGGCAACTATTATAGAAATTTTTGGGCACTGCAACCCCAATCATTAATGTCCATAAACCAAGGGCTCCTAAGTCCCTAAAAGTGTTGTTTCGACCCCTAAAAGAAAAAGGTCAACTGATTACAGCATCTCCCAGAAGTTCTCCATGAAAAACTACTCAGAACTGGTCAAAACTGGACCATTTCACCTGCTCCATGGTCAAAGTGCGTTGTATCCCACCTAAATACACACAGTAGGTGCGATGCATGTTGAAAAGCGCTTCTATGGGGTGCGATGGGCGAGAGTGGACAAATGGCAGGGTCAATCCGCAAGGTGGAGGATCATGGAATCTTCCAGAAACTTCTCCTGTGACACTTGCCTCTCTACATTCGCCTAGGGATGAGTAAGAGATCATCAATATCCAAGTGGAATCAAGAACTATCAGAGAGAGGACACTAATCAAATCTCAGAAGCTGACTCACCTCCCTTGCAAACATCTATATATGGATCCCTCATCCCAGAGATCCAGAGGCTGGAATTTTGTATCTTGTAAGGAAGTGCTGCTGGTTTCTTGGTGCAATATCATAGTGTTGGGTGATCTAAGCTTTTCATGAGGTGAAGAAGGGCTTTCTTGCTGAGAGGATGAGGATGGGTCAGAACAATTGGTTGTAATCCTCTTTGCTCTTTCTTGATTATCAATAAAGCTATTCAAGTTTTCCTCCGCATGCTTGTATGATTGATGTTATGAGCATTTGTGTGGTCAATATATATCTGGTCCTATATTGTTTATGATAATAGATCTATGTTCTTGGATAGTGTTAAGTTGCTTTGATTCTACAGGTGCTCTGTGAAGCTGGGTAGACAAGGAAGCGAGTAGTAAAGATCTATCAGAAGGGAGAGGAATCGAGCGCAAGACAGAGGTTGGTCTCCTTATTCCCCTCTCACCTATTTCTCATAAAGGAAAATGAAAGTAGTTTTTGTTTATTTGTTTCTAAGGTAGCTACCAGCCTTAGTGGGATTAGCAGCTCTGCATAGACACTAGTTTTCCCGATAACACCTACCTCATCAAATCGTTTTCCAGATTCCAGTGTTAGTAAAAAACGGACCTTGCTTTAGGACTGTAATTGATGAGGGAGCTTCTACGTGTATTATGTCGATCCAGTATTGGAGATCGCTTGGTTCTCCTACACTCAATCAATCCTCGATGATTCTAAAGGCTTTTGATGGCCGTGGGTTCCATCCTTTTGGCATTCTACAGGATTTACCTATAGGGGTTGAAGGCAAAATTTTTAATCTAGATGTGGAAGTGGTTGATGCCCCTCTAGATTACAACCTTCTTTTGGGTCGCAGCTGGTCTTATGTTATGAATGTTGTTGTTTCATCAGTCTTTCGGCTTATAAAGTTTCCTCATAATGGAAAGATCGTAACCATAGACCAGCTGACTTATTTTTCATCCGGACCAGCCTCTTCTGAAAGTATCCAACATGTTGGTAAAACAACTATCCCTTACAAGGATGTTGGGGTAGGATTGGTTGAAGATTCTGGTTTACTAGGAACTTTTTCCTTTCCTCCTCCTAACGTATCGCCTTCTACTACAACCATTCATATGATTTCATCAAACACTATTGTTTTGGATGATCCTTGGATCGTACCTTCCGAATCTGAGGTGGATTCATTTGGTGATGCAATGCCTTTGAGTCCCTATGAAATTGCATATCAGGCTGTACAGTCGTTTTCCAACCCTTCTTCAACTGAAATTGATCTAATGAATGTGGTCCATGGAGAATCACTTTCAATATCAACCTCGGATTTAACAACTTTTTCCGAGCTTGTTCATACTGATGAGCAGATTCGTGAACTTTTGTCTGTTGATGATTTACCATGGGAAGATCTTCATCATCGATCTTTGTTCTTACCTGAGCTTGATCATTTTGAAAATGATTTTTCACCTATTTTTACTACTGATAATGTCAAAGAACCACAAAATCCATTGCAACATCCTGATTCTGAGTTAAATTTGGGAAATATTTCTCGAACGGTTCCTATTGACATTTCAGTTAAACCTGGAATTGTTGAAAACATTCATATAGGTGCTTCCTGTACGGACAATGAACTCCAAACTTATAAAGCCCTATTTCAAGAATTTCGTGACGTGTTTGCCTGGTCATACGAAGAAATGCCAGGAATCGATCCAGCAATTGTTGTTCATGAAATTAAAACTTACCCGAATGCTAAACCTGTCCGGCAACGTTTGCGTCAGATACATCCGCGAAAAGTTGCTGCTATTAAAGCTGAAGTTGAGAAATTACTTTGAGTAGGTTTCATTTATCCAATTCCCTTAACGGATTGGGTATCGAATATTGTTCCTGTTAACAAAAAACAAGGAATGATAAGAATAGTAGGGATATTAATCGAGCTTGTCCTAAGGACAATTATCCAACCCCCTATATCGATCAAATCATTGATGATTGTGCCGACAGTGAAATTTTCTCCTTTATGGATGGTTTTTCCAGTTACAATCAAATTAACATACTCCCTACTAATCAACCAAAAACGGCTTTCATTTGTCCATGGGGGACGTTTGCTTACTGCAAATTGCCTTTTGGATTAAAGAACGCCAGAGCAACTTTTCAAAGAGCTATGTCTTACGCGTTTCATGACATCAAGCACATTGTGCAGCCCTATCTCGATGATTTACCTGCCCATTCATTACGTAGAGCCGATCATCTCATTCATTTACGAGCAATCTTTATGAGATGTAGGCATTATCGAATTAGGTTGAATCCACACAAATGTGTTTTCTGTATAGAAACGGGTCGTTTATTGGGATTCGTTGTTTCAAAAGTCGGCATTCGTGTCAATCCCTCGAAGGTTGAAGCTATTTTCAAATTGCCTCCTCCTTCGACTCTTTGCCAACTCCAAAGTTTGCAAGGGAAAGCAAACTTTTTACGTCGTTTCATTCCTAACTACGCCAAGATGACAAAGGGTTTTACCAGGTTGTGGAAACAGAATACTCCATTCTTTTGGGATGAGATAGTTGGCAAATATTTTGATGCACTTAAACACGCGTTGACCTATGCACCGTTATTGCATCCTCCCAACTACAACCAGGATTACTTCTTGTACCTCGCCACTTGTCATTCCACCATTAGGATGGTTTTAGTTCAGGAAGATGAATTCAATAGTGAACATGTGATTTACTATCTTAGTCGAACTTTGAATCCGGCTGAACTTAAATATTCGCATGTGGAGAAATTGGCCTTGGCAGCTGTTCAAGTTGTCCAAAGATTTCGTCATTACATCTTACTACGCAAAACTACTGTAATTTCTGACTGTAACCCTACGATCTATATTTTGACCAAACAATTGCTAGGGGAAAATTATTCCAAATGGATTGTTATCCTGCAGGAATTTGACTTGGAATTTGAAAAATCCAAGGCAAAGAAATCTTTGGGATTTGCGGAACTGATGTGTGATTTCCCGCGTGCTGATACTGAAACTATGGCGGAAGAGCCCATTGCGGACGAATCCTTGTTTCTTATCAGTACGATTGATCCATCGTATGGAGATATCATTTTTTATCTCCAAACCCAATCTTTTCGGCCTGAAATTTCACGATCTCAACGACGGAAAATAAGTTTCCAATCCCAACAATACAAAATCATTGGAGATACACTCTATCGTCGTGGGGCCGATTTTGTTTTCTGACGTTGTTTAACTCATGAAGAAGCTGAAAAGGTTATAAATGACTGTCACTCTGGAGCATGTGGCAGTCATATGTCTGGGTATGCCACAGCCCAAAAGATATTGCGCGCTGGTTATTTCTAGCCGTCTTTATTTAAAGATTGTATTTATGCGGTCCGAAAATGCCACAATTGTCAAATTTTTTATCGAAAGATGCGTGCTCCACCTGCTCCTCTCCACCCTATAATTGTCGTTGGCCCTTTTGCAAAGTTGGGTATCGACTTTATTACATGTAACCCTCACTTAGCCGGGGGGCATGCGTATATCATCCTTGCGGTAGATTATTTTACTAAGTGGGCCGAGGCGATGCCTACATTTTCGGCAGATGGAAAAACTGCTGCAATTTTCGTTTTCAATCATATAATTACTAGATTCTGTGTTCCTCGACTGATTATTACCGATCATGGGAGTCATTTTTGAAACATCATGATGACTGAACTAACAGATCAACTTGGCCTGTGTCACGATAGTTCTACTCCATATTACCCACGATCTAATGGTCTAGTTGAAGCCATCAACAAAGTTCTAGTCATTATGATCCGTTGAATCATTGGTATTCATAGGTCGAATTGGCATAACATGTTATTTTCAACGCTTTGGGCGTATCGAACCTCAGTAAAAACATCAACTAGTTTCACTCCTTTTCAACTGGTTTATGGTTTGGAAGCTGTGTTACCCATTGGATGCAAAATCCCATCATTGCAAATAGCCAAAGAGTTACTCCCAGCCACTTCTAAAGAGGAGAAACGTTTGCTGTACTTAGCTCAGCTAGATGAGAATCGACGTGATGTTGCATTAGCAATCGAAACTCATGCCAAACGAATTAAAGCTTAGTACGATCAAAATGTTACACCTCATAATTTTTCGGAAGGATACCTAGTCTTACTATACGATCAAGCAAACAATAAGCTAGGGGCTGGAAAATTTGTACCTATGTGGCATGGTCCTTATGTTGTTAAGCGAAAGCTGGCAAAAGGGGTCTATGAATTGATAGATTTTGACGGTGTCTCTTTGGGTAAACCCAGAAATGGTCTTTATCTGAAGAGATATTATGCTTAAATCTGGGTGTGGAGATTTTAGTTAGATTAGTTTCTTTATAGCTGGTGTATTTTAGATTAGAAAAGTGTGCTTAGTTTAGAGAGTGTTTTTATCATTATTCCTACTTATCTTGATTTTACACTTGATATTGCAGATGTCGATGTCTCTTCAAACATACATTGGTTTCGCTGATGGTGCTTGTCGTAATACACGGAACATTTCTTCCGCAGCTTGGGTTATCTATTCATGCTATGATGAGTTGGTATCTATGCATGGGGTAAGCCTCGGTTAAACAATGAACAACATACAGAGTATAGTGCAGTGATTGAGTTATTATCTGAATCCATTTCATTCGGGATTCGGAGTTTGATTGTTAGGTTAGATTCTGAACTCATTGTATTGCAGCTTAATAGAGTTTATGCCATTAGAAATCCAGTGTTATTAAGATTATTTTTGAGAGTTCGTCTCTTGGAACGTGAATTTGACTACATTGAATATCAACATATTCCAAGATATTTAAATACATTAGCAGATGCAATTGATTCTCGAATGTTAAATAGACATTTTCAATAATCAAACAGTAAATTTAAAAACATTCCATAACATGTTTTACAAGATAGCCAGTAATAGTGATATAGCATAGCATAGAAGTGTGTCGAATATACATCGTCTTCGATCATAGGTTGAAAAACACCTTATGATCAGCAAAAATGATAAGTACAAAAAGCAAAAATGTCGTATGAGTCTACAAAGGCGATCATCCTATCATTGGTGATGATCACGATAAGAAACCACTGCTCGGGCCACCCTACAAAGGAACCTCCTGAAAGGTCTTGGGACCCCAATCACATAGCGTTGTAACCTAAGTGGAATATCATCTATGCTAGTTTGTGGAATATCTGTTGTCAAATGCTCTAGATGATTTTCCAATTCAGTCAGGGTCTCTGTAGATTCGTCCCGTGGGGCCGGTACTGCTGCAGCTGGGTGTCTCCTCTCATAGGGCCGGAGAGTGGCTGGTCGTCGTGGACCCACATCTGCATTTGAAACTTTTTACTATCAGTTTTGGATGATTTAAAAACAAAAAAAAAATAAAACTTAGAAAATGTTGAAAATGATTTTACATGAATCATCCCACTGCTCTCCTGGTGGAAGAGTCACATCTGGATCACCACGATAATCCATCCCAGCATAAGGAAAACCCTGAATCACGAAAATTTGGTTCTCTAACCAACGGAAATACTCAGGAGGAAATCGAACAACCTCTGAACCCTCCTCAGGATGACGGGCCATAATTGTAACCCAGCGCGTTAGCTTAGGTTCTCGGGGAATTCTAGCTCCAACGGAAAGATGTTGTGGGACCAACATCGGGACCCTCTCTAGACCAAAGCTCACAACTAAGAAACCATATCCAAAGTTTTTTAGTTGTCCGTTCTTTGCTCTAGTTAGTTGGCCTTTTACATTTACCAACACAGCTTCGCACCAGTTGAAGATGGTGTCTCGATAACAGTCTACTGCCATTCGCATTTGGGATTCGGTAGCTACATGCAATGATGCGCTTCCACAGAGTCTGGTGATAGTAAATGCAATCACTTTGAGTTCAGGACGGGAGATAGTTTTGATATCAATCCCTTTGTCCTTTGTTTGGTCATTACAAAACTCTAGTCGGAGACTATCGACAGACTGGCCACCTGGCCTAGTCCCGAATAGAGATAATTGTTCACCTCTCTTGGGCAAACCAGTCAAGAAGTAAATGTCCTCTAGCTCGATTTCGAGCTGGTGGCCACCAATAATGAAACACTGGTCTTGTATATTCCATCTGTCCACCAGCCACTGCAAAAAGTCTACTTGGGCCCTCATGCCAGGTATGGCCCAGAATTTATATAGTCCGCATGCTTTTAATGCCTGTATTGAAGGTGGGTGAATTAATGTAGCTAGATCCACATCTTCGTGCTCCCGTTCCCGCCAAATGAGCATTGTGTATATCCTACATTGCAAAAACGGCGGATTAGAACATTTTAGTTCAAAAAAAATTTGGGCGAAAATGAAAAAATTGAAGTTTTAAAACCTATTTTGCAGGGTCTGCACCCACTAGTTAGGGACAGTGCGTAGGTCCGCACTTTTCCCAAGTAGCAAGTGCGGGCCCCTGGCTCTTTCCGTTGCAGGAAAAATTCGGGGTCCGCAAGTTTCGCATGTTGCGCCTGCGGACCTCGCGAGCGGTCTTTTAAACTAATTTTTCTCTAAAAACTCAAAATGGAAGCCTAAAAACGAAATTCAAACGGTTGAAATGCAAGGTTAAAGTGATGTGGATTACCTGGAGCTGACGGTTTTCGGTTCCAACATACGGATTTTCCGCAATATTCACAGGAAGTTTCTTACCCAAAAGCTCTCTTTTCTCACTCTGAAGTCAAACGGTAAAAATGAATTTACAAAAGCCCTTTTTATAAGCTTTTTTGAATAAATGAATTTTTAATTTGTTTATTTTTCACTTTAAAAAGGTAACTTTTTGATGCATTTTTATTTATTTTAAACAGGTATGAGTAATGTTTGAGTTTTTCTGCAGAATATTGGATTTTTAGGCAAAATTGATCATTTTCAACAAAAAACATTGGAGTCCTCTTTAAGCCCTTTTCTTACTCGTAAAATATGAAAAGATTGTCGAGTTTTTCTTTTTAAGCTCGTTAAAACGGAATTAAAAGGACGGTCGACTTACAGCTCTTTTCTGACCATATAAACATGAAAAGATTGCCGGGATTTTGTTGTTTCAAGTTCGATATTGGTTATAAAACGACGTGTCTTTGATCGCTTTTTTACTTTTTCAGATCAGGGCCACTAATTATGAAAAGTACTCCTTGATCGTAATGGTCAAACGGTTCTCTCAAGTATTATTTTATACTTTTTCGGGCTTGGGAGACACAAATTTACGAAAAATGACAACCATGGAGTTTTCTTAAGTTTTTCTTCTTACTCCTTAAAAATGAAAAACTCCGAGTTTCGCCTATACTGGACTCGTTAAAATTTAACAGTAAAGGACCTGTTCAATTTTAAACAGGAACGGACCACTCCTTCTTAGGGTTCGAATTTTAAACTAAGTTGGACTCATCCGAAGGATGAGCTTATACCCAAGCAAATGTTATCCTCCTCAAGCTTGTCAAAAATAAAGAGGTACTTGCCAGAAATGGTAGGGGAAAAGAGAGAAAAATGAACCTGTTTGTTATACTTTGTGTCTTACAAAAGCATTCAACCACTCTTGAACACGACACTTTTTGTTCACCTGGGTTGGGAAATCCTTTGCCTAACAGTTAATCAAACCATATTAAAAGTCTTCATCCGGTTTTTGGGTATTAGCTTTGGGTCAATTGTCACCAAACCATCTGCAGTGTCGTTATGTGTTCAAGAGGTAAGTTCAAATAAACCATTCATCTGCAAAATATCCATCATCCATCTTGACCATCCCTGAGTTAGTCCTTGCCAAATATATTTCTTCAAACTTGATCTATGATTTCGTGTTGTGGGCTTGCCTACGACAGATTGCTTTCTATCAACTTCAGCTCATTATCTAGAAAGATGATCTAGAAATCGTCAGTACCTTGGAATCTGCATGCCTCAATGGCAGGTTTCTCGCCTTCGACGACAGGTTGCATCATTAACCTTCGATCAAAGGATTTTGTGACATGTTCGACATCATCTCATCTGTTCACATTTCATGGATTGTACTGAGTACTTTGAGAGCCATTGACATTACTGGTGGTTTCTCTCACACTTGTTAACAGTTCACATCATTGACTACTAATCAAGTGGTTTCTACCATGTTCGACTTCGACACATTCATTCACATGGATAGAATCGTACTAGTTCGGGAAGCAGAAATCAAGACCTTGGATCTAGTTTCCACCATCCAAGCTGCGAGGAATTTTGTTATTCATTATATAGTGGACTATTCATAAATAGATAGCTACATCCATACTGTGTCTACATATTTCTATACTTGTGATGTATTACAAAATCATTCCTATATCAGAGCAGTTTAGTTAGTTTTCTAGTCAGTTTTGATCTGAGTATGGGAATGCCTACCTCAGCGATGATATGTTCACATATATATATTTTGTATTGAATGTTTTTATAGGTTCTGACCAGGGTGTCCACAGGATGATCCTTGAAATGATAAAGTACTTCACTCTTCTTAGATGACAAATACTATCCTCATCTATTACAGACTTCGCACTTTAGGGGGCAATCTGTTGCACAAAATATTGTCACCATGACATTCTGCAATCAGTGTGAGTCTATCACCACTCATACTTTCCTCCTTTGCAAGTCTTAAACCTCAGTTCTTCATGTCAAGCCTTGAAAAATAAGAGAAAGCCCTTAAAAGTCTCTAAAACTCTGGTTCTGCACTTTCTCTTAGCATTACCTGCGGTCCCGCACCCACTGGTCATGTCACCTGTGTACCTAACCGCTCTATTTCTGTGTAATGGGTGCGGACCCCTGTAAAAGTCAAAAAGGCGCAAGTACATTCTTAAAAACTCACTTTGGGTTATTTCTGGAAGCTTCTAGAGGGAATCTTGAGGTGGCAAGTTCGCTCCTTTAAGGTGCCTGCATCCCATACCTAAAGGAGCTAACCCCTTGATGTGAAGAGCTTATCCCTTTGAGGGAGGACTCTATCCCTTCATAGGTGGACCTGTAACTTCCTTCCTCTGCACTATAAAATGAGGCATTGGGCTGGTTACTGAGGAGGTTGAAAGCTGAATATTTTTGAGGTGAAATGCAGTTGGAATTTAGTCTTCCTAATTGAGCTTGAGAGGAGAGATTACATACCTTTTTTGATCTCAATTGGAAGAGTGTGAGGCTTGTCAAAGTAGAGGAGATTCTTGTTTGGACCCTGGGAGGAGCTTGTACAACATCAAGGCACCAAAGGTTGTAAAGTTATTCTATTCTTAAAGTTAATACAATCAAGTTTATTTTTCTCAATAAGCTGTGTTTTATGGTTTATTTCATGGATTCCTTGATCACCATGATGAATATGATTTATTATATTAGCTATGCAGGTGTTATTTGATGTGTGCTTGTTTGTGATTACAGGTTCTTAAAATGAAACTTTTTCGGACGGTCGAAGCATGGCTGCCACAAACTAGCATTGGACTTAAGGTAGGGTCTAAAACACCTCTTGGTTTTTATTTATAAATCGCAATATATTTAAAGAAAGGTAGATTTGCTTGTCCTGCTTGTCGCTAGATATCTGTTGATACTAGGGAGATCGGTCTTGTCCGCAAGAACTACCGACAGATAAAGATCGAGAAATTTAGTTGTGGAAACTCAAGATGGAGGATCTATTAGTGGATAAAGATCAGTGGATCACGGCAGATCCGGGTACTAAACCAATGGGAGTGTCCAATGAAGAATGGAAGAAGTTGGATCGGAAGGCAAAAAGCACAATATGATTGTGTGTCTTAGATTCAGTATTGCTGAATGTATCAAGGGAAGCTACGGTGAAGGCTTTGTGGGACAAGTTGGGGACCTTGTACCAATCTACGTCTCTGGTGAATAAATTGTTCCTCCGGAAAAAGATGTATAACTTGAGGATGAAAGATGGAGACTCAGTGACAAAGTATCTGAACACATTTAATACTATGGTAAGTCAGTTATTATCTGTTGATATTAAAATTTCAGATGAAATAAGTGCATTAGTTTGTTGTGTTCTCTACTAGATTCGTGGGATAGTCTGGTTATTGCAATAGGTATCAATGCAACTGCCTTGCAATTTGATGAAATAGTCTCATCCTTGTTGATGGAGGAGATGAGACAGAAAAAATATGGAGAGACAGAATCGTGATGCCTTGTCTGTATGAGGACGGTCTCAGAACAGAAACAAAAATAAGTCATCGAGTGGGAGATCTAAATCTAGAGGGAGATCTAAATCTCCAGGAAAACATGTAAAGGTGGTCTGCTAGAAATGCGGAAAGGAAGGGCACTACAAAAGGGACTGTAAATCTAAAGCTCCTGACAAAGGAAAGGGATCTGATGATGCTCCTTCCGCAGAGGCGAAAACCACCTCAGATGAAGGTGGGGATGTGTACTTGGCTTCTTCAAGTACACATGTAGATCATGAGGCATGGTTGATTGATTCAGGTGCATCCTTTCACTTCACTCCCCATAGAGAGTGTTTCTGTGAGTATGAGAAATACGATGGTGGTGATGTCTTCTTAGGGGATGATAGGAAGGCTAGAATCGTTGGTCGTGGAAAAATAAAGTTGAAGTTGCAAGGTGGAAGGGTTAGAACACTTCCAGTTGTTCTGCATATTCTTGCATTGGCCAGAAATCTGATTTCTGTAAGCAACTTGGATGATGCAGATGTAAAAACAATGTTTAAGAAGGATACCTGCAAGATGGTTGAGGGAGCACTGGTATTGATGCGGGGAGTTCAGATTGGAACTCTGTACAAGCTACAAGGTAACACAGTTGTTGATGGGTGCAACAGTTCTGTGGTTCCTGAAAGTGGAGCAGAAAATCTAGTGGTCTCTGGAGAGAAGACCATGTTGTGCCATCAAAAGCTTGGACATATTGGAGAGAAGGGCCTTCGAATACTTCATGGCAAAGGTATGGTAGAAGGTATGAGTAATAGCTCTTTGGATTTTGATTTCTGTGAAAATTGTGTATATGGGAAGCAGAATCGGGTGAGTTTCCCCTCTGGTGGTAAGAGGGCGAAACAAATATTAGAGCTTGTGCACAGTGATGTATTTGGACCTGTGAAGGTTCCATCACTGGGTAAGTCTGTGTACTATGTATCATTTATAGATGACTTCTCAAGGAATACATGGATATATTTCCTTAAGAAGAAACCTGAAGTCTTTGACAGGTTTAAAGAATTTAAGGCTCTAGTGGAAAACTAGACAGAGAAGAAGATAAAGGTGCTGAGGACAGATAATGGTGGAGAGTTTTGTAGTAAGGAATTTGAAGAATTCTGTAAGAAGTGTGGCATAGCACGGTAGAAGACTACTCCATATACACCTCAACAAAATGGAGTTGCACAAAGAACGAACAAGATGTTGATGGAAAGGGCAAGAAGCATGCTTAGTGGTGCCGAGTTAGGATAGGAATTCTGGGCAGAGGCGGTGGAGACAGCATGTTACCTGGTCAACAGATCACCTTCATCAGCGTTGGAGGATAAGACTCCACAAGAGGTATGGATTGGTAAGAAACCCTCTCTTTCACATCTGAGGGTATTTGGATATGATGTATATGTACATGTTCCAAAGGAGAACGAACCAAGTTAGATAGTAAATCTGAAAAGTGCATCTTTATTGGGTATAAGGATGGTTTAAAGAGTTATAAGCTTTAGAACCCAGTAATAAGGAAAGTTGTGTACAACCGAGATGTGGTGTTTAGAGAGGTAAAAGATGTTATTAAACATGAAGTCCATCCAAAGGAACCTGAGAAGATAGAGTTTGAGCTAAAGGAGGAAGAATCTGACTCTACAACAGAGGAAGAATCAGAAGATGAAGAGCCACAAACTCCAGGTGTGAGAAGATCAGTTTGAGAAAGAAGGCAACCAGAAGGTATAGTCCATCTACTTTCTGTTCAAATTTTTCTTTATCTATTAATGATGATGATCCCAGAACTGTGAAGGAAGCAGTAGATTCAGAGGATGGAAAACTCTGGAAAGAGGCCATGGTTGATGAAATGGCATCTTTGCACAAAAATGAGGCTTGGGATCTGGTGGAGTTGCCGGCTGGAAGGAAACCCATTGGCAACAAATGGGTGTTCAAGAAGAAGACAAATTTAGAAGGAAAGGAGGAGAAATAGAAAGCTCGCTTGGTAGCAAAAGGTTATTCCCAGGTGCCAGGAATTGATTTTGGTGATATTTTTTCTCCTGTTGCCAAGGTAACTTCTATTAGATTACTTTTATCTGTTGCTGCTACTTTTGATTTTGAGGTAGAACAGATGGATGTGAAGACAACATTTCTTCACAAGGATCTAGAAGATGAGATCTACATGAAGCAACCTGAAGGTTTTGTGGTGAAGGGTAAGAAAGAACTGGTATGCAAGTTAAAGAAGTCTCTGTATGGGTTAAAACAATCAACAAAGATGTGGTATCAGAAATTTGATACATTTATACGGGGACTTGGCTTCACCAGAAGCAAAGAAGATCACTGTGTGTATTTTAAATTAATTGGTGACCGTGTTTTTTATTTGGTCTTGTATGTGGATGATATGTTGTTGGTTGGAAATGACAGAGAAATTATCCAGGATTTGAAGACCCAATTGTCCTCCAAATTCGACATGAAAGATATTGGTGCTGCAAACTATATTTTGGGCATGGAAATTAAAAGAGATCAGGCAAAGAAGAAGCTCTGGTTAAACCAAAGGAAGTATGTCGAGACATTATTGCAGAGATTTAATATGCAGGATAGTAAACTAGTGAAGGTTCCTATTTATGTAGGTGTGAGGTTATCTGCTGAACAGTGTCCCAAGACACAAGAAAAGGAAGAGGACATGTCCCGTGTTCCACATGCAAGTGAAGTCGGTAGTCTAATGTATGCAATGGTCTGTACTAGACTAGACATTGCACATGCAGTGGGAGTATTGAGTAGGTTTATGTCAAAACCAAGAAAGGAGCATTGGACAAGAGTGAAGCGAGTTTTTAGTATTTGCATGGCACTAGTGATTATGGTTTGTGCTACCAAGGAAGACCGGGATTGGACAGAGTGTTGGATATTCGTGGCTTTGATGATGCAGACTAGGCTAGAGATCTAGATCAGAGAATATCTACAAGCGAGTATGTGTTTAACCTATTTGGAGGTGCAGTCAGTTGGATGAGTAAGAAACAATCAGTAGTGGCACTATCAACCACAGAGGCAAAATACATGGCAACCACTCATGCAAGCAAGGAAACAATTTGGTTGCAGAGATTGTGTTCAAGTATGGGGTTAGTACAGGGAGCTATAAGGATAGACTGTGACAGCCAAAGTGCAATTTTCTTGGCAAAGAACCCTGTATATCATTCAAAGACAAAGCACATTGATGTTCAATATCACTTTGTGAGGGATATGATAGAAGACAAAAAGGTGTTGCCGGTAAAGGTGGATACTTCGAAGAATATGCAGATGCATTGACAAAATCTTTGAGATCTGAGAATTTCTCTTGGTGTAGAGAAACAATGGGCGTTGCAGCGCTGGATAAATGACTAAGCTCTCTTGTGGCCCCCTGTGGAAAGAAAACAACAAGTGGGAGAATGTTGGGTTGTGTTATATTCTTTCCACGACTAGCCCATGTAGTTAACTATGGGGTTAGGAGGGGGGCGGAGCCCCCCCTTCGTTGCACTGATTGCACAGCGGGGGGGTCACATGGGGTTTGAGGGGTGCAGGTAACCCCACTCTATGGGGTCCCCCCAGAAAATTTTGGTTTTGGAACCTATGTTAGGTTGGGCAAACCCACCTATGGTTTTGTGCATGATTTTCACACATGCTTTTGGATGCGATGGTTTTCATTCCATGGTTTTGGATGCGATGGTTTTCAGTCCATGGTATTGGATGCTTCGGCATGTATAAATATGTATTGTAACTTTGAAAGGAACATAATGAAAAATCAAGATGGTAGTCCCAGTTTTGGGATCTAGGGGAAAATCTCTGTGTATATGTGTTATGCTCTCGCATTGTTTATTTTTTGGGTTTTAGAATTCGTATGCAGGTAATTTTTGTACGGGGTTAAAACCTACAAATACCTTGGACTAAATACCTCGGACCAAAACCTTGGTTTTCCACCATGTACGCGCTTTTCCTTCTGTGAAAGTGTGTGTATACATATACACTCCTTTTGTTCTGTTAACCTGCGTGTATATGCTTCTTGGACAAGGTGAACCAACGTATACTTCTTAGACTACTCTTCATCAACCTTTTCCTTCACCTTCTTTATTTTGATCAGAAGACCTTAGTTCCATCTTCCTGTTATTCTGTACCAATTCCCTGTTACCTCTTAATAGACCTGTTACACTCCAATTTTCCATATTACTTCTTTGAAATTCCATGCATTTTGTCACATCTGTAAACACAGCTGCCATGCATTCTGTCACATCTGATATCTCTCTTGCAGATTCATCTAGTTACGTAGATTCATCTAGTTACCATATACAAGTGAGTTGTTCTACTACAAGTGGGTTTCCATCAAGTACAACACGTGCATCATAATGCGAACACATTCATCACACTAGTGAGAACATGCTTATACCCACCCTAGATGTCCTACCAACTCTAGGGGCATTTCCCTAGAAAAAAATTTGACTTCCACCACTTGCATTACAACTCCAAACTTGGGTAGTTTAACTTATCCACCCATACCATAAATTATCATTATCAGAACCCACCATACTATAGTCATCTTTGTTCCTTCACCATGATTCCCTAAATCATCATTTCAGGAAGTTGGCACTTCTTTCTTGTTGAATCCAACACACATATTCTAGGATCAAAGTTGTACCTTGGTTGTTCCCCCTTATGGGACATCCTCAAGTGGCACAATGGGAATCGCTATCGCTCGATGATGTCATCGGTCTCCCTGAAATTCGACACCAACAAAGTTTATCATGTCAGGGTAGTATGATACATTGTGACCATTGTAATTACCTCATTTAGCAGAAGACCTGTACATCATTTAGCATCTCATTTAGTAGTTCTTACATTTTGATGCATAAGAGGTACCCAGAGTCGAAGACCCATGCATCTTTCAACACTTCATTCAGTATTGTTTCACTATAGATGCATGGGGGCACCTAGTTAATTCTATTTGTCAGAGGCTCCCTTAAGGGCGTAAGCATTTATCATCATCAACCATCAACATACCAGCCACATCAACGCTAACTTGGAAGGAACACTTCCTATATGATTTTCAGAGTCAATCATTAGTTATCATAATGAGAATGGGACATGTCTGCCTCATACAAACATTTTTTTTCTCAATTTCTCTAGAGCATGATTATCTTTAATTCTCAATCAAGGATTTTATCTACTCATCTCCACTGTAAGTTTCTCTCTTTTAAGAATTTGATCATACTCTCATTCAGAATAGAAAAACATGTTGTATTTCATATATATGCTTGCCCCTAACCTCATACATCAAGGGGAAATTGTTAACACGGAAAAATCGTACACACATTTGTACAATCTAGATGACACCTAAAGTCATCTAGCAGAGAATATATGTGATGGATTTCCAGCTGAAAACATCATGAAATATAAAAATAAAAATTTCTCCAAAGGTTCTAATTATAAATTCTACCCGCGTGGTTCATCCAAACGCAGAAATTAGTGACCGCGTGACTTTTTCTTCGATAGTCATGTGGTCAAACAATATTATGAATCAACAAGTCCGACACCACTTTGCACACTTGGAATTGGGATTCCCTGATATGTACCACCCAAGGATAGTTGATTTCGTTTCAACTTGGAGATATGCAGCCCTTAAGGGATTCTCTTGTCCTACTCAAAAGTTATTTTCTCATTAATGAACTAAGGGAGGGAAGAGAAGTTAAAAATTATATATAAATAGTGAATTGGAAGACCAAAAGCAAGAAGAAGTAATGCATTGTTATGTTGGAAAAATTACTCCACAACAATCCAACATTTCATAAAGAAGAGGATTTCACCATTGAGAGATTCTTGATACTTATTTGAGAGAGAGATGAATCTTGCAAGGAGATTGAAGAAATAAAATTCCTTGTTGAGGATTTTTGAGCACAATTGCCCAAAAATTCTCTCCAAGTGTTTGGAATTCATCTATTGTATCTCTTCTACTTTCAGAAATCAATAAAGAGAGCCCTTTTCATAAATTTTGTTGACTTGTTTGCTTCATTAATATTTGTTCTTTGTTTTATCTCACATAGTTTATTTAGTTTATGTTTATGTATGCATTGCTTCCATTGTTTCAGTGCTTTGTTATTTAAGATGTCCACTAAAAGCAACCAACTGTCTGTTGACTCCTTGTAGGTAACAACCAACTCCAAGGGAAGTTTTTTTGGTACTCCATAGTAGCAAAAACACAACAACACTATCAATCAGCAGAAGACACCAACTTCTAGCCAAATTTGGAAATTGTTTGAGAACTATTGAGCCTTTGAACCAAGTTCCAATAATTTTTTGTCATCTTCAAACCACTATCAGTTTTCAGTCATCTCCATATCTATATTTTTGAACACTTCCAATTAGTAGGAGACATCAAATTCTAGCCAATTTTGGAAATCTTTCTGGAACTATTGAGCCTTAGAACCAAATTCCAAAATGGTTGATAATCCTTAAACCACCAACTAGTAGAAGACTTTGGATTATGTTAGCCACTGGGTTTGTAGTCATCCCAAAATCACCAAATTCATAGAGCATATTCAGCCATTTCCGCTTATCCCAAGAACCCATTCAAATTAAGGGGGGAATTTTAAACACCTAATCCATTAGGGTTATGGTGAGGAATATGAATTCTCATTGGGAATCCAAGGGACCTTGGACGAAGAGTCAAAAGTTCATAAGGCCATGTATTTTTATGTGTATCGTTTGAATAAAATGCAAATTCATGCTTATCAACTCAATCTTCTTTTCATCCGAATAGCTTTTTACACACCCTAGATAAGAGATTCCCTAAAGATATATCAATATGCAATATAATCATGAAAATATGAAGCACATAAAGATTGAGTTTTGAAATCATGATTATTAATCACCCCAATATCTACGTCATTAGGGGTTCAACTCAACACTAAGGAACTACTTAATTCCTAAGATTTATATGAGGAAATTTGATAACACAATTACAAAATGCATATAGTAATTACAAAAAATAATTCTCAAAGTAAAGAACATTCTAGATCTCTTTATGGGAAATTTAAAGGACAACATTCAATATGAGGTGCATCACTTAATTTATTAGATCTATTTATGGGCATTTTAAGGGACAACATTCAACATGAGGTGCATATCTTTTAATCTAAATCCCCAAAGCATGCTTCTAGTGTGGCTAAGAAATTTGAAAGAAAAATTATCGCTACTAACAACTACAGAAAACACCATCTTGTAACCTTATTCAACGTATAATATTGACACTTGAATGAAAGGATGAAAGAAGGGAAAATATATTGTGTTTCAATTGCGATAACAACTATGGTAAGACCTATTGTAGGAGGCACAACAACCCCCTTATTTTCTAAGTATCATATATTCCTAGAGGAAAATAAAGGTCCCACCTACTTTTGAGTCTTGTCACATAACTACTATACTTTTGTGTCCCTTTCCTCAGATGGATTCATGATTCCTTAGGCTTGGTCATTGTTTAAGATGAAATTAAATCAAGTTTTTTGAATTTTCTTCCTCCAATGATACAAGGCTTAGAAGCCCTGCAACCCAGTGATATATTTCCTTGAATTTGCATAATCTAGTGATACAACGCAAGAAACTTGCTCAATCTGGCAAGAAACTTAACCAATGATATAACCTTTTAAGAAGTCACTCAACCTAGAAACTTGCCTTGCAAACTTCTTCCTTTCAGTGATATAGAGCTAGGAAGATGCTCTTGCTAGTGATATAGCATCCTCATGATCACTAGTCCAGTGATACAGTGTTTGGAACTTGCTCTCTCTCTCTCTCACTACACACACACACACCCCCCTCTCTCTCTCTCTATATATATATATATATATAGAGGAGGTGGAAATGGCTCTGAATTTCACCAAAGTTTTTACCTTGTGGTCATCATTAGGGTTTTGGTTAAAACATCCATAAATCTTCACATCATCGGTCTGCAGTCATGAGAAACATTAAGGAGTCGTTTTCGGTTGTGGTGTGGATAGAGAGATTCATAGTATTTGAGAAACGCATAGTACATGTTAGTCAACCTGGTGGATTTAGAGCGAAGTGATTTTTTGCTGCTAAGATGGGTGAGGAGCTAGTGGAGTACTCCTCTGATTCATTGGATTCGGTGGCCATTTGGAAAAAATATTCACATCAGCCTTTCGGTATGGAGCTACTAGGAACAAATGGTTCATCGGCGCTGTAGGTGGTCTCTACTAGTGATGAGCCTCAATATTTCAGAAAGGATGTTGCGACTCCTAGGGCTACCAACTTTACTTTATCAACCCGGGGTTTTGTACAAACTTAGAGGTGTCAGTGCTATATGCACAATAGATGCAACAATCTACTCTTGTCACTTTTCAATTGGGGCGATAGACCACTAGGGTTTTAAGACAAATCTTCTATTGACTAGAAGGAGTCTGACTACATATAGTGAATGTACAACTAATCTTTAATGCAAGAAATAAATGATTTCCTATTTAGGAAATGGAAGTGCTGAATGGAAAGTGTTATGAAATGCCATGAAATAATCTAGCTAAGAAACGACACACATTACTTGTAGAAAAGAGCTAATCTAACCTTGCATTATATCATCTGGCTATTTGGACTAAGTGGACACGGGAAGTTATCCTATCACTCTATGACTGATTTATGCATGGACTAGCTATCTCAGGTTGAAATGGCAGAATAAGAGTCTTTTGATTTTTTATTTAGAAATGTAAATGCTAAGTTAAACAATCTGATCTTTGCAGTGGAGAAAGGCATGGAAGAGCTTGTCTAAAATGGCACTCATAGGCATGGAAGTCAAGTGGAGGGCCTACCCTATGCTCATACTATAATTTCTGCTCAAAACAAGTATAAACATGATGCTACAAGAACTACTACAAGATGTCCTAGTTTACTACAGGATGTCTTGGTTTTCTATAGGAAGTTAGCTGAAGGCCATAGGAAGGTAGGGAAGGTGAAATTAAGTGTTGGAAAGATGTATGATGGTGAAATAGGGTGTAGGGAAGGTGCACATTACCCAAGGCTCAGCCCAACACTTCAGGATGGTTGGATTTGCCCAAGGTGGTTGTCCACGGTGGCTACAAAATAGAAATTTGGATTAGGGGTTGGTAGGCCTTGGCAGAAGGTGGAGAAGACTTAGATGAGGCTAGTGGGATGAGTTCCTCCCTGCAGATCAACAATCCCTACAACAAAACATGTTCTTCTCTTCATTTATGCATAACTTCATATAAATAGGGAAAATATGAGTTGAATTTGAGAAAATTGATTTATTGATGGCTAATGACTAGATCTATGAAATGAAATGCCTTATTAAACTACAAAAAACTCAAGAAACAAATGACAACTTCAGGTTCTTCCAAGAAATCATAAACAATGATCTATTCAACAATGAACCCTAAGTTATGCAATGATCAAAAGATAAATATGTTTTTGGGGTTGTGAGAGTGGGGCCCTCAAACCATGATCCCATGAGGGAGATGAGGAAGAGGCCATTGCCATAATATTTTCTAAAGTCATCTTTCTCACTACTATACCACTGATCTACTTCTTCAACTAATGGAAACAAGACTAAAAAGTCATTCAAATACTTGTTAAACTAAACAAAGCAGAAATAACTTCAGCAACTAACTATGATTTTAATATAAGAATACGTGTACAAAAAGAGGAACCTATGCTGCTCGGGTTAGGCCTGAATCCAAGAGCTTCAGCACTTTGAGTCAACTCAGTGCTGGATCAATGCAAACCTTCTCATTATCATCAAAATGTCAAATACAACATAAGATTAATAGTCACAATGTTTCAGCTCTAAATTGCCTCTAGGCTACAACAAAAAATCAAATCCTAATGAGGCACTTGTCCTTTTTATTTATATAAACTAAAGCTACCAACAACTTCCTAAAAATTAGGGAGACTTGGCTCTCAAATTCGAGAATGACTTGTCTTCACTATCACTGGCTTGGCTGCCAATGATCTCAGTTGGCTTCGCTGCTTGTAACTCCGAGCTGATGAGACATGGTGGGTCAATCTTCGAATGATTTGAGGAGTTAAGGAGGTAGACAAATCTCCTAAAATCCCTCTTTCTTGTCCACTTTGAGTTCTTGCACTTAAATTAGCCCAAAATTTCTCCAATTCCTACAATTAATGCATATTAGGCCACATGACATAACATCTCACCTTTACCCTTCTCACTAACCAAAATATAATAAAATATGTAAGTAAATGTGAGAAAATTTGATTTTAATAAGTTGGAGAGTGGCATTAAGACCCATATAGTTTACCTATTGATGAGCCTCATCATCACCCCCTACTGAAGGTGTTTCTCATCCTCTGAGCAACTTAGTCTATGTCCATATCTTTCATAGCTCTTGTGGCCTCTCTGACACACCTAGCCTTTGTTGATGGAGTTTCCTCTTAAGGATAGAAACCTGCATGTTTCTCTATTTCTTCCCAGTGCTTTCTTTCCTCCTCTTCCTTCCTACCTTCTAACAGACCCAACAACAAGGGTGGACTGAGTTTCAAACCAATCCAATTTATTTTTAGTCTCTGCATGGAATTCTTATACAGTGGGGTCCTTTCCAGTGCATTCCTCAACCTCTCAGGGGAATGGTACTCTCTGATCCTTAGACTATGTGGTAGGTTGCTCCATCTCCTCTGGCATGCTTGCTGGCTTTCATTTCCTAGCAACCTCAAGGTGTTTTCAAAGTGGGTGATGGCATGTTCTTGTGTAGTTAGGTATCTTGGTGCAAGTTTGGCATCATTGGAGATGATGTTGTGGTTGCTAATGACAACCATGGAATATACATGTTCTGCTCTGATGCAAAGGAGCTCCCCTTCCTCTTTTTCCAATATTTTCTTCGCCTCCTTAGCCCTATCCTCCTCATGACTCATCCATGATGCAAGGTCCATTAGTTGTGAATCCTCCAACTTTGTAGTGGGGTCCTACACATTCAAATTTTTTAAGGCCAAGTTCTGTAGGTAAAATTCATATATCATGGCCTTATCTTCCAGGGTTATCTTTTCACATAGTTTAATGAATTGTATATAGTCTTATTAAGGCATATTCCCTTGTTGTGCTAATGTCTAGATATAAAATTGCAACCATTGATCCTTGAGGTATAGTGCATATCATCTTGATGGCATCATGCACTGAAGTACCTCCATGGAGAGGCTTGCCATGGTGGCCAATTGGCTCTCTTTTTCCCACAACTGCCTCCTTAGCCATGTGTTTTCTTCTTGTAGTTAAGATCTCATAATTTGTTCCCTATCTCTCATCTCACTCAACTCCCTGCCCATCTCTAGGAGTTTCTCTTCCATATGGCCCACATCTTCTACCTTCTTTGACTTGACAATTTTCATCTAGTGATGTGTCCTTCCTCTCTCTTTCTCAATCTCAAAGAAGAAAGGGATTGAAAATTTCTTTGGTATTACTCCGCCGCGCTCAATGAACTTGTAGTAAGAGCTCAAATTTGGATGTGGGCTAGGCTCCTACAACTCTTGATATTCCCCCTTAGATGTTTTTGGAGAATTTTCCCCCTCCTGCACTTGTGGTGTTTCTTCCTTGCCTTCCTTCTACCCATGTTGTCCTTCCTGTAGCTTTTTTTGTGTTTCCTATAGGACTGACAGAGTTTCCTGTAGGACTATCTGAGGATCCTGTAGAAGGATTTTTCCTCTCTATAATGGGTTCATAGGTTCCTTCTCTTTCTTTTTTGATGTTGACCTGGTGACAGGCTTCCTAACATAGGTGATGGGAGCCTTTAGGGTAGCTTGTTTCGGATGTTCCCTCTTCAACTTTCACTCCCTAGTAAACTAGCAACTCCTAATTTTTTCGTGAATCCTCAATTATGATGGGAGTCCTTGTGGGTGTTTGTGGCCTCCCCTACTTGATCCTGAAGCTTCTTCTTCTTTTGAAATAGAGGGGAGTCTACCTCTATATTCTCCCTTTTGATTTGATGGGTGTTCTTAGGGAAATCAAGGCAACAGCTACCTCCTTCTCAGTGGGCTCAAGCGTCAACCTTGGAGATTTCTCCCTTTCTTTGGTATGTTCCTCAGGGCTTGCCTCTTCCTTCTTCTCTTCCTCTTCACCTTTCTCTTCTTCTCATTCTTTTCCTTCTTCCTCCTCTGTTTTATCTGTTTCTACCTCCTCTTCTTCTTCTTCTCCTAGCTCCTCTTCACCACTATAGGTTGGGTCCCTACCATATTCAAGGGCTTGGATTTCAATTACAGAATCTCTATCCATGTCTCTAAATGTGGACCATAGAATAGGAATTATTAATTGGCTCAAGGAATCCTCTAATATTAGCTTAATGAGTCCATGACGTGATAATTATTGATGTTTCCCTTCTTGTACCTTTTGGCTCATGTCTATCATTAACTGCAACATTAAATAAGGCACACTGAGCCTTTGGTTTATGGGTAGCTCCTCTCCAAATCTCAACTCCTTAAGGAGTCTAAATTGGTAGTAATAGACTACATTGAGCCTCCCTTCACAAGAAATGTATTTGAGAATGTGATAACTCACCTCATTCCAAGGATAGGGAAAGCTCTCCCATTGGCCCTTCATCATCTAGGAAAAAGGTTTTCTTAACAAAAGTTCTACTAGCCTTATCCTGCTTTCTTCATTGCCCCCCTTGAGGAAGTGTGGTTACTCTTATGATCACCTCAGGGTTGATTGTAATTGACAGCCCCCTCACCACAATAGTAGCACTGGTTCTAGCCTAAGGGTTGAGTGCCATGGGAAATTCCTAAGCTATATCATCATCATACCCTCTGAGCAACTCAAATAATCCCAACCAGTGATGCTTCCTAAATATATCTACCACAGGGGGATGAAGGTGGATCCTGGATGTGTCTGCGGGTTCCATTTTGTTGAACCTTTCTCCCATTTCTCTTCTCTGGTTAACTGATTGTAGGACGTTTTATAGGCTAGCCTTAGCGTGTGTTGAGGGTGACTGAGAGTTTAGAATTTTTGGTGGATGGCTACAATTTTTACCCTTTCCTATCTCCACACATATTTCTTTAAACTTCACAAAACTCTGTCTAAACCCAGACCCACTGTAATTACTATAAAATTTCAGAATTGTCCCTTTCTTTCTTCTCTAGATATCAAGTCAAAAACACAAGAGAGATGGGCCGCCTAAATTTTACTTTGATTCTCTAGATGATGAGAATTGATGACCAACTAGACCCTAGGCACCCCCTTGAAGATTTCTTGTGAATTTCCAATGCTTGTAGTAGCTCCCTGAGTTTCCTGTAGGTTGGACAAAACAGTGTTTGCTTCCTTAATGGATCTCCAAGGTGGTCCCGATATCTCTGATCTCAAAATGAACAATGGGTACATGAAATTTTGGCATTTTTGCTATTTATGGTTGATTCCTTGGAGCGTTGTGTTAGTTGGAAGTAGTATGATATTTCCTCATTGTGACCATTGGTGATCAAGCAACTTCACCTTGTAATTATCACCCACTCTCACATAACTAAATCGACCACCTTTTTTACTAATGCTCCTTGATGTGACATTCCAACATGGCATGCTGACTGGGAGTTTACTTTTTGTCTTCGAGCTGAGGGTGGCCAAGTTAACTGGCCACCTCCAGCTTATAAAAACTTTTTCACATTCCTTACACTTTTAGCATATCGTACTCGGGGAAGAGTTTGGATGAGGTGCCATACTTGTGCCTACCTTTGCTGGCCAATACATGTTGGAGGATGACCTTGTTGTGCTTCTTGTTCAGGTGAGTGCTCTTCTTTGGTATTTTTTGTTGATTTCTTCCTGCTGATGTAGCTGTCTTCTGGTTATTTCCTGTGTGTAGGTATTGGTATCCTTGCTACTGTTGCTGAGCTCTAGATAGGAGGCACACGTCTTGTAGGGATACTGGAGCTCCCTATTGCATTTGTGGTGAAGGAGAATGTAGCAATGGCCTATTGCAATTGTAACACAAGCTGCTACAGGAAATCCTATAGATGTTAAAGGAAACCCTGTAGCTGCCTTTTCTTCATCATTTCTTGTTTTTTTTTTCACTTAGAGGGAGGCTGGGTGGTGGTGTAGGAGTTGAGAAATGGTGATGAAGGAGATGGAGTGATGGGTGGATGAGGCCAATGATGACATGTCCTCTAGATTCTCCCCATTTTTTTTGTATATTTTTTCATTTTCCTGTGTTTTTTTTTTTTTAATGGACATAGGGGTAGGTATGGATATGAGTGGATGTTGGGTGAGAGATGGTGAGGTGTAGGGTCCTCTTTTTTAACCTAGAATAGGCCTGCATCATTTTTTTCCAATTGGGACCCCTTTCCTATAGTATTTCAGGACATCCTGTAGTACTATAGGATCTTCCTATAGCAGCTACAGGACATCTTGTAGAAAGCTAGAAAAATACTCAAAAATTGGTTTTTGATGCCTGAAAGTGGAAATGGATGATGGGGACATGGTAGGCATGTATGAGATGAAGTGGATGGAGGAAGAATTAAGGTGATGATTGGCTTGATTTCCCTAGAAATCTGAGTCCTTTGTTGTCTTTAAAAACCTGCAAAATGACATAATTTTATTAGTGGGCAAGTTTGAGATCCCTTCCATGGCATTTTTTTTTTTGAAAGACACACATGTCACTCCAAAGGAGGTTTTCAGCCTTTATGCCTGCCCTAGGTGCTTCAAGGGAGGTTTTCAATCATGGATATTTTTATTTTCCTTTTTCACTCCCGGGATGCCTCAAGGATGTTTTCAACCCAAGAGTTGGCCTCAGGTGCCTCAGAGAGGTTTTCACCTATGTTCCTTATTGTTTTTTTTTTTTCAAAAATAAAAACAGTTTTCAAGAATTGGGTGAGCTGGACGATGAGACACTTCCAATCACATTCACTTCCTTACTGATGGTATTGATGAAATCCTCCCTTGACATAGGTATTTTATAGGCTTTTAATTTGTACCCATTGACAAGTAAGGTGATAACTTCTTCATCAATGGTCCTGATTTTCACAGGCCCATTATCATGACACTTTTCTATCATATATGGTCCCAACCACCTAGTCATCATTTTCCTTTTAAGTCCTTGATCCTGGAGTCATATAGCAAGGCCTAATCTACTTCTTGAAAAACTTTGTCCTTGATGTTTTTGTCATGCCAAACCTTTCTCTGTACTTGAATAACTTTAGTTTGTAGGAGGGCCTTCATCCTAAATTCATCCAAACCATTGAGTTGGAGCACCCTCTCCTATTGTGCCTTTGTAACCTCCAAATCCAACTGTGCTATTATTCTCAAAGTGTTGTACTCAAACTCAAGGGAGAGTAGAGCCTTATTCCATAGATCAAGTCATAAGGGGTGAAGCCAGTGGTTGTCTTCCATATTGCATTATAGGCCCAAGTGGTCGCCATTAGTCTGTCAGCCCAATATTTTATGTTGCTGCTCACAACCTTGGAGAGGATGATTTCCAATGTTATGTTAGTAACCTCTACTAGTCCATTAGCCTGAGGATGATAAGCAGTTGACTTCCAGTGTTTGATCTTATGTTGCCTTAACAAATTCTCAACCAGGTGTGATGTGAATTGAGCTCTTTGATCAATGACTAGTTCTATAGGGTACCCAAACTTGTAAAATACATTATCCCTTAAGAACTCAACCACTTTCGCTTTTGTTTCTACCTTGACAGCCTTGGTCTCAGTGCACTTTGTCAAATAACCAGTGGATACAATTATATACCTTTTCTGCCCTAATGGTGGATCAATGGGACCAATGAAATCCATGCCCCACTTTTCAAATGGCTTTAGAGTCACCTGAGGTTGCAAAGGAATTTCATCCTTGGGAGTAGGTTTCCCCATTCTCTGGCACTGATCACATTGACTGGTGTATCTTCTTACATCTTGGTGGAGAGTGGGCCAGTAGTAGCCAGTTTACAGTACCTTGAAGGTTGTCCTCTTAGCTGCAAAGTGACATCCACAAGGCCCATCATCATAGGCCAGAAGGATGTCAAATACTCACTCCTGTAGATTTTCCTGTAGATTCACAAGCTCATGCAATGTAAGTCTAAAGAAAGAGACAATAATCTACTTCTACTCTTTACAGTGAAAGCCCATAAAGATCCAACAAAAAAATAATCGACAGGAGGAAGAACATCAATGGAACATAATACAATAAGTATCCGGGGAAAGCCATAGCTCAAAACCCCACTATCTGTATTTCATTAATCAGAATCCAAGATGATAATACAATGCTTGTTCTCACAAGAACAATACCAACACTCAGTAAAATCAATCTCCTAGCTCACAAGCAAGCTCAAGCCAAATATAACAACTAGTACATTGTCCCTGCACTCTAGTCTCAATTGGTTCTTTCTTAGAATCAACATGCATGAGTTTCTGATGAGGGGCCCTTTAGTTAACTGGAGTAGCACTAGTTGAGTGCATTAATGCATCAACTTACTGTTAACTCACTATTAGTTCCTCAAACAGTTTGGAACTAATTTAACTCGACTTAACTCAGTAAATTGAGTTAACTAATTACCACTCATACTTAACTCATCCTAGAACCCTATAATATAGGGAGAACATATACATGACTTCAAAAATACTTCCAACTCAAAATTCCTAAGTTAACTAAGTCAACTCATTCTAGTTAACTATTACAAGTTACTATGAGAATAAAATTCGATTTTCATTCTCAGTTTAATTCAAGGGAAAATTAAACTGGAATTTTTAGATTCTATTTTTATAATTTCTTGTTTCTATTTTCAACAATCCCTCTCAACAAGAAAGGAATTCAACTCGATCCCGATCCTAAACCTTTGGAAAGTTCTACATGAAACACTTCTCTCTAGTGTTGTTGCTCCAACAACTCCAAAAACAAAAAACATCCAACCTGAATCAGAATGATGCCTCTGTCATCAATGTCTCTGACTACTCTTTCCTTTGTCAACTGAAAACTCTCTTCTTTTGTTGACTCTGCCTTTCTACTTGTCAAACCTCTCTATGCTTATTTCGTATCTAACTACTCTAGCCTACTTTGTTCTCTGACTCCATCAATCCCATTGATTCCTCCAGTTACTATGTACTTTGGGCTCCCGTAGTAAGGTACGATCCATGAGATAAAATCACTCAATGGACCTTGTCCAATTTCAGCCCTCTTAGGACTATCACTTCAAATCGCCCCACCTCACACCTGGAGGTATGGCTGCATGTGATCCCTCTGCCCGCTTAGCTCAAAATTCCGCCCTACTGGAGGTTTCTGCATGACTAGATGCCTCCACTCAGTCTCCTTTCATCTTCTCCAATTGTGGCTACTCCACAATTGTCTGAGACTGCTTCTTCTGTGCTTGAGTGGATCTCTCCACTCAGTCTCCTCTCAGCTTCTCTAGTTGTGGCTGCTCCACAACTTCTTGAAGCTGCTTCATAGGCTTCCTCTGTGGCTGCATGTTGAGAGGTAATTTACTCTCCCTCTCAACCGCCAAGTCTCTAACCTTTTCCTTTTCTCCTCAAGGATTTGCATGCATCTTGAACCTCAAGAGCATACATGTTCTTGGCTAGCACACCAATATGTTTCATTAGTCCCGCCATTAAGAAATTTTCTAAAAAAAGATATGATTTTAAATTAGTGATATCTCCCTCATCTGAACTTCGATTCGACTGATTTTTTTTTTGAATTTGGGTATTTTTTTCGCAAAAAATCCAAATCTTCTATTTGTATCTGAAAATTTTGCACAAACATTTTCATATTTGCTCTACAAACTCACGGCCCAAAACTCAAAACTATGAAATCTCCTCTATTATAATGTTCTTAGCTTCAATACCATGTAGATTTTCCTGTAGATTCACAATCTCATGCAATGTACTAAAGAAAGAGACAAGAATCTACTTCTACCCTTTATAGCGGAAGCCCATAAAGATTGAGCAAAACAATAATTGACAAGAGGAAGAACATCAATGGCACATAACATATAAGTATCTAGGGAAAGCCACAACTCAAAACCCCACTATCTGTATTGCATTAATCAGAAATCCAATATGATAATACAATGCTTGTTCTCACAAGAACAATCCCAACACTCAATAAAATCAATCTCCTAGCTCACAAGCAAGCTCAAGCCAAATCCAACAACTAGTACATTGTCCCTGCGCACTAGTCTCAACTGGGTCTTTCTCAGAATCGACATGCATGAGTTTCTGATGAGGGAATATTCAGTTAATTGGAGTAGCACTAGTTGAGTGCACTAATGCATCAACTGACTATTAACTCACTATTAGTTTCTCAAACAATTTGGAACTAATTTAACTAGACTTAACTCAGTAAATTGAGTTAACTAATTACCACTCATACTTAACTCATCCTAGACCCCTATAATATAGGGAGAACATATAAATGACTTCAGAAATACTTCCAACTCAAAATTCCTAAGTTAACTAAGTCAACTCACTCTAGTTAACTATTACAAGTTGCTATGAGAATAAAATTCGATTTTGATTCTCAGTTTAATTCAAGGACAAATTAAATTGGAATTTCTAGATTCTATTTTTATCATTTCTTGTTGCTATTTTCAACACCTCTTCCCTGACACATCTCCTCAAAATTTGATCTGGACCTAGCTTGAAGAGATTGCCCCCAATCCAAGTGAATGGGGCGCTCTTTCTCACAATTCTAGTTTTTTCCTTGGAGGGAAAATTTAGAGAGAATTGTGCAGCCACCAGGTAGTTGGCTATGTTAGAAAACCACAGAGAGAGCACTGAAATAGAAAACAAATGATCATTTGGCAGCTGATCATCAACCATTCCATCGTCACCTACAGGCAAAGCAATTCTAGAAAAAAAATCTACAACTACATTTTCTCTACCAAGCTTATCAATGATAGTTAGATCAAACTGTTGTAATAAAAGAAACCATCTAATGATTTTGGCATTCACATTGGGCTTGTTCATCAAATATTTGATAGCATCTTCGTCAGTATGTACAAGGGTTTGGTAACCAATTATCTAGTGTCTAAATTTGTTTAAGGAATGGACAACAACTAGGAGCTCTTTTTCCGTCACAGTATAGTTCAATTCAGCCTTGGATGGATTTTTGCTAATGAAGTAAATGGCATAAGGCAACTTGTCATTTATCTGGCTTAGAGTTGCTCCTATATCTTTGTTAGAGGCATCAACATGGATGTGGAAAGGAAGAGCCCAATTTGGGCCTCGGAGTATGGGTGCAATAGTCAGCTTGTCTTTTAAGGTTTCTAGGGCCTCTTGGCAGCTTTCTGACTAGCAAAATTCAGAGTCCTTGGCCAGTAGTCCAAACAATGGTACGCTACTTTGTTGAGGTCCTTTATGAATCTCCTCTAGTACCCAACTAAGCCCAAGAAAATTCTGAAATCCATCTACTTTTGAGGAGTAGGGACCCTCTTTATGATAGCAATTTTATTTGGGTCCACTTGTAGTCCTTCCTGGGATATTGAGTGACCTAGAACAATCCTTGATTTCATAAAGAACTCACACTTCTCAGGACTAAGGGATATGTTCATTTAAATGCACTTATTTAATACTTTCCCAAAGTTAGAGAGAGCCTCCATGAAATCACACCCATAGGTAGTGGAATCATCCATATAGATTTATACAGAGTCATGGACTAGCTCAGCAAAGATGCTCAGAACTTTCCTTTGAAAAGTGGCAGGGGCATTACATAATCCAAAAGGAAGGACCCTATAAGAAAAGGTACCCCAAGGAAAAGTGAAGGTGGTTTTATGTTGGCCTCTGGGCTGATCCAGATCTGATTATAACCACTAAATCCATCCAGGAAAGAGAAAAACTTCTTCCCTGCAAGAGAATCCAAGACTTGATCAATGAAAGGTAGAGGGAAATGGTCTTTTTTAGTGGCTTTGTTTAACTCTTTGCAGTCCACACAGATCCTCCATTTTCAATTCTTATTTAGGACTTGTTACACAGCAATTTGTCACCGTTTGCCACCGTCCCTATTACCCCCTCACCCGCACACTGGAGGAATCATTCCGGGACCTGTGAGAAGTGACGTGACCTGAAACCACTTGCATCATATTCCTCTAAGTATGAACTTCATTTGCCTTGAAGACATCTCCTGCAAAATATCCATGAAAACAACTCTTTTTGCATTAGCGCGGATCCACAGTTTACTGCCCGCACCAATGAGGGAAATCCTCTAAAAAGGGCGCGCCATTAGCGCTTTGTCCCAGAGTCGCACTCGCGCCAACCGAATTGAGTAAAGTTTTTAACCAACAAGCTTCCGAAGGTTCTCTTCAACCCATTCACCAACTGAATCTATGTTGAGCTAGGATGGTTTGGCTTCGAATCTCCATAGAAGGGAAAGTGGTTTGCCACCTTTCATGGAAGTTTCCAAGTGATAAAGCCAATCCCATGAATAATGTGGTTGATCCTATCTCTTTCTTCTCTATCTATAAAAGCTTGCCTCTATGCCTTGAGCAAGCTAGTTACAGTAATTCTAGTTCCAGTATAGTGATAGAGAGTTTGAAGTTGTAAGAGCCTTCTTTTCACCCATAAGGCCAAATCTAAGTAAGGAGATTCTTGTCACCCAAAGAGAGAGAGGCTTGTTTCTCATCCCAACAAGCTTTGCAAGACATGTGTAGCTGACTACCCAGCCAAAGGAGGGTTTGACGTCAGAACAATGGTTGTATTCTTCTTTGTTATTTATTAATAATAGATGACTATCATTATGGTTCCACTCTCATTGTCTTATGTTTGATGTTGAGTTATATCTTTTCTGACTGATATATAATTGCATCTACTAGATTTTATGCTTGTATTCGTGTTGTTCTTTGCATGTGCAGGTGTCCAATCACGGAGATCGTGGGGATCGTGACCGGCCGAGGCAAAGGAACGAGGGCGACATCTCTTCTACGAACATTAGCATTGGAATCCAAGTAGGTTCTCACCATCCACCTTTAATTTGCAATTAGGAACTTGCGTGATAGCATTGTTTGATTGTTGCTAGACCCGGTCTAGGCTAGTAGGGATCGTCTCTGTCCGCAGAGGGGATTTACCTCCACAACAAGACTAGAACTAGAGGAGACACCCTTTCACTATCTGAGATGGGGTAAATGATCCTTGCATCCAACAACTTTTGCAGTTCTTATTTAACTATGTCTTTGAGGGTTGGGTTCATTCTCCTCTGAGGTTGGCGCACTAGCTTGCAACCTTCCTTGATGTAAATGTGGTGAGTACATATCAAAGGTTGCAGTCCCTTCATTTCCTTATAACTCTAGGCAAAGGCATCCATGTGCTCTCTTAGCATGTGACATAACTCCTTTTCCTAATGTGCAAAGAGAGAGGGGTTGATTTTCAATGTTTAAGTTGGACCAAATTCTATCATTTACATGAGTAGGACTTGAGTCATCTAGGCTCAAATCAGTCCAAGGGTTATCTTCAGATTTCTTTACTAACCCATCAGGAGACATGGTGTTGGGGGCCAATTCTGGAGGATTTAATCAATCAGGCCATATTCATGAGGTTGCACCCTCCTATAATAGCATATAGGGTACATATTGGCTAGGATCTGGCATGGGATACTTCATCTTCCTCCTCCTCTTCCAACCATATTGGTAAGTCATGCTCTAGATATGGTTGAGTAGGAGGGTACAAGACCAATTGTTTGGACAAATGCCCATTTTTAATGGTCATGTTCCCAGCCCTGCAACTTATGTAAGCATCAGTAGTGGCTAGCCATGGCCTTCCAAGGATGAGAGGATAACCATTGAATTTGGTATTAGGTTGGAGAGCTAAGAAGTCAGTAGGGTATTCCCAAGAATCAATGGAGACCATCACATCCTCAACAACTCCCTCAGGAGCTACTGTGCATATGTCTGCACGCTGCAAGATTGTTGTGGTATTCCTTAATGATCCTTGGAGATTTAGTTTAAGCATGGTCTTAGTCATCAAATTGATGGAAGCCTTATCAATCAAGGTATGGGGGAGAATGATGCCATCAATGTGCACATCTACCACAAAAAATTCCAAGGTCTAGATACTTTGGGCAAATCACTCTCCCCAAAATTAAGTCAAATAGTTGTCTAATGACATTAATGGTAGGGGTGTCTTTCTTTCTCCTCCCAAAATGTTTGAAGCATTTCTCCTTGATTAAATTGTTGTAGATGGGGACATCTTTGATAGCTTGGAGGAGTGGGATTTTAACACACAAGTTTTTGAATTCACCTAGAAGTTTAGTCTCTTATGGGGTGTGATGGCTAGGATGGATTAGTCTCTCAGGAAAAGGAGGTGGATTGTCTTGAGGAACACTCTCTTCCTTTTCCTCTTCAAGCTCCTCAGGTGGAGATGGAGGTTGGTTATCTGGAAGCACTCTTCCAAACCTGAGATTGATTTCTTGAATTTTAACAGCATAGGAAGCGTAGGATGTCTCTCCACTATAGACTTGTTGTGCCTACTTGTTGTTTGGGTTAAGATTTGGTTGAGCATGCAGCTGAGGTTTTTTAGGTGGAGCAGGGTTAAGGAGTTGTGGTTGAGATGGAGATGGAAGCAGTAAGGTTGAGGATTGGTTGAATGCATGCCTCCACCCCTGTGATGGGGTAGTCCATTGAGGTTGTGTGGGAGACTATGGCTGAAATTATTGACTGGCAGGTTGGGAATGGTATTGAGGTGCATAAGACTAGGGAGAAGGTGTGAACCATGAAGGATGAGCAAGAGGAAACCAAGGGGGAATGGATGCATTCTTATTGGTGTTGTAATATAAATAGGATGCCCCTTGCATTCCTTGCTAGTATGGTCGAGGTCCTTGAGGCCTCCTTTGGTTGATATAACATAGTTCCTTTATACACATATTTCAATCCAGGCAAAGAAGGGCACTTGTCTGTGGAGTGGTTTTCCTCACAGACTGAGCAGATATCCATAAGATTCAATGGAAATTCATTTCTAGGGTGCCTCTTAGTGCATCTAGGGAAAAAGACAACTAAGGCTCTTTCTGCTTCCTCCTAATTCCTCTTGATCTGCATGGTGTCCATTTGTAGAGCAAGGGTATGCAAAATTTCACTCTTAAAGTCCTCCAACATGTTTCCAATTTCACTTTTGATGGATGTGTTGGAGGAGGATGAACTGACCAAAGCTTGACTAGCCCTACCCTTCTTTCTGGCTACCCTAGAATGATTTTTGAAAATTGTCTTGATATCATCATAAGATAGCTGGTAGATGTCCCCTCCAGACAACATGTTTAGGGTTTCTAGGATATCTTCCCTGATCCCTCTAAGAAGGACTAACTTGAGTGATTTAGGATCGAGGGTGCATCTGGCCCTTTTGTAGTTGAGTTGGAACATTTCCTCATAATATTCCAAGGATTCATCATGTCCCAAGGTCATTCTGAAGATTTCTTCTTTGGTATCTTGGACCTACAGTAGTCCCTATACTTTTCATTGAAGGATTTCTGCATCTAAGCCGAGGTAGTGATGTTTTCCCCAGGTAAAACCATGAACCAGCACAAGGTTGTATTCTTAAGGGTAGATGGGAACAATTTCAGCTTCTGGTCATCAAATGCATAGTCATAGGTTCTATAGATGACAAAAAACTCAAACAAAAAGGTATCAAGGTCTTATGAGGTTAAGCCATGGAAGTGAGGAAGGGAAGAAGGACTTATGTTTTTCATCCTAACATCTCCATTGGTTTACATGCTGGGGAAAGCACCTTCATTTCTATTTGCAACCATGTTGTAAGTGTGTGTAATGGTTTCTTCTTCTTCTACCCCAATAGGTTCTTCAAAGATCTCTTGTGGCTCACCTAATGGGTCCTCCAACTCCCCTGTAGTCAGAGAGGGAAGTTGACAGCCATTGAAGAAGATGGAAGGTTGGTTGTTTGATGGTGTGGGGGTGTTTGGAAAATCCTAAATTGTCTCTACTCCTATGAGTCATGAAATAATTTTTTTTAAGGTTTTGTCATAATTACTTGCAAAATAGAAAGAAAGCATAAATTGAAACTATCTATTGAATGAAAAATAAAAAGAAGGCAGAAATTGCAACTATTTACTGAATGTCAAATAAAAAGAAAGCAAAAATTACATCTACGTAGACACCTCCCGTGCAACGACGCCTAAAAGTGATGAGCCTCAGTATTGTAGCAAGGATGTTGCAACCCTTAGGGCTACCAACTTTACTTTATCAACCCGAGATTTCGTACAAACTTGGAGGAGATAGTGTTATATGCACAGTAGATTAAATAACTTACTCTTGTCACTTTTCAACTAGGGCGATAGACCACTAGGGTTTTCAAACTAGTCTTATATTGACTAGAAGGAGTTTGACTACTGACAATGAATGTACAACTAATCTTTAAATCAAGAAATTAAATATTGGCCTATTTAGGAAATGAAAGTGATGAATGGAAAGTGCTATGAAATGCCATGAAATAATCTAGCTAAGAAATGACACACATTACTTGCAGAAAAGAACTAATCTAACCTTGCATTCTATCATCTGGCTATTTGGACTAAGTGGACATGGGAAGTTATCCTATCACTCTATGACTGATGTATGCATGCACTAGCTATCTCATGTTGAAATGGTAGAAAAAGAGTCTTTTGATTTTTTATTTAGAAATGTAAATGCTAAGTTAAACAATCTGATCTTTGCAGGGGAGAAAGGCATGGAAGAGCTGGTCTAAAATGGCACTGAGAGGCATGGAAGTCAAGTGGAGGGCCTACCCTATGCTCAGACTATCATTTCTGCTCAAAACATGTTTAAACAGGCTGCTATAGGAGATCTTGTAGCTGCTATAGGAATTGCTACAGGATGTCCTAGTTTACTACAGGATGTCTTGGTTTTCTACAAGAAGTTAGCTGAAGGCCATAGGAAGGTAGGGAAGGTGAAATGAAGTGTTGTAAATATGTCTGATGGTGAAATAGGGTGTAGGGAATGTGTACATTACCCAAGGCTCAAACCTACACTTCAGGATGGTTGGATTTGCCCAAGGTGGTTGTCCACAATGGCTACAAAATAGAAATTTGGATTAGGGGTTGGTAGGCCTTGGCAAAAGATGGAGAAAACTTATATGAGGTTGGTGGAAGGAGTTCCTCCATGCAGAGCAACAATCCCTGCAACAAAACATGTTCTTCTCTCATTTATGCATAACTTCATATAAATAAGGAAAATATGAGTTGAATTTGAGAAAACCGATTTATTAATGGCGAATGACTAAATCTATGAAATGAAATGTCTTCTTAAACTACAGAAAAATCAAGAAACAAAATGAAAATTGCAGGTGCTTCCAATAAATCATAAATAATGATCTATTCAACAATGACCCTAATCTATGTAATTGTCAAAAGATAAATCTTTTTTTGGGGTTGTGAGAGTGGGGCCCTCAAACCATGATCCCATGATGGAGATGAGGAAGAGACCATTGTCACAAGATTTTCTAAAGTCATGGTAAATCTTCACGTAAGAATTGGAGAGAATTTACATGTTCTTTTTTTGGTTTGAATAACCATAATGTTTAAAGATGTTGGAAGAAAAAGGCCACATACAAGAAACTTTTAAAGCAAAAGAGACAAAAAACCAGAGGTCCATTGGATAATGGAAACCATGTTGCAAAGAAGATTCAATTGTTTTGCACTCATTTCCATAAGCAAGGTCATATCATAGACAAATGTTGGACTTTGTATCCAACAACTCATCCACGACATTTGAAGAAGGTGGAGAGAGATTTTGGCAAGAATGGAAAAGGGGATTCCATAATTGATGTGGGTCAAGATGATTCACAAGATGATGTGCAACTGAAAGAAGCGCCATGGAAATGGTTTGGTAAGAGGTGGTTTGATTTCTTATCCAAATAAGGCTTGCATTTCTTTTGTTGATAGATGCAATTATTTGCCTTAAAAATGCATTTCTTTGCCTTATGAATGCATTACTTTTCTGTTGAAAGTATGCTGCAACTTGTATGATGCAAGATGTTGAAAGTGGAGTTCTGTTTGACTCACTTTAATGCAACAAAGAAGGAAATTTGTGGTTACAAGTTTGTATGTGAATGCATTTCTTTTGAAAGCATTCTTGATGTTTCATATTTTCGCCATGAAGGTGTGTGAAATTTGAGTATGTTACTCACTTCATTTGCAACAAATTTTTCATTCTTAATGTTGCATATATTTTCCAAGAAGGTGTGTGAAAGTAGGGTATGTTACTCACTTCATTTGCAGCAAATTTGTCAATTCATCTCTTATGTACCCATACATGTTTTTGGGCTTATTGTACTTGTGTTTATACTTGAGGGAGAGTTGAATAATTGTACACATACATGAGAGTTTTTTTGTGTGTGAGAAGTGGAATTGTTGCTAGTTTAATTGTGTTTAGATACATGCATGAGTGTCGACTTATGTCGATTGTTGTCACATGTATGTCAAATTGACTTGGAAGAGTTGATTTTATCTCCAAAGATGAAAGGAAGTTGTTGATGGATTATTGCATGAGATGTGAAATTCTTGTTGTTTATGCAAAGAATCCTCAAGTTGTTGTACATGCTTATGTTTAGTTCTCAAGTCAAGTCAGTTGCTTGAAGATGATTTTTGTCGACTTGTGTTTAGTAAACCATCGACTAACATACCAAGATTTTTTGCACACCAAGATGAAAGAGTACATGGCGATGTTACATGATGTAACAATTGTTGCTTTGAAGGAGCAAAAGAAGAGGTCGTCGATTTGCATTTCTTGTATAATGTGTTTTTTCCATTTAATGGTTGTATTTGTGACAAGATGTCACAGGATTTTGGAAGGTCCATTCTTGAGCAAGATGTTCATGCTTAGATTTCATTCTCAAATCATGACATGAGCATCATGTTGAACTGGAGGATGATAGGAACAAGAAGCGAAAGTGGACGAGATGCCAACAATTTGCAACGATTATAGACCATTTGTATGTGTTGACGCGAAGATTCTCAGTGGGAAGGCTATCAGATTGTATTAGTTTTCCAAGCACCGAGGGATCGATGTGGTAAAACAAAGGTATTTTGCAGCCAGAAAGTGTCCAGCAAGTGTTGGAGTGGGTCAAAAGCAAAAGGAGAACAGTGGTTGAAGGACATAGCCATTTGCAATGCAAGGCATGTCAGTGTACCCAAGTGGTTGTCATGGAGACATTTCAAGTATAATCAATTGATAGAACTTGGGAAGGAGAAGAGTGTTCAAATCTCATTAGATAACCAACTTCTGTGGGTCCAAAAGGCCATCAGTGGGAAGGAGTGATCAGAATCTGGATTAGGGGCAAAAATTAGCTCAAAAATCAAAGTGCTCAGAATCATGTGAAACCTGAATGACCACGTGTGTCTCGTCAAAACAATCCCAACACAACTTGTTTCGTTCAAAACGGAGCTCCTATGAGGAAGTTTTTCACCAAACATGAAATTTTTTGAAAAAAAAAGGTTGACTGGGCATCCATACAGCCTAGTCAGCAAGGAGAATATTCCTTGGAATATTCCCTAGAATATAACTATATAGGTGGGTGAATCATATGTTGACAAGTGGCATCTGGGCATTGGGCAATTGGTGATGATATGGACCAATGAGAAGGCAACACGTGGCAAGCACAAAGGCCACCACATGCCCCTATAGTGTTATATCAAAATTTTGTGGAGGCATCGGGGTTCGACCTCGCGACCTCCCCTCTACAATGCCCGCATCTTAACCGTCTCACCTACACTTTGGTTCTTAACTATTATGGGTAACCACATAAACTTAATGTTTGATGGTTAAAGGATTGGTGGTTAGGGAGGGCCAGCCCTCCCCATGTGAACACACTACCCGAACCACAGGCGATCACAGCTACGGTTTACAGATCCAGCGGCTCCAACACTTGATGGTTAATCCCCATGTGAATGCACCAACGGTAACCAAAAACGGTTATCGACCGACGTTTAAACAAAAAATAACCATGAGTTTAATGTTACCATGTGACAACACGTATCTGATGGTCAGCGTTACAAACTGCCAGGCAACAGTTATGAAACCACACAGATCGTGTTCACTACCCATGTGTCTGCCTCCTTTAACCACGGGGTAACGGTTAGGCTAACCCCGCAATTAGCATTAATCCACCATTAACCTTTAATTAATCAACAGTTAGTTTTTAATTAAATTGGAGTTAATTCGGCGAAATCCAGCATTTTCGGGCCTGCCTCCAATTTTAGCAGCCCTAACTGGAGTTCTTCCAGATTTGGAAGAGGATTTGTAGGGAAAGTTAGTTTCTCTCATAACTAGAGCATTTTTCGATGAAATGAGGATCAGAAAAAGGTGTTCTTAGCTAATTTTGACATTATGAACACAATGGAATAGGTTTCAGAGGCAATGGGGCACTTTTGTATGTGATTTTTCCACGTTGAAGTTTTATGAAGCCTAGGGCCACCAGGGAGGAGGTCAAGCCCAGAATAGTTGTAGTCTATTTGCAGAGTTTGGAGAGCCATCTTAGGGGTTTTGTGATGCTCTGAGTCCATTGAAACAAATTTTAGGAGTTTTTTTTTCCAAAGAAAAAAATCGAACTTTTTATTAAAATAAAAAGTTACATAGTATATGCATTAAGCATTCAATTTGACTGTATGAAAGTAGATCATACAGCCCGCAGTATACAGTCCTGCCTAAAAGCAGAAAAAGAAAGTGCTGCTCCTATTATCCGGAGTGCAACCCACAAAAAAAACCAGCTGGCCTAAGTCTTCCTGCCCTTCTTCTTCTCCACTTTTCGCCAACCATCCATGTCGGGACTGTGACTTCGTTTATTACCACTTATTTCCAGCTGGAGCTCTTGATCCTTTTCCTCATTAATCTCCTTATCCTTATTGTCCTGATCTTTTTCCTTAGCTGTATTTTTTTCTTTCTTTACTGTAGTTGCCTTCTTGTATGCTGCATCTATGTTGTGCCATCCTTTCGACTTCCTTTGTTGTTGCTTGCTCTTGTTGAGGCTTGGACATGCATTGTACAGATGACCTATTTGTTGACATCCTCGGCATTTGAAAGCTGTATTCTCATAGTTCAAAGGTTGTTTCCACTGTGTATTATTGAAATTCAGGATGATGCTTTTAGGTAGTCCTCGGCTGAGATCTACCTCGATACATATTCTGGCAAAAGTAAATATTCCTTTTATGTGTCTCTCTCTGTCTATCTTTAACATTCTCCCCAAGGTATTTCCAATTGCTATTAGAGCCTTTGAATGCCAAAAATGTAAAGGAAGATTATGCATCCTAACCCATACTGGCATCCTTGATACCACCATGGTGTTGGCATCAAAATCAGGAAACCAAGGGGTAATAAAAAGTCCATCACTGCCCCAGAACCATGGCCCTTGGTTGAGAACTGTTTCCTTTTCTTCTTCTATGTGAAAACATACTATAAAGAAACCCTTAGGGTATAGCTAGATTTGGCATTTTTTTGTCCAAACCGAGTGGATCTATTGATACAATGCATCAGTTCTAGGCCAAAAGCCATTAAATCTACAAATGACTGCATTTTTTTGTAGCTTTGAATATATATCATTTACCTCTGGTATTTCGATGGCGATAGATGGGCTCTCCGGCATTTGATCTACAATGTACTACCCCGGAGGTTCAGTGACAGCTGTGGGATTTTTCCCTTTGCCCTTCACTGCTTCCTTAAAAGACCCTTTGCTTTGCGAGCTAGGTTCAGCGCTTTCGGCTCCTCCTCGTAATCTCATATTGAGAATGATTGTGGAGCCTGGCTTGATGTTGTATTCTTGCATGGTTCTGCATTCCTGCAGCGATCTGCCCTCATTTAACAGGTGTTGTTTCTCAGCCGAGTAGCCAATCTGATCGGCAATATTGTTCTTCAAAATAAATTTTAGGAGTTGTAGAGCATTGTAAACTGTATTTTTTCCATTTTGAGCAAATATAGAGGCCCAAGCGATGGAGACTGGACCAAGGAGATGTAGCCCGGGAGGGGTGAACTCCTTTATCAAAACACTGTGTTAAGTGTTTTTCTTGATGGTTTGTTGTTCATTTGCTTTCTGTTATTCAATACTTTACTTTCATGCTTTTCTGCTCATGATTTCACAGAAAACTTGACATAAAAATTTACATGTTTCTGTTCACAAACATCATAAAGGAACCATGCACGTGAAGGAATTGACAAGCACATTTTTATAAAGCTGAAGTTGAAATGAGCATAGCAAGACTAATATTCAGCTACATATCACCACCTCACCCTTTGACCCCCATTTGACATTTTCCATATGGTAGGTGTTGACGTGTTTCACATGTGGCACTATTGAGATGTATATCAGGATATAGAGATATCGACAAATCTCCATAATGCAACCCCTGCCAAATCTCGATATGTTTATATGACAACTTAGCCTACGACTTCATTACTATGACACTCAATCATAGTTTAAAACATGGCATATGTTGGCCTATCCTCAACCACTTCACATTGTTGACGTGGGTCATGTGTCACTTACAATTGCATGGCTAGCAAACCAAAAATATTGAATATGAGTGACATGTGTCCTCCATCTGGCACAACCACATCATCATGAGTGTCATCACCTTGAAAATGCTCCTCAATGCTTCTAGTACTTTGATACCCAATAACTATGATACTCTAGAGGCTTGATGTCATCAATTGACACACCTAATTAACATAAATGTTTTACATCGAGTGTCAGTATGTTGACTAGAGCCACGTAACGCTGGGGATTCCCATAAAAAGCATGTTTCCAAATCCTCTGATGGTATGATATCCCAGTAAACCCTCTACCTGTTAGCTCTTGTTAAATTCCCTCTTGTCATCCATATGGCCAAGGACTCGGGATGAAGCCTTAACCCCAAAATTTCCATGAAATTCGCTAAATCAAAGGGGAATTCCATCCCTGAATTTCCATAGTGTGTTGCACTAAGGGGATCTGCCTCTTGTCATCCATATGACCAAGGACTCGGGATGAAGCCTTAACCCCCAAATTTCCATGAAATTCGCTAAATCAAAGGGGAATTCCATCCCCAAATTTCCATAATGTGTTGCACTAAGGGGATCTATCCCATATTTCTACCTGGAAATGTATACTTGTAGGGAAAAATCTTAGCCTAATATCCAATCAACTTATCACATGAAGCTAGTGAGGCCATTGCACATAATCTACTCCACCTAAGATCTTCAATTTCTCCCCAAACAGGGAAACCTTCTAACTACACATTCGTCCAAACAAATATACATCTAAACCACTAAGTCCTACTTTTTGGCTTGGCAAAGACCAAAATCCTTTACTCCAAGGCCACTTAAGCTCTTCTTTAAACTTTCCACCAGCTCAAGAGTTCTTTAGTGAACTCTTCAATAATTATCATTACATGTTATGAGAAAACTTTGTCCTCTTGAGTCTCTCAATTCGAAATTAAGCCTTCTATTCACACCTTTGACATCCACACCATTCATAAGATTGATTTCATCAGCTAGCTCAGAGCTTCTCTAGTCTATCTAAGAACATAACACAAACACTAGCTATGACTGGGACTAAAAGTCCTACAAACCCATACTTAATGTGTCATTTACTTCTTGTCCATAATAAGAAAAGCACAACACAAAAGTATATTAAAGATTGATTATCGGAGATATGAGTATTATACATCCATTTTAGCCTGACCTAGTATACATCATATAGACCATGTTGCCCACTAAGTAGACAAGCACATAAACACAACACATTTTAGCAATGATCATTTCTTTCTCATTAACATAGTTTACATTTATAGAGATGGTCTATGAAGGTAATTATCTAATCAAGATCCTTTGATGCCTACAAATGATAAAGGGTGAGCCACAATCCACCCCACCATAGCCTTAGTTACACTATAATATTTCTTATAATTGGCCACCCCCTAGCCAAACCAGGAAGCCACGAGGGAAGTTTGCTCGACAATATGGGGAGGAGTCATCAAGACCACTCTCCTTCATCAAGTTAACTCACAATAATATAAGAATAAGAATATTATATTATTAAAATAATAAACTAAATAAAAATAAATAGTAACAAGGTCCTAAATATAAGGAAGGAAGTCAAGAGTAAAAAATATTCAAAAGGTAAAAAAATAAAGAAAAAATAATTAATATAAACAATAAAGAGGTTAATAAATTTATAGTTGACAAGAGATTAAAATTAAAAGGCCTGGTTCCCGGATGCGGGTGATAAACAAGGACAGTGAGGTGGCAATCGACTGGGTTGGCGTGTGGCGAGACCACATGGCCTTCCGTAGATTGGCACAGTGGTCCAAAATTGGCATTCACAACAGCCATAAATGCACTTTACGCGAGCGCCGTCTCCAACCTGTTAACCGTCACCAACCTCGGCTCTGTGCAAACATGAATCCTTGGGAGAATTTCACCTCTGCATCTGTCCATCAACCTCTGCAACCTCTGCCACTGCAATGCCTCTGCCCTTAAGCCGCGACTGTACCCAACTCCCGCACAACCATCGGGAGACGCTGCCACCTCCTTTGCTGCATTGATTTCGGCCCGGGCATTCACTTCACCAGAGCCTGAATTATCATTTTATCTTCCCTTTGGCCCTGGCCGCTCATCCCTCCGCTGAGCAGTCCGCAAGTTCAATTGTGTCTTTGCACCACATTGTGCCCAATTCCGGAAGGAATTCGCATACTCCTGCAGATAACATGCCAAGAATGCGACACCGTATGCGTAGCCGCAGGGGCAGGAGCTGAGGGAGCCTAAGTCGCACCCAGCATTCTCCTGCTTCAGACACCACTTTCTCCCTGGTAGAGCAAGCCCTCGGGCATTACCCAAATACACGCAGTGGAAGAAGATGCCTCCACTCGGTGCCCCCTGCCTTGCCTCCCAGTAGCTTTCCATCCATTTCTGCCTCGTCTCCTAGAGGCACTCCACCCCTTCCTCAACTGCAATCCCAGAATGCCCAATTCACCTTCTGCTCCACCCTAAACAAGCCCATCATCACGGCCACTATATCCATTCTCTTTCACGAGGCGGAGCAGATCACTGAGGAACAGGCCACAGAGGTTGGTGGACGCACCAGTGCAATTGCAGAGCAGGGAACTATGGGTGGTGGCAGCACCAGGGTAATTGGGGTACCGGACATTGCAGGTGGTGGGTGCACCACAGAAGGATGCAGCCACACCAAAGCCAAACCAGATATGGCTCAGACAAGCATCCAAGGAGCAGGGGAGCGGAACAATGAGCAGAAGACGAGACGTGCAGGGAAGGAGGTGAACAAGGATCAACATGCAGACGAGGTAATGGACCCTTACTGTTGTCTCATCGAGGAAGAACACCTGGCATTGCAGGCTGGCAACACGGAGACCTCGCTACAGGTAGGTGGTGACATGGAGGAGTACAAGTATTTCATCGTGGAGGAACACCCACCGTCTCCGCCTTGTTCCTAGTCTGCCACCTTCCTGCCGCGTGTCCGCCACACAGTATCTGCCACTCAGCCACGCCACACGTCTGCCACTCAGCGTGCCACGCGTCTACCACTCAGCGCGCCACGCATCTACCACTCAGCGCGCCACGCGTCCACCACACAGTCTGCCACTCAGCGCGCCACGCGTCCGCCACACAGTCTGCCACTCAGCATGTTACGAGTCTCAGGTTTTTTGGGACTTTGATTTCTAGTTTTTTGTTTCAATGGGGTTTCGGGGAAAAAACTATGGGTTTTTACTCTTCAGTTGGTTTTTTGTCTCATTAGGAACACTGACAACAAACTGGGTTCTTTGCTGGTTTCCCTTACATGGGCAGCAAGCTAATTTTTTGAACTCTTTTCTGCTACAGACTGGTTTCCCTTCCTGAGCAGTCTAGATCTAGACTTTGTTGGTTTTGCCATTCCTCAGGCATGGTTAAGTACAGGCTAATGCCTCAGTGTATGATATCTTTTTTTCAGTAATAGAATTAGCATAACTTAGAAAAAAAAAAAAATTAAAAGGCCTAGTCTAACTGATAAATGAAATAGACTTTTCCATCATAATCCAACGAAACAATTTCAAGAAAGAATGTGATTTTTTGTCGTATAAAATGCATTTTTGAATGCATAAATGACTTCAACGCCTTGGAAAATCCGTGGGGCACTCGAATTCTATAGATTAAATAAATTAAACTCAAGTTTTTAGAAATCTCTGTCAGATTTTGATTAAAATTAACAACAACAAAAAATGTCGTGAAAAAGGTCATTTCGTCTATAAATTAGACTAAGTCATCAAATATATGAGTTAAATAATAAAATCAAATAAGAATATAAGAATTATAGAAATATAAAAGTATAAATATTTCACTTTCTAGCATTCACTTAACATCTTTTTTCTATTATTGACCTTGCATCTCTAACCTATTTATCCTCCAAAGCTTGATCAAATCTCTTATTATTCTCTTAATGATGAGACACATTTGTTGGCTCAAAACATTGACTGAAAAAATTGGCATTGTCTATAAGTGAGACTTTTTGAAAACTTTCTGGTTTATTTAACGATCTAATTTGTCTAGAATTCGACAGGGATTCATTGAAATCACAAGTTTAACGGGTGAACTCTTCACAATTGAAGTGCCCTAAGGGTTTTTTAGGGTGTCAAATCCATATATGTAGTTAAAAAAACTAGTTTAAACAACACAAATCAAGATTTCAAAATATATTTTTTTTACGGATTTTGCGCCAGAAACTCCAAAACATCTCACATATAGACAACTCGGGAAAAAAAAAATTACGGTGATAAATAAATAATTATTTATTTATTATTCCTTAGTTATTGGAGTAGTCTTTAAGTGTGCCTTTTTGGAGTTTTCGACACATTTCTGGCTAGAATTTGACCAAAAAAAATTGTGGCCAAATTTTGATTTGTGTTGTTTAAACTACTTTTTTTAGTGCATATATGGATTCAAAACCCTAGGGCACTTCGATTGTGAAGAGGAGTTCACATGTCAAACTTGTGATTTCAATGAATCCATGTTGGATTTGAGACAAATTAGATCGGAAAATAAATCGCAAAACTTTCCAAAAAGCCGCACTTAAAGACTACTAGTTACTTATTTAGCTTCTCTCTTGAAATAATTATTTTCTAACCCATTTTGACCATATTACCCAGAAATAATTAAATAAATTATTATTTATTCATTATTCTTTATTCATTACACTTTTCATGTATGAAATATTTATTAAATCACTATTTAGTAGTTACTTCTAACTTGCTATGAACTTATCTCCTAGAAATAATTAATAAATCATATTTCATTTATTAACTATTTCACCCACTTCTCTTAATTTACTCAATTAACCATTATTTTTCAGTTAGTTGAGTAAATAAAGATTATTGACCGTTTCATTAATATTTTCCTCTCCTAAATACAATAAAATATTCATGATGGTTAGATCTTGATTTGGTCTAATAAAATACTCACAAATGATTTTTTTTAAATACTCACAATTGATTCAAGCTTATGATTTCAATGAATCCCTCTTGGATTTGAGACAAATTTGATCGAAAAATAAACCGGAAAATTTTCCAAAAAGTCGCACTTAAAGACTACTCGTTACTTATTTAGCTTCACTCTTAAAATAATTATTAAATAATTGTTTCTAACCCATTTTGACCATATTATCCAGGAATAATTAAATAAATTTTTATTTATTTATTATTTTTTAATCATTACACTTTTCTTGCATTAAATAATTATTAAATTACTATTTAGTAGTTACTTCTAACTTACTATGAACTTATCTCCTAGAAATAATTAATAAATCATATTTCATTTATTAATTATTTCACCCACTTCTCTTAATTTACTCTATTAGTCATTATTTTTCACTTAGTTAAGTAAATAAAGATTATTGACCATTTCATTCATCTTTTCTTCTCCTAAATACAATAAAATATTCATAATGGTTAGATCTTGATTTGGTCTAATAAAATACTCACAGTTGATTCACCTGTCAAACTTGTGATTTCAATTAATCCCTCTTGGATTTAAGCCAAATTAGAACGGAAAATAAACCGGAAAACTTTCCATAAAGTTGCACTTAAAGACTATTTGTTACTTATTTAGCTCTTCCCTCTTGAAATAATTATTAAATAAATATTTCTACCCATTTTGACCATATTACTGAGGAATAATTAAATAAATTACTATTTATTTATTATTCTTTAATCATTACACTTTTCTTGTATGAAATAATTATTAAATCACTATTTAGTGATTATTTCTAACTGACTTTGAGCTTATCTCCTAGAAATAATTAATAAATTATTTTTATTTATTATTATTTCACAAACTTTTATTAATCAACTCAATTAGTCATTAATTTTCAGTTAGTTAAGTAAATAAAGATTATTGACCATTTCATTAATCTTTTCCTCTCCTAACCATTATGAATATTTTATTGTATTTTATTGTATTTGAGCTTATCAATATTTGGTCTAATTTTAAGAGATTAATTGTGAGTATTTTATTAGACCGAATCAAGATCTAACCATTATGAATATTTTATTGTATTTAGGAGAGGAAAAGATTAATGAAATGGTCAATAATCTTTATTTACTTAACTAACTGAAAAATAATTATTAATTGAGTAAATTAAGAAAAGTGAGTGAAATAATTAATAAATGAAATATAATTTATTAATTATTTCTAGAAGATAAGTTTATAGTAAGTTGGAAGTAACAAATAACCAAATATGTATCATAAATATTTAAATTAAAAATAACAGGAATCGAGTTTAAAATATACTACTAAAATGTGAAGTCAGAGTATCTCTATTACAACTTGAAGCACAATTTTTCTGCATAATCTTGACACATCAAACTATGTGTTGGTGCTGCTGCTGATTTGGGGGCATTAGAGTATTCACATTAGCTGAGACCATGTCAGATGTTTATTAATGAATTTGGTTCCTCTGATCTTAGATTCAAATGGCAATGGTAAAAAATACTATTTCAATCAAGTGAAAATGCACAGAAATGATATAAAACGAACTGTATATCCCTTACAACTTTATATTGCAAGCTGAAACTCATTGATCTCAAATTCAAATGACAATAGTAAACCACTCATAAGAAATACTACTTCAATCCACTCATAATGCAAAGAAATGATGTAAAATGAACTGCATATCCCATTCAAACTAAATATTTTATATTGCAAGCTGAAAGTCATTCTTATTTGTTACTTCTAACTTACTGTAAACTTATCTCCTAGAAATAATTAATAAATCATATTTCATTTATTAATTATTTCACTCACTTTTCTTAATTTACTCAATTAATAATTATTTTTCAGTTAGTTAGGTAAATAAAGATTTTGACCATTTCATTAATATTTTCCTCTCCTAAATACAATAAAATATTCATAATGTTTAGATCTTGATTCGGTCTAATAAAATACTCATAATTCATCTCTTAAAATTAGACCAAGACATTGATTTGGTCTAATTTTAAGAGATTAATTGTGAGTATTTTATTAGACGGAATCAAGATCTAACCATTATGATTATTTTATTGTATTTAGGAGAGGAAAAGATTAATGAAATGGTCAATAATCTTTATTTACTTAACTAACTGAAAATTAATGACTAATTGAGTTAATTAATAAAAGTTTGTGAAATAATTAATAAATAAAAATAATTTATTAATTATTTCTAGGAGATAAGCTCAAACTCAGTTAGAAATAATCACTAAATAGTGATTTAATAATTATTTCATAGGAGAAAAGTGTAATGATTAAGGAATAATAAATAAATAATAATTTATTTAATCATTTTTGGGTAGTATGGTCAAAATTGGTTAGAAATTATTAATAAATAATTATTTTAAAATTCTTTCAAGGGAGAGAAGTTAAATGATTAAGGAATACTAAATAAATAATGGTTTATTTAATTATGGAGTAGCCTAACTTATAGATGAAATAGCATTTTTCACGAGAATTACAATTTCAAGGTTTTTGTTGTTGTTTAAAATACATTTTTGAACGCATAAATGGATTCAACACCCTCAAAAACCCACACGCACTCGAATTATGCAGATTAAACAATTTAAACTCAATTTTTTTTTAAATATCCGTGGGATTTTGATTAGAACTAACTAGAAAAAAGGTCGTGAAAAATGTCATTTCTTCTATATGTTAGACTATGCCTTTAGTTATTCCTATGGATGGGTGAAAATGTTTTTAATTGGAAATAACATGAAATTAATTAAATGAATTTATGGGTTATTTTCAAGTGTGTAAATATAAATAATTTAGAAAAAATGGTTCTCTAAATTATTTCCAAAGGTGAAAGTGGGTTTTAATGTGTAAACGAATGGCATGTTTCGATCATCCCCCATAATACTTTTGGGTGATAACACTTGGACATCCCATAATGAAAAGCTAGCCTTGACCATTAAAATAGCAAACCATTTTCATTTTTTCTATGTAAAATATGCCTAAATTTTGAATTTAAGGTGAGGCTCATGTGCACATGGCATTCAATAATTGGGTGATGTGTTTAGATTATATTGCTCAAGGGATTTGCAACAATCCCTCTTTTTCTTAATTTGATTTTTGTGCTGAAATCATTGTGGCCATCCAAAGACCAAGACTTGACCATTGTTAGATCCCTTTCTAATTAAACATAGAACATCATATTATGAGTGGAAATATTGATCCCATGATGCACCAGTTGGAGTATATACACTTTACAATCTCAAGTGCTTTTCCATAACGTTGTGTGTAAGTGATAGACTACATGCACTTGGTTTTAGTTGTGGTTAGTTTTAGTCAACATGATTGCCTAATATTTTTTCAACTAGATGTTGGTCACCACGCCATGTCATCACACCTCTATGCCAAGTTACCACCTCAACTGTCATGTGGTAGTTCCACTTCATCTCACACCATGTGTTACTCTACCCTTAGCTAGTTTCCACCAATCATGTGCTCATGTGCCTCTCTACTCTTAGCTAGTTTCCACCTATAATGTACTCGTGTGCCACTTACCCATGTATTAACCCTGGGTTATGTTTGCTAAAGGTAAGGTGAAGGCACGTGAATTTAAGATAAGGACAAATTATCCTTGACTTCCACCCTCTAACCCAGTGGAAAGTATAAACACAAAGTTCAAAGGGAAGGCAATATTGGAGCAAGGTATGTAGAGAAATATGGGGTGGAGGTGAATAAGAAGGAGGGAAAACAAATATGGGAAATGGAGAATGTACCCACCCTCCATCCTTTACCCCAAAGGTAAGAGAAGTGAGGTGGGGTGGGGGTAACAGAATGCAGATACAAAAGGTAAAGAGTATGAAGGAAGGTAGTTGTAAGTCAAGGTGGTGATAGGAGAAAGGTCAAGATTGGAGGATTCCTTTCTACCTCATGGGAAAATGGGTGTGTATGGATAAGGAAGGCATAGGTGTACATAGATAGAGGTAATAGATGGATGGAGAGGTGAGAATACTTGTGTCGTCCATCCTAAGGGAGAAGTGAAGGAAGGAAAATCAAGGTGGAGGATATGTGGAATGCATAGGTTGAAGAGTGAGTCAAGTTAATTGAATGGGGTGAAGGTAAGTTTGGATGGAGATAATGAAGGAACGATAAAATATGGACTACCTCCACCCTTTACCCCGGAAGGAAAAGGAAGTAATGGAGTATGAAGGATGGTGACAGGGAATGTATGGAAGAGAAAGTGAAGGTGAGAGAGTAGAGCATGGCAGGGAGGCAATACATGAGCTAATATTTGGAATCTAAAACCCTCTTTCCCAAGGAAGATGAGGTCAAGGAAAGAATTGTTATGAGAGAGGGGAGAAAATATGTGGTTTACATCAAAGACTTAGGAATATAGGTGAACCCTTCATGACCCTTAATTATACCAAAATACTTAGAAAAGGGTTTTGGGTCAAAGATTTGGTAAATAAATGAAGGCATTAGGGGACCTTCCATGGGATTAACAAAAAGTATTTCAATCTAGACTCTAAGGGGACTTGCTCCATTCATTATTTTGGAAAAGAAAAGGATTGCAGGAGGTTATTTTCTAGCTTTTGTTGTAATTTTTTTCTTAACGAAAACCTCTATTGAGATAAATTGAAAGGTTTTCATCTCAATTTTTGTAAAGTATAAATTGAAATCATATAAAAAGTTAATTCTTATCAGTTAGGCTATGGATTAATGCAAACTCATCTTTCCTCGTCTTTATATTGACGTAAAAACCCATGCTTTTATTCTAAAAGGACATTTCCACTAAAGAAAACAAGGCATACATGTGTTGAAGAAAACCAAAATAAGAGCACGCTGAAAATTACCCTAATAAAGCAAGGAAATCCTACCTAACTACCCTAACCATCAAAGGAGAACTCACTAAGTGATGTGATAGTGCCAATGAAATAAGGTGAGCAACTTAATGACTATATGAGACTCATTCATGCAGTTGGCTATTAGGTAGAATAATGATAGTGGGGAATGCAAATGGAAAAGGCTAAAATTCATACCAGTGTCTATAGAGGACATCCCAAAATAGACAATGATGTTTAAGTCCTTCATGACAAATGACTCCATCCTTGATTGAATGTGATCTACATAAGCATGAGAAGGAGGCATATCAATGGAGGCAAACCATAAAAATTTTAACCCTTCCCAACAACTTTGTTGCTTGTGAATGATGGCTTCTATTGTCCTTTATTTGTTGCTAGAAGATGTTACGATTTCTAGCTTGGTTTTAGCTTCTTCAATAATGATGCACTCCCTATGCATATTTTGAGAAATTAGTGATTTTCATCCTAAAATAGGAAATGAATCTTCCATCTCCTCAAAGCTAAATACATTTGGGTATACATAAAATTTGTATCATTGTCTCATAAACCAGTGACAAGCATTTACCTAACCTCCTAATTTTTTGAGGAGAAGTATAGGAGGTCATTTCAAGCCAAGAGAAGGGGGGAATGAATTCTTAGGCTCTTCAAGCTCTTTGTTTGTCATCTCAGAATCATAAACAACGACACCATTGATTGTGTATTGTTAGAAATGCAAATTTGTTGATGTTATTAATTCACTTTTGTCATGTCTTCCTCCACTTATTTTCCTATAAGAAGCACATGACAGGAAGAACAAGCTCCATTTATGAAACATATTTTTTTTCATGTTCCATTTTGTTTAAAGGAGAAGGTACCAGTGTAGTCTCTCGATATTATTCTTTTGACTTAATTTGTTCATCTTGAAGCTTACTTTGTAATGCACTTAATTAACAAAATAAATAAGTTATCAACAATATGACAAGAAATATAAATTACATAAAATAAATAGGAGAAACATGAGTATTATACTTATAGAATATGAACACATAACCCAAAAAGAGAGTAATGTTTATGGGCCTCTCCAAGGGGGAAACCTCCAAGTGAGCATAACTCCAATATGACAAAAAATAGTGGATAAAAAATGACCAGCCCTTCTACCTCTATAAATAGTTTCTTACTGGCAAAACCCTAACTAGTTTCTATAAATAATTTTTCTTTTCTTTATTTTGACAAATACATTACAACATGACTCAAATATAATTATGAAGACTGATACCAATTACATTTCTCAACACTCCCTCTTAACTAGGGAGGTATTCATAATGGTACACATAGGTACAAGGATGAACTTAAATTGACATGTTCTATGAAGAGTCTCAACACACGAAGTGCTAGGGACTAAATACTTAACCAAGGTATATGTCAAGTAGGGACTAAGGTGTTATCCATACTTTTGCCACTATATGTACCATTCGGTTTTAGCTCTAACACCAACCCACAGGGATCTAGGTATCATATCCATGGTCAAAGCTTCACAAGACCAATGATACCCTCCCTACTTAGGGATCTAGACATCATCACAAGCCAACCATATGTCCTCACAAGCATTATACATGCAAGCAACCCAAGATGCTTCATCTCTCCCTATAAAATAAATTAGATATACCTCTCCAATCCAAGCATGCTTCCAAAATGTTCGACCTTCTTATGGAGATATCTATGTGTACAATCATAATCCCAATATATATATATATATATATATATATATATATATATATATATATATATATATATATATATATATATATTAATATAATATATATATATATATTATGACCTCCCTCTCAACTAGGGATTTATACATTTTAACCATTTTTCTTCTTAACTAGTGGACAAATCCATCAACAACTTTATTCTTCCAGCCACACAAGCTCTTTCTTTTGCATCATCACATCATTGGAGAACTTCGACCTTCCGAAACTTCACTCCTTCAGGAGCATCATTCCTTAATCTTCATTTAGTAACAATATCATCTTATCAATTATCAATGTATCGAGGTTCTTACAACTCCCTCTTTCCATCATGCTCAATATCAGTGATACATTATCAAGAATGAGGTAAGCACTTTCAACATTTTTGAAGACTATGTACCTACAAATATCTAACAACTAGTACAACCAAGTACAAACATATATGTATAGGAGCATGACATCAATTTTATTAATATAGGATTAGCATATCATCACAATGGGATAAACCAGGGTTAAGAAAATAAGGAATCAAACTTTAGCCATCCAAGACCTAAACCTAGTTAGGTTTACAATCAACAAGGGTTGCATCTTTCATACTCTAGACCTCAACATCTTTGCTATGGTTTTGTAAAAAACCCTAGATTCTAACATCGAGACTTAAAGCCTTAGATATTGGCAACTAGAGCAAGCTAGCAATCCAATCATAACAAAATTATTTTACATTTAGGGTTTCAATATTATACCCTATAATTTCATATCAAACTCTACTAGGGTTTTTGTTGTGAACCCTAGATACAAATCATCAAAACTTCAATTTTAATGTTAAAGGTTACAATGCCAAATGGTATTCCAAGGAGAAGGTAGAGGAAAAACATTTCACTTCCTTTAATAAAAGCTTATGGGGACCAACAACCTCCCAAAATGGAGAGGCATGATCCAAATGATAAATTTATAAATTTTCATCTATGTGGGTTCTTTCCAAGTGGAAAATTTGGAACTATTGACTTGTAAGGCCCATTTTAGGGGTGGGTCCTATTTTGGTGATTTGTGGTTATGAAAGTTTCAAAGCATGTTTTGGGCTATTCGATCTGAGACTTTTGTGATCCATATTGTAGAATGAATGTCTTTCAGCTTAATCACATCATTAAGATTTGGTCGACGTTTCAAACCAACTAATGTGGTTCATCCTCAGGACAAGGTGAAAAAATCAATCAATCTTTAAGAATAAATAGCAGGGATGCATCATAGCCCAGGGTTAGTCATTGAAAAACTAGCCGTTGGAGAATAGTTGACTAGGTAAAAAGAAATTCAAAGAAGTTAGAATGGAATAATTTGATATTCTAATTATAGTTATAAATTATTTAATATTCTAATTTTAGTTATGAATTATTAATATTTTAGTTATTGTAAATTAGTAATAAGTTGTTAGGAAATTTAATAAAAAGAGGATGGGAGATTATATAATAATAAGATAAAAGTAGTTGTTAAATATAATTAATAATCGGGTTTTAAGGTTAAGAGAAAGATTTAAATATGCTACAAGGGATAGGAACTATTTATTATAATTTTTAGTTATAAATTAGTAAATATTTATTATTTATTATTATAAATTTAGTTACAAATTAGTATTGCTAAGAATAATCATATTAATAAGATGGTTAAGAATAACCTACAAAGATTACTAATGATAATTATTAGGAGATTATAAGAGAATTAAATACTAGAGAGGTTAAGATCTAAATGATTATATACTATAAAGAATAAAGTAAAGAGGAGTTATGATAATGAAGCAAAGAGGAGTTAAGAGAAAGAATCAAATAAGCTTAATAGTACATATTAATTATGTTAAAATGGGGTTAGAATAAGAATAAAGATAAGGGATAATATATGCTAACAATATATACAGAAAAGGAGAGGAGGGAATAGAGTACATAGTAGCTAGAGAATTATTAATTAAGCTAAATAAGATACAATAAATCCAGAAAAAAGGGGGAGGGCGAGGGGGGAACAAAAATACATGGAGGACCGGGGGGAAAGGAGGGACAAAAAAGACGGAGGACAAAGACAAGAGGATTATAAGGAGAGGGTTGGAATCCAACTTTTACTTAATTTCCAACCATCGTCTCTGTTGAGATTTCTAGCATGCCTTTCAATTTCGATCGCCTCCCTAAGCTTCCTATGGTGGAAATGATCAACCCTAGCAATGACTCTAGAATCCTCAATACAGACATGGTGTTTGAATTTCTCCGCATGCTCGGCAAGAGCTGAAGAGCAAGAACGATTGTGCCTTATGTCTGCAACGTGCGCATGGATCCTCTGGTTAATTGATTGATCTGTTTCACCAATATAAGGAATACCGCAAGACCATGGAGCCAGGTAAATCCCTTCATGTTTTGGGCGTTAAATGATCATTTTCGGTTCAAAATTTGGTGAATAACTCACATAATAAGACAACATAAACTAGCCTAATTATTTGCAAGGTTTTTTTTCTCCTAAATGAGCTTGTTATTCTTGTTTTTTTATTCTTATTTGAATAGGGTGAAAACCCCATAGGAATGACTAACAAAGAAATAACATGCATATAGGAACCAAACATAATTGTAGGAGTAACAAAGTTTGAAACTCTTTAACATTATTCTACATGCCAAAAGCCTTCCAACAACACAATTATCACCTTAATCGAAGTTCGTATGAGGAAGTTAGGTCTCTCACAAGTTGACCTATGATTTAGACCACCATGATGTTCAACCGATGCCATTTCAGCTCCCATTACTCACACATGTGGAACTATTCAAAAGTGGACTTTCAAGAAGGACCTACATGGTCCAAAACCCTAACCCTAATTTAGAGTTGAAACATGGAAAACCTTAACCCCATATGACTATTGAGGCGTGTTAAACAATAGGCCATTAGGAAAGGAAGGAATTCCATTCTTGTTGTATTTATTTACTTTTCCATAGCTGACCAAAGAAAAGGACTAGGATATTGTGAGTAGAATAGATGAAGTAGAAGATCCTATGGAAACCATACATGTGATAAAGTCCATGGTAATTCCATAGTGAATTCATCTTTCGTTGTATTTACATTTCATTAACGAGAAGAAAAGTGCAAGGCATGGTTCTCACATTCTAGTTGGGTTTTGCCACAATGAATTTCCTAGATTATATGATGTGTTGGTGATGTGGCTGGTATGGTGTTTATTGTTTTAACTCCACTTATTGCATTCTTAGTTTATTTTAGAGACTTGAGTGATATGCTTCTAATATTGAGTCGTAATAATAAGTAAACACTAAAAAGATAAAAAGAGTTCGCAGAAACTTGTAAACTCTATTGTGACAGAATATTCCAGTAGAATATCCATGGCAATTTATAGATTAGAGCACTCTTGAGAATATATTCTCAAAATCCAACGTGACATAAGTTATTTAGTTTTAGACCTAATATGTGTGATTGGATCCACATGAATTTGACTACATTAAATATCACTCTACTCAATGCAAGGAACAACAATTGCAATTTGACGAACATAGTATGAACCTTGAGAAAATTATATTTGATTGATTTGATTTGTTTTGCAAATTCTACATGTTCCCTATGCTTTGTTCTTCAATCAATATGCTTCTCTACATTTTTTTAGTGCATTTGGTGTAGAGGAAAGAAAATTAACAAATTTGGATAAGATCAATGCCACACAAAAGGCTCATGTAGCCAATGGAAAACAAGAGCATTCAATTTTCAAGATGCATAATATTGGATCCTAAAAGGCACTCCACCATCCTTGTGGATTTCTCCCCTTTTCCTTGGTATTCTAGATAGAAAGGATGACAATAATTGCTAGGTTAAATACCCGCTAGTAACTCCAAGGGGCTTAATGAGATTTGATCTTGAGGCCTCCACGACCTTTTGCATTGGAGCATCTACCAATCAAGCTAACTCTTCGGGCTCCTAGTTTGCACTTTATGAGTGTGTTGAGCATTTGAATTTTCATAGAATGGGTTATTTGGAATTTTTGTGACTTGGGTCCATATGTAATATTGCAAGGGGCCTATTTTGATATTATTATTTATTCCAATGAAAGCATTGTAAAAAAAATAAATTAGGATTTGCTAGTTTGGCAAGTTGAAAAGCTAGCAAAGTCAACAACTGAAACATATTGGATTATGCAAGATGTAGATCCATAGGTTTGAGGAGTTGTAGGTTAATCTAAAATGCGTGGAGGAGAGATTGAGAAGTTGACATTCCTCTTTTGACTACTCATACATAACGTTGGGCAACCATACAAGAGGTGAAGGAAAGGAGGGCATGGTGGTGTTGGGTGTGGAGGGGGTAAAGAGGGTAATGCTCCTCCCAACCCTCATAACAACTCATACACAACTAATGCTATGCAACTATGAAGGATTTGATAGAAGGAAATGTCATGTTAGTGTTTATTGCCTAGAAGGAGGAGGAAGGCCCACAAAATAAAAGCATATGGTTGTAGTCTAAGGAATCCACCATAATTTTGCACATGCTTTTACTTTCTTTACCATTGAAACCTAGATTATACTCTTACCTTGTCTAATAGTCCACAAGTTGTCACTTTCATTGTTGGTATCTACCCCACATAAACTTAGACACTATCGAAAGGTAATATAAAATTATCTAAATAATACATGGTTAAAGGGAAACTGTCAATCTTTTTGACTAAGTGTTAAGATACAAATTTTCAATTTTTAATAAAGACATTTAAGTAAAAGAGATTTTATTGTGAACCTAAACCTATATTAAAACAAAACAAACATATTGAGTGTATTTTTCATTATTTACTTTCTTTGTTTTCCTTTTTTTAAGTATCTTATTAATCATAATAATCTAAATTGTAAAAGGGCAAAACTCCGAAGGCGAAGTCTATTCTAACACGAAACTTCATCCACACGCCATTGGAATTTCAAAATCAATACACTTATTTATTTATTTATTTTTTCCCTCTTTTTTTCCCTATATATATGATACCAATCTAAACTCTAACAAATGAACTCCATTCGAACAACGGAGACTTGAGAGAGCGAAATTCCGTTCAAACCTATCGAAAGGTAATTTCGTTACTTACTTTTTTTTTCCTCTCTTTTTACAGGCTCGAAAGGTAATTTCGTTACTTACTTTTTTTTTTTCCTCTCTTTTTACAGGCTCGAAAGGTAATTTCCTTACGTACTTTTTTTTTCCTCTCTTTTTACACATAGCTCGAAAGGTAATTTCGTTACTTACTTTTTTTTTCCTCTCTTTTTACAGACATTTTATTTATCTTATTAGTCTAAATTGTAAGAAAACCAAACTCCATCCTAATGGAGCCGAACTCTGTTTTAACTTTTAACAGAGTTTATTTACTTTTTTTTCCTCTCTTTTTAGTCTAAATTGTAAGAAAACCAAACTCCATTCTAATGGAGCTGAACACCAAACTCCATTCTAATGGCGCCGAACTCTGTTTTAACAGAGCCAAATTTCATCCCTACATAAAATTAGAGTTTCAAAAACCAGTGTATTTATTAATTTATTTTTCTATTTCATTATGTATATATATTGTATTAATCCAAATTTTAACAAAACCAACCAAAAATTCCATTACAGTAAAGTAAAGCTAAACTCCCTTTTTCAAACCCTGACAGTATAGCTAAACTCCCTTTTCAAACTCTAACAATATAGCTAAACTCCCTTTTCAAACTCCATTAGAGTAGAGGTAAACTCCCTTTGAATTTCAAAATCAATGCACTTTCACATTGACAATTTTAATGTATTCACAAAACACACATAACTAGTTTTACTATGGCAAGCAAAATTTTTACCCTATCTCATGACCAAAATGGACAATGAAAAGAATTTGGCAAATTTTTACCATACCTGACGATCAAGTTCCATCCATGCAGGGTCCCATCCATTTCGCAGACTACATACCCCTTTCAACGGATCTTCTGACCACGTGCGGGAACAACTATAAAAATGAGTTCGAAGTCCAACAGTTGCTCTTGTGAATCGGTTTTCTATTTTGGGTACTCGAAATTTTCTTTATTTTACATACTAGAGTAGAGGGTGCAACATTTCTGTAAACTAAAGCCATTAACATTTACCAAACTCCTCTGAAAAAAGAGATCAGAGCGAGAGTGAAAAAAGAGATCAGAGCGAGAGCGAGAGCGACATGCAGAAGGGCGAAGTGAGAATGGCGGAGAGTGGAAAGGGCGGAACCGAAGAAGCTTCAGAGCCGGAACAAGACCAGGACGGCCTCTCGGCCCATTCCCCATTTCAAGCTCCTCGTTCTTCTGCATCTTCACTTCCCAAGGTAATATATTTCTCAACCTACCCTGAATTTGGCCATTCTTATTTTGCTTACGTGGGGTTTGTTTCTTTCCTTCAATTATCTTGGCAGGAGTTGCCCCAGGTGGAGCTGGAACTGAGACTGCTGCAAGCTCTGGAAATTTATCACCCCGCCAAGCTACAAGGTCATTATGCTTCCAACTCTGTTATTTTCTTATAAAAAGGAATTTGAATTTGTGGTCCTTTGTTTCTGTTAGATGCTGGGTGTATGAATCTGAAACACATTTAGTATGACAATTGGAGTTGTTACTGAAAAAAATTTAATTTGTTACACAACTGCTTTTATCTGTGTCAACCTCTGGCAGATTTTGGTCATGAGCTTGCAATTGCTTCCAGGGTTGTTTTTGTTCCGGTTGCTTTTTTGGTTTGAATTTTTTCGCGGGTTCGTTTGCCCAATCGTCGCCAATCTGAAAATGCGCCTCCTTATTGGTATTTCAGGGGATTCCTACACAGTTACACCATTTAATAATTATTGGTATTTCAGGGGATTCCTACACAGTTACACCATTTAATACATAATTTTTTATAGAGACATAATCGAGAATATATCGCACTGGTAATAGTATGCTACCAAAAAAAACACGAAACAAGAAAATGGGAACAGAACAAGAAACAAGGTTAGAGGTCTTTGGGTGATAAGAAACGTGAAAAGCCCCCGCCCATGTTTATGTGTATAAAATTGATTAGTATGGTTCTGTTTCAGACTCAAGGTGGGCATGGGAATGAGAACGAGAGTGGAACAAAATGGAATTGGAAATTGTTCTCGCGTCGTGTTTCCGGGCAGACCAAATCTGAATTCTATAATTATTATCAGCATAGAGCTATCTTAACCTTGGATCTAGTAACCACTATGAGGGATCAAAAAGAAGAAATTGAAGCACAAACTTGTAGGTGCTTGAAAAATCCGAGACTAAGATGGATTTGAAAAATCCGAGGTTAAGATGATTTATGTTGGTTTATTCGTTACTATTTATGGTTATATTTTTTACATTGTTTTATTTGGATAATTTTTTTTACATAAGGGATCTCAATTTATTTTGTTTTGATTTCTATTGTTACACACATGACACATATCATTGCTTGATGCAACCATCCATATTGTTTGAGCCCCTTTGTTGTGCCAAGTAACAAGGCCTGAACTGGATTACTGATTGTTCAAAGTCCGTTCAGTTTTCCTGCCTATGAAACAATAGCTAATTGTTGGTGATAATAGTGTTAAGCTGGAACAAACTACCACATCAATGGTGAGTGCTTGGATTATCTTAAGGGTATGTATCAGAAACAAAACAACAATAAAATATGGCCAAAGATGTGCACACCAAGAATGTTGGATATTGATATCGTCCATAAAAAAGGTTCGCTAAAGACCTGCTGTTTGGCACCCATATATGTGGACACGAAGAATGCTGTGGGTTGATATTGTCATTAAGAAAGGTTCACTAAAGGCCTGATGTTTGGGATCCATATTTTTGAAATATCAGGAGCATTTGGGGGAGGGTATATTTGTTATTGTGCTCATGGTCATGATATTTCGTAGTCAAAACTTGATTTTAATATTTCGCAGAATGTCGTTTAGGTTTTGTGTTAGATTATCCCACATCAATTGGATTATATGGGGATCTAAATATGCTAATAAGAAGTGCAAGGGAAAGGTTGTAAGTCGTAACCCTAAGGGTATGATGGTCTATGTGTGCATTGTGAGGGGGGATATAACAACCTACAAGTCACCATTTCTTCAGATGCTTTGTCCTTAAAGCATATACAATGATTAGATTGATCAAAGGTGAAATTGTATTGATACGTTGTAGACATGTATATCCCACCAAGATCAACCTTAATTGGAATTATTTGTTGTATATCCCACCAAGATCAACCTTAATTGGAATTATTTGTTTATTTCTTTCATTGCGACTCCAAGTACTTTTACGAAAAGAAATTGCATTGGAATTTTGATTCCTTGTAATATAAACAGAGTGTCACGCTAAACAATGTACGTGTTGATAAAATTTGCTAACTAGTACGATGACTCTGTCAATTAATAAGATTTCAATAGTATTTGAGATGTTTTGGTATCACATTGAAGTGAAGTATTCATTACCTATCAAGAGGTGGGAATTTACACTTGTGAGGCACGTGACCGATTGGCTTATCCCAATGATCACGTTGGCTCAACTACTTATCATCGCCCCCTTTGTAGGAATGTGCTGCCCTTTTCTTTTGAGGAATCAGACCTTGGTGGGACTATAACTGTGCCCACTTTCATTGATCCAATTTACTTGTTGTGGCTTAGATTTCATTCGTACTGATAGATTGACCTTTAATCAGGTTCGTAGATTTTTTTTTTTTTTTTAACATTTCACAACTGAAGTTTTTGTCGTCACACTTTTCGTCTTTTATTTTTTAATTTTGTTGTGATATCATGGTGTGGTTGTGGTCTTTAGTCAAGATTTATTTTTTATATCGAAAATCTTTTTCTTGTGCTGTAAATTGTGCTTCATTTCTTGAAAAACCAAGTGTAATGAAGATGATGCTTGATTTCACTTAACTTGATAACTATTTGTGAATATTAGTTGACTTCATATTACTTATGTTATCTTCTTCATCAAGCAATTGTACAAATGTGTAAAACATAAAGATCACAAGAAAACAAGAGATAACAAGATTTAGGCTTGAAGCCAAGGCAAAACCCCACATGGGGAAAAACCAAACAATCCTTCTCTTATAGAATCAGATCAAAATGAGGTATCCAAGACCCAAGAGCAAGACCAAAATTGCCACAAAGATCCCAAGTCAACCCTTCTCCAAGTCTCCTCCAACAAGTTAAAGTCAACGAAAGTCAACACTAATCAAACTTTTTGAAATCTGGTCAAAATTGCAGAATTTTCGATCTTGTAGTGGAGGCCGAACATCGGCCCTGTAATTACCTTATAGATGCCACAATTTTTTTGCATGTGTGAGCATAAACAAGGCATAAAACTCAATTTTTCTCTCTCCTTTGACTTTCTTCTCTTTACTTTGACTTCAGCTCTCTTTCTTCTTTATTAGGTGCAGAAATTGATGATTGATGTGATGAGTGAGTGAGTGAATCCAAGAGGTAGGATTTGCCTCTTATATATAGTTGTCCAAGAGGGTCAAATAGGTGCCATTGGGCTGACTTGTCCAAGGATGACCGACTTGGTCTTTGTGTTAACTATTTGACTAAAAAATAAAATTCAATTTCTTTTCTTTCAAATGTCCAAATGGGACATGACTCAGATACAAATTCTTTGACTCTTAGACTTTTTGAGCATGAGGAACATGCTTTGACCAAAAATAAAATATAATAATAATAATGAATATTCCAATGATAAAAATACATTACATTATGAAGACTGACACTAGCTACAGTTTCAACACTCCCTCTTAACTAGGGAGGTATTAATAATGACTCAATAGGATATTCTCAAGTTGAAATATTCATATACGAAAGGATCCAAATTGATAAGCATCAATGATGATTTACATCATCATAGCCAACATTGTAAAAAACAAATAAAAATTATCAAGGCCTTGAGCAATATGCTCTATCTCTCCACTAGATCAGAGCACAATGTTGGAAGGCATAAATTTGGACACCATCGCCTCTCAAGGCACATACCCCATCCCGGTGTTCCCAAGGTATGACCTTATACGACTATTTCCTAATCCAAGGAAAAGTATGTCCTCCAGACCATTCTTTACCAAGTCCATATATCCAACTTAGGATGTTAATCCTAGTCAACCATAATACATGACTCAAGAATGTACATCCTTGATGTTTATCCAATCCACCATTCTCCCTACCAGGGTTTGAATTTCATGCACTAGGCCTACGGTTGTTAGTCTTGGCCATGGCACGTGACACATGGAGAACATGATGTCCATCCGCACTCCCTCTTAACCAGAGAGGAGATCCTCACTTCCTTTCAACCGGGGAGGAGATGTCCATAAGCCCAAGCTTGTCTCATAATACTCATCCTTTCCCTTAGGAAGGAACTTCATCAATACTTTGAATGTCTGCTCGTCAATGGAGATATACTGTTGTTTCATGTCTTCATCCTGCATCATTTCATGAATCATAATGAACTTTGATCTTCCTGGTTCCTTGATGCTCTTCGTAATTGAATCCATCATGTCATTAAGTAGTACATCAAACATCTTATGGAGCCAAACTTCTATACAACTGATTTGTGCAAGCTTTCACATTTTTCTTCCTATGCATTACAGTAGAATTTTGCTTCTCATTCTTCCAAGAAATTAGATCAAATTCCAAGTAGAAATGACCATTGATAGTATCAACGTTAGTTTTGCCAAAAATGATGTGCTTAAAATTCGAACCAATCAGCTGTTGGATCAAAACTCTTCAGTGATGGTGCCTTATATCTGATAAACGGTCAACCAACCTTCTAGGAGAAAAGGTAATAAGCATCTTTTGACTTTCTACCCAACCATTAGAAGTAATATATTTGACCAACATATATCATGTTTTGCTTCTAACACTTTTTGAAGATAATATCTCTAATCCATGTGTCCCCTTTTGAATTACTTGATTTGATTTCTAATTGCAAGGTCTTCTATGATGATGAGACTCCCTCTACATGATAGGAGCAACCTTTTTCATCTGAAGTAAGAGAACCTCTTCCTTTGATTAAGAGGAACTTCTTTTTGAAACTTGCTTCCATGCTTCCATTCAATTGACTGTCTTAGTAAATTGCCTGCTCTTCCTGTACAATAAACTTTGCTACGTCCCTTTAATTCTTTCATCTACTATATCGAAATCTAGTTTGCTTCCGAAATGCTTGGTTCTGGTAGTATCGCTTGACTTATTCTATGATGTATGAGGTCAACTTATCTTCACAGAAATTGAAACGAATATCATGCTTGAGAAATTTCTATAGTGCAATACATTGAATTTTGACTCTTCTATAGTTCTGCTTCTATTGTCAACTGATAGTCCTTGTCTCTAAAAGAGATGATGGCTACCTCTAAATCTTCATGATGAAATTTTGGATACATGAACATCTTAAATGCGACTGTATTCTTTTTCTAGAATTCTCTTTAGACAACTTCAATGTCTCTATTCCTATATGCTCCTTCTTAAACTTGATCTCCATTGCTTTGCAATTTATGAATCCAAAAATCTTCTATCTTCAAACATAACTGTAACTGCTATTTTAACTGCCATCTTCTAAATAAGAAATGAAAATCAAACTTGTTTGCAAACCTGGTACTTGTTATATTCTTCATTATTGTTAGTAGTAGAGGTCCTTGTTGTCTTCGACCTTGGGTTTCTTTTTGGCTCCTTCAACTGTTGGTGCTTCATTTCTTTCCTTCATTTTGTTGCTTTTATTGTTCTTAGATTTCTTGGGACAATCTCTTTTCATGTGTCCATATTCATGGCAACCAAAACATTGAACTTTGGACATATCCTTGTTTCCATGAGGCTTGTTGTTGTTGTATTTGTGATGAGATCCAAATCTTCCAAAATTTCCGAACTTCTCCTTTGATCTAGTAGCAAAGGCTTGAGGATTTTCATTATTGAGTTTAGTATCATCTTTAGCCTTCAGCCTTGTTTATTCTAGAACACATAGAGCCCAAAGTTCTTCAAAAGTCGGAGTATCTTTTCTTGCATAGATACCTCCTACAAAACCATTCCAAGCTGGAGGTAGAGCATTGATTATGAAAGTGATTAATTCAGAGTCAGATATGGTTTCTCCAAGTCCTTGTAGTTGATATTTTATTTTTGATATCTTCATAAAGTATGAAGCTGCATCTTCTTTTGTCATTTTTGTTCCATAAGAGTTGATTCCTTAGAGATATCTTCTGGCCGGTAGTATTGCTGGAATATAATTTGACCAATTTGCCATAGACTTCTTTGGATGTAGACAGATCTAAAACAAAAGAGATAATATGATCTTTGATAGACTCATAGAATTTTTTGAACTCTAATTTCTCCCTTATAGTATTTGGTTACTTCTTGAGCATTGTTTTTGTCTGGTACGGGAACATTGCCTTCAACAAATTGCATGACTTCATTTTCTTTGAGAACTGGATCAATTCTCTTTTTCCAAGCCTTGAAGTTAGAAGCTTCATCAAGTTTGGTGCCTTCCTTACAAACAAATGTCATCTAGTTGGGAGGATTACACATAGAATATAGGAGAGTACTTACTTGTCAAAAAAGGAAAAATTGTTAGAAGAATGTCTTCAAGAATGTTGATGAGTGAGCAAGAGCTGTTTTATGATGATATTTCCAAGAGCCTTCAACAATGCCCTTAGGTGATTGATGGCTGCTATGAAAATGTCTTCAACAATATGATTTTCAAGCCTTCATTCTTTGCTTTGATAGAGAGAGAGATATCTACTGTAAGAGTGTCTTCAAATATGCCAACAAGTTGTGATCTTCAAACTGCCTTCCTTTTACCTTAGCTCTGATTCCATGTTGAGAAACCAAGTGTAATGAAGATGATGCTTGATTTCTCTTGACTTGATAATTACTTGTGAATGTTAGTTGACTTAGTATTACTTATGTTATCTTCTTCATCAAGCAATTCTACAAATGTGCAAAACATAAAGATCACAAGAAAACAAGAGACACCAAGATTTAGGCTCCATGCCAGGGCAAAACCTTACAAGGGGAAAATCCCAATAATCCTTCTTATAGAATCAAATAAAAAAGAGATATCCAAGACCCAAGACCAAGACCAAAAACTGCCACAAAGATCTAAAGTCGACCCTCCTCCAACAAGGGAAAGTCAACGTTGGTCAAAATCACAGAGTTTTTGGTCTTGCGGTGGAGCCCGAATTTCGACCTTGTAATTACCTCAAAGATGCCACATAATTTCCACACATGTGAACAAAAACAAGGCAAGATTTGAATTTTCTCTCTCCTTTGACTTCCTTCTCTTTCCTTTGACTTCAACTTTCTTTCTTCTTGATTAGGTACATAAATCGATGATTGATGTGATGAGTGAGTGAATGAATCCAAGAGGTCGAACTTGCCTCTTATATATAGCTGTCCAGGAGGGTTGAATAGGTGCCGCTGGGATGACTTGTCCAAGGAGGGCTGATTTGGTTTATGAGTTGACTCTTTGACTCAAAAATAAAATTCAATTTCTTTCTTTCAAATGTCCAAATGGGACATGACTCAAATGCAAATTCTTTTGACTCATTATAAATTCTTGACTCTTTTTGAATTTTTGAGCATGAAGAACATGCTTTGACCAAAAATAAAATATAATAGTAATGAATATAATAAATATGTTAATGTTAAAATTACATTACATTATGAAGATCGACACTAGTTACAATTTCAACATCATTTGCATGCCATAAGATCCTCACGACTCCATATCAGGGAGACGATTAATGTTCTCTCCCTCATCACTCTACTTCTTAATTATACATCAAAACATCAGAAAATACCCTCATTAGGTATTAATATAAAATCCAAAAGGAACCCCATCAAAAACATACACTTGTAGATCATCGCCAAATTTATGTCTTGACATATAGTACAAAACTTAATCTTAGCTCTCCAAAAAGCATCATAAAACAAAAATTCCCAACCATAGGTCTCATATAAAGTCATGTAGATCAATATTAGAAGCCGAAAAATATACACACATCGGAAATATCTTGACAATGACTTATAAAAAAGATGGATATTCATTTTTAGAGGATTGACTCTCCTCATTGACCTAGATGTGCTAGAGGCCAGCCTCTAAAGAAATACCCACCTTAGACAACTCATTTGCCAACACATTCCTTTCTTTGAAAACACAATGAAAAGGGATGTGATTGAAAGCACCTAAACAATACCTGAATCTCCTCAAAGATAGGCCTTAAGAAGGAGTTTCCTAATGTAGAAGCCCCTCACATCCAATTAATGACCACCTGAGAATCATTGAATATTTGAATTTTTGAAACACCCTTTTTTGTGGGTAAAATCAAGATAAATTTCAAAGCCTTATAGGATGCCTTATCAAGAGGTGGGAATTTACATTTTTGAGGCACATGACCAATTGGCTTATCTCAATGACCACGTTGACTCAACTACTTATCACTGCCCCCTTTGTGGGAATGTGATGCCCTTTTATCTTGAGGAATCAGACCTTGGTGGGGCTATAACTGTGCTTCACTTTCATTGATCCAATTTACTTGTGATGGCTTCGACTTTGTTTATAGTGATAGATTGACCTTTAATTAGGTTCGTAGATTTTGTTTTTTGGCATTTCACAACTTAAGTTTTTGTTGTCACACTTTTTGTCTTTCATTTTTTTTTTAAATTTTGATATCATGGTCTGATTGTGGTTCTTTAGACAAGATTCCTTTTTGGATCTTGAAAATATTTTTCTTTTGCTCTAAGTTGTGCTTCAAAATTGAATTGAATTGATTTTATTTTTCTTTCAAAGATGTCGTTTCCTATATGGTTGGATTTTTATTTGACCATTGGTCAAAAACATACGCTTGTAGATCATTTATGTCGACATATAGTTCAAAACTTAATAGTCCTGTAGATTAATATTAAATGCTAGAAAATATACACACATGTGAAATACCTTGACAACGACTTACAAAAAAGAGGGATGTTCATTTTTAGAGGACTGACACTCCTCATTGACCTAGATGTGGTAGAGACCAATGTCCAAAGAAATACCCACCTTAGACAACTCATTTGCCAACACATTCCTTTTACCTTAGACAACTCATTTTCCAACACATTCCTTTTTGTGAAAACATGATGAAAAGGGATGTGATTGAAAGCACCTAAACATACTTGAATCTCCTCAAAGATAGGCCTTAAGAGGGAGGTTTCTAATGTAGAAGCCCCTTGCATCCAATTAATCACGACCTAAGAATCATTGAATATTTGAATTTCTGAAACGCCCATTTTTGTGGGTAAAGTCAAGATAAATTTCAAAGCCATGAGTTTTACAGAACTATTTTAGCCATGACCTAAACCTGCTTTGAATTAAAGCACGTGTATCCCATGTAAGACTCTACCTGCTCCATATAGTTGCAGGTTACCTTGAGTAGCGCCATCAAAATAAGCCAATTTCTTCCTCAATAATAATCCTTGTTGAATATGCAACTTTAATTTGCTTTAAACACTTGAGAATATTCATCCCTTTCGAAGTAAGTTGCATGGTTGGAATAAACTTAGTTTTAAATAAACTATCATTTCTTACCAACCATAACCCCAAAGCTATAATTAGAGGCAATCCCTTGATCCTCAGTTGTCCACATAAAACTCAGATGTGCACTTACTGAGATGAATCAACCTGTTGGACAACTGAGAATTTGCTTCCTTTGGCTTGCTTCTCGATCTTCGAGGGAGATAACTAATCTCCTCAATCCTAGCAACTAATTTCCCAAAACTTAGCAACTAATCTCTCAATTCTTAGCAACCAATCTCCTTAATCCTGGCAACTACCTTATCTCAATAATGAGGTGTATACTAAGATTAGTACAAATCTAACTCACTAATATTCTAGAATCTCTAGAATATTTCATTTACATTTCTAGGACCACGAGAATATAGAAAATTTGACTTTCACTTTTTTCTAAAATTTCTAAGGATAGGTAGAACTTTATATTATGATTAAAGTATACTTAAAATCCTTCTTGTTGTCACTAGCCTACCACTTGGGAAACCAACCTAGTAGCACAAAAATAGTGCTTTTGTCCACACTATTGGGAAGTATGATATCCTGTTCTCAAAATTTATAGTGTTTGATAGTATTCAAAATAAAGCCATGAAATTGCATCCTATCTAGCCTGCAACTGGCAGCTATGCTGGCTCTAAAACAAAAAACATATAAAAACCATATAAACATCTAGGTTGATGGAGAGTCCACCTATATGGTGGTTGGTTCTTCATTATCACCATTAGAACGAGGAAATTCTAGATCTATTACTTTCTTTGCCAAGATAGATACCTTATCATCCAATTTTCGGATTTGCCTTTGAACCTCATTGATGCATATGAGAATTTCCTATTGGGTCTTTGATCTCTACACAAGAACTTTCCCCATAAAAGTTTTAATGTACCGATACTGTTACCACACAATCTAGTAGGGCCCTAGGAGGGGAACCTATGGGACAACTACTAGACCAAGTGACAACAATGGGACAAAGACCCACTGTCACCTCAGTCAATGTCCCTTGTTCTTTACGGACGTTCACGAATGGGAGGAGTCTTGGTAGGAAGGAAATCACTTGAAATGGATATGTTAATGACTAGCTATGAAGTGATTTCACAAACTACATTTAAGGAGAGACACAATAAAAGTTCAATGCTTCAAAGAAGCTAATACGCTCTCCAAGAAAGACCTTGAGCGAGAAGATCAAGACCTAGGGTTTGAGATATGCAATAGTGATGTGTTTTCCTAAGGTCAAGTCTCTCGAATGAAGTAGGATCTCTCTAAGGAGCTTTATGTGATGTTATGATACTTCCTAAGGGCTCTTTGCTCTCTTTGAAAGACCTAGGAAGGGCTTGCACTAGACATAGGGCTTTGTGAATAAGCATGGGAAGAAATGCTTCCAAGGTATTCACTAGGTCAAGGCAAGGGAGGAGAAAGGGTCTCTTATGATTTATTCCACTGAATACAAAGCTCATACAACCCTGAAAAAATCCACCTATCTAAGGAAAAATAAGCTAGGTTTCCCTTCTAGGGCACACCTAGGGTACAAGAATTTATGGATAATTCACCATGAGAAGTCAACCAAAATTGGAGATTCTCTAGACAAGAGCTCAAAGAAGAGTTTTGTTCGAACATAATCCAAAAATTCCTCCTCATGAGGATTTCGCTTGATGCCCTAGCTAGCTGTCCTAGGAAAGAGGGGCCGAAAATTTAAAGGAGTGAAAAGAAGGAGAAAGGAAGAATTGATCACCAAACTTCTTGGGCCACTGCTTAGTCCCTTAGGCTATGGAGTCTAAAATGATTCAAAATTGGCCAAAATCGTCCTTAAGGAGGCTAAAGATTGATGCCTTAACAACCAACCTCTAACATTTGCCCATCCAAGATTTATGGAGTTTTATGGAAGAAAAACGAAATCTCATCATCTAGGAACATTCATTAATTTTCATGCAATGACTAACATATGCAATTGCCAACCAAATAACTTTCTAAAATAATATTCAATAAATTATGGCACAAGAGCATTAACTAGTTGCAACAATTCCATACATTATGCATTATTCCAATTAAAATGTTCAACAAGAAGCACTTTCAAAATGACAATATGATATATCCATCCACAAATTATGAGGTAGCTTCAAAGAAGATCAAAATTTTAGCTCCAAATATCAAAATGCATAAAAGAGTCTCCACTAGCATCTAAGAGAAAAAGTGTGAAGTCCTTTTCAAGAGAAGAATCCAAATGATGATGATGAGTTCTCACAAATGAGACACATCTCTATTTATATGAGTCTCTCCTAAATTGAATTGGCGTAATGAGCCTCCAAAATTATAAAATAATGTGCTAAGAACAATTCTTGGCCATAAGCCGATCAAGTAACTATTACAAGTTATGAAAAATCCATCCATAAGTGAGCATAATTGATGACGTCATGATGTAGAAGGGTTGTGGAGGGCCTCATTGAATCCTCTAAATGCCATGATGAGAGAGAGGGCTCCAATAAAGATGAATTAGGGGATGGCCCCTAATTTGCCTTTGGGGCACAAATGTTGGTCCCATGGGTCTCCAAATGAAAGAAAAGCTAGTACAATGCGCCAAGTGAGGGCTCTAATGATGGTGCTTGCCTTCTTCCCATGTCTTAAGGATGAGACAAACCTCCTTTGGGCCTTCGATCAACTGCCCTGATCATGTAAGTCGGTTAGGTCATAGTGGTCCAAGTGCATCATCTTGCGAATAATGTGGGGGAAAGAACAAATTGCTGAAGGTGCCCATGGCATGAAATGATGCTCAAACACATGATGGAGTCTCATGGCTCTCAATGTCATTCCCCACAAATGTCAATATGCTCCTCTGGTGGGCTTGAACCCCAATTAAGTTGCCCAACCCATGATGAAACCGCCTACCAATCACATATAAGATCCAATGTACTTACTGACCATGAGGTGCAATAATTCATTAGTGCCTCTACGTGAATCAAGCTTGTTAGTCAAGGGCACAAATGAGACTTCATAATAGTGTTACCTCCGTAAGTAGGAGTGGCTAATAAACAACTCTATTAGGTGATCGCAACCCCTAAAGGAAAAGACAGGTCCAAGGTACATACTTCAATTGATAGGGGTCATGTGGACAATGGTGAGGTGGATAGGGACACAGGGGTCTCAAAGCTAAATGCCGTGGGTTCAAGGGTGGTAATGATGGGGGACGTCCACATATAGGATTATAGATGTAGGAGGGAGAAATCGTGGATACATGAGTTACCTTGGCCTTTGTTCTTTTACCCTTCTTCAATTGCCTTTTGCCTTTTCTTGATTTTTCTTTATATCACTGCTTGGGGCTCCAAGAGTTGAGAGCATGCTGTGTATGATATAAGCAGTTATTACCCCCTTAAGGTGGGGCAGTTCATCGCCCACTAGGGGTTGGGACATGCATGTGTTCCTTAATGATGTGGGGGCACTCATGGGGCCCTAGGAGTCAGGGTGATGGCCGTAATGAAGGGGTAGAGTTCATGTTTGGCTTTTGCCCACATGCTATTTTAATGTCCAAACCATCTTTTGCATTTTATAATATTCTTTTCTTTTGTTTCTTGCTCTTGGTAATGATATACTTTTAATTTTTTCTTTTTAGCTGCATCAACCTTTGGAGCAACATTTCTAGGCCCAACCTAAACATTTGGACAAGGGGAGGTGGTGTACTATTGCCTTGTGGACCCAAAGAGGGAAGATGATGAAATAAGGCTTGTAATTTGTGGAGGGGAGTGAAAAATATGAAATGGGAAAATGGGATTACACTACCAAAATCAGGGTTTTCACTCCCTTTGTGAAGTTATAAGCTAATAGGGGAGATCCCATGGGACTAGGATTGGGGATTAACCACCCCCCCTCCCCTTTTAAGGTAAGGGAACAAAACTACAGTCAAAACCCCTCCTTCCAAGTCACCAAATAATCCATGTCTAATGTGCCTAAGGAAAAACAAGCATAAGCACCTGATTGCACAATGAAAAACATACCTTAAGGATTGGATGATCCACCTTCAAACATATGCTCTCGACAAATGGGTGAGGGGACATATGACTAGTTCAAGGAGCCGAGATCAAATGGCATAATGTATTGGCTACACTGGTGGCTGTCAGGGGCAGTTGGCTGTCGGTTGAGGACAAATCAAGGAGAAAAATTCTCCTATGGGGTCACCCACTTTTGGTGGCTAATAGGTACAAATCCACAATCTACATATAGCGGGTTTGTCTTGTGCGAGTACTTTTCGTCTCAGTTATCCAACTATTTATTTCTTCTTGAATTTCGACGTCCGGGATAAACCTTTTCTCTACTCAAGCTTCTTCCTTTGCCTAGTGGATTTCTTTGTGAATTTCCGGAGGAATACTAACAACATAAGTTGTAGCCAAACGCTTTGTTGTAGCCTTAGCCATCGAAGTGGAGGTGGGGTGGGCCTTACGATGGCCCTTACAACCAGAGGGTTGATGGATTGTAGGCATGATGCAGATCACAGTTGGGAAGAGAAATGAGAGGCTAGAGGAGAGAACATCCGAAAAGAATAATGCTAACTTCCCCATACAACAAGAGCAAAAGTAACAAGTGACAACAACCAACCCCAACAAAGGATCACAAAGGGAATGCAGCTTAGTTGCTTCTCTCAGAATGATGTAAACAAGAACAACCAACTAGCCAAGAGTTCTTGAAAAATTATGAAGGTAGACAAACAAGCCCTTCGACGCAACAACTAAAACCATATACTCAAAGACGACCTCACTCACATTTGTGACCCAAAGGAAACAACTGAGACTAAATATAACAATGGTGTGTGGAGGAAAAGTTAAGTGAATCTCTATATAAGCTAATGAAGAGTAGAGGTGATTAGAGACAACAACTAACCACAACAAAGGGTCTTTAAGGGAGTGCGATTTAATAGGTCCTCTGATAATAACCCAAGCCAATACAACCAACCAACTCAGAGTTCAATCGATATTAAAGGGGGAGACATTTGAGCCCTTTGGCACAACAATGAAATGCCAAAACAGAGAGATGACCTCACTCACATAGGTAACTAGAGAGAAATATCAAATACTGAAATTGACAAAGATGAGTAGTGGGAAAATTAAGTAGATTGAGCAGAGGGAGAGATGAAGTTGAACAATCCTCCTTTTGAGACCATACTTCTATTTATTTAAGTGAAATTACAAGATGGAATTATTTCCCACTTTTACTAAGTGGTCATTAGAAGTTGTCTTGATCTACTTCTCGCACATTCACACCTAAACTATGCAAAAAGCTACCACTCGAGCTATATTTCTCGACACTCTTTCTTGGTAAGGAAAGAATTATGCACCAACCCAAGTCTGTCTCCGAACGTTTTGGAACTTCCCTTTTGCTAAGGACTTGGTCAGAATAATAACTACCAAATAATTGGTGGGAATATATTGGAGCTTCACTGCTCCTTTCTGAAGTGAAGTGATACCTGAGTTTTCTATGGTTGTATTGGTTATGAAATATTGGATTGTCAAAGAGTTTGATGCAACTGTAGTTGTCACAATAGACCATTGTGGGATCCAAATCCTGTTCAAATAAAATCCTACAAGTAAATTGTGAAGCCAGATGGTCTCACAATTCATTGTACTAGTTTCCATATACTTTGCCTTTGCTGAGCTAAGTGCCACAAAAGTTTGCTTTCTATTGAACAAGGATATCATTGTTGATCCCAAACTAAAACAACACCTTGAGGTGCTTTTTTTGTCTGCTGAATTACTTGCCCAATTTGACTTTATATACCCCTTTGACTTCACTTCACCATCTCAAAGATATCTCAAACCAATCACCATACTCCATTGTGCTCTTGAAATATTTGAGCACATGTTGTGCTGCTACCCAATGTTCCTGCCTTGGCTCCACCATAAACTGACTTAAGGTGTTCATTGCAAAACATATATTTGGTTTGCTATTGACCAAATACATTAAGGAACCTATCAATTGCTTGCACAATGTGGGATCCACCAATCTTGAATTTGAAGCCATCGCCTTCTTTATATTAGTGATCATGGGTGTGGCCATGGGTTTGCAGTCTTCCATCCAAAATCTCTTTAGGATCTCAACTACATATTTACCTTGCCCAAGGAACATCTCACCTGGTTTTCACCAAACCTTCAAACCCAAGGAGTAATGCATCATGCTATTGTTCTTCATCTCAAACTCAAATACCATATTTGCTTTGCACCTTGTAATGAGTTTCGTTACACTTGTAAGAAACAAATGTCCATATAGCATCAAAATAAGCAAATCGGTCCTGATGAATATATAATATAAGTTAGGATTTGCTTCACTTTTGGTGAAGCCCATACTCAATAGATGTCCATTAATTGTGGAATACAATGCTCTTGGTTCATGCTTAAGTTCATACAAGGCTTTCTTTTAAGCCCTTAAACATGGGACTCCTTCCCATTTACCTTGAAGCCCCGAGGTTTCTCTATGTACGCTTCTTCATCAATGATCCCATTAAGGAAAGTTGTATTTACATCCTTTTGATGTATCCTCCATCCCGTCATTGAAGTTATAAACATAATTGTCGAATGGAAATGTACCTAAAAATTGGAGCAAATGTCTCTTCATAATCAATTCCATGTGGCCACAAACCTCGCCTTTAACTTCTCGATGCTACCATTTATAACATGCTTGGTTTTGTAGAGCCACTTAGATGTTACTACTAACTTCCCCTTCGGTTTTGGCATTATGTCCCAAATATCCTTGTTCACAATGGAGGCGTACTCCTCCACCATGAAATCTTTCCATACCTGTTGGTTTGATGCCTCTTGAAAATTGGAAGGCTTGGATCAATGATGTTGCTCATCAAAGCCATGTTAGAAGGAAACTTCTTCGGATGCTTGTTCTCCCTCAATGTGCTCCTTGGTTGTCATCTTGAACAGGGACTTGTTGGTGTCTTTGGTGACTTTGGATCAAACTTCTAAGCTTCCCACTCCTCCTCTATCACCAAAATGGGATCACATGACTTCCTGGATGCAAAGTCTTCCTCAAAAGTCTCATTGTAACCCACAAATAAACCCTTCTTGCTAGAGGGCTCTAACTTGGTCCTACTTTCTCTAGGTACATGGATCTAGATTGAATAACCACTGATGGGGAAATGATTAACCTTTAGCTTCTCAATAGTGAATGCCTCCTTTGGTGAGTTATCCCCCATGATCCTAGGAGGACACGTGATCTAGATGTAGATTGTTGTGTTGTATGGTTCTGCCAAAGAAACATTGACAAGTCCTAGTCATGAATCATGGCCTTAGTAGCGCTTATGACGGATTAATTCTTTCACTCTACAACCCCATTCTGTTGCTGGTTGTATAAACATTGAAATAGTCAGTTCCTTCTTAATTCCTACCTCCTTGCAGAAACCCTTGAACTCTAGTCACCCCCATTATTCGATCTCAAAACCTTAATCTTCTTCCCTTTCTAGTTCTCAACAAGAGATTTGAACTCTTGAAACCTACTAAAGACTTCACCTTTTGTCTTTAAGCAGTAGATCCATGCCTTGCGAGAGAAGTCATCAATGAAGGATACATAGTACATGCTTCTTGTGATTGATGCTATTGTCATCGTTCCATATATGTTTGAATGCACTAGGTATACAATCCTCTTAGACTTGTGCTCTCTACTTGGGAAAGTAGCCTTGGCATGCTTTCCAAGTGCACACCCTTTGCATATTCTTTGTTGCTTAATGCTAGATTTTGGAAGACCCATGACTATTTTCCTCATAATCGACAACTCTTTGTAATGTAGGTGCTCCATCCTCTTGTACCATAGCTCACACAAGCTATCTGTGTTATGAACTAGGGCTCGAACAGGTTGACTCTGTAACACGTACAAGTTGCCTACCCTAATCCCCATCACTCGTGCTACTTTTGAGTTAGATAACTTCGGTTTGATAAGAACTTGTTGGTTCTTGAACTCTACTACATTGCCCATATCCTCCATAACTAATGCTGAAAGCAAATTTTTCTTGAGACCTTGAACAAGCAAGACATCATCAAAGGCCTAAAGAGTCACTTGATTGGAATTGGAAGGGAATGGGATCAACTCCAGCTACTGGGTACTTGGCATCATCACCAAGTTCAACCTATTCTCTTGAGTCCCATTTTGTTAGACTTGAAATAACTCTTGAGCTGATGTCATGTGCCTAGATGCTCTATTGTACACCTACCAAATGTTCCTTGGAAATGTACTGGTAGATTGGAAAAATACCTTTGATATATTTTTTTTCAAACTTGGTAACAAACTCATTCATTTGAGTTTTCATAGATGTTCCTACCTGCGTTTGCTGTTGCTCCCCCTTGCCCTTCTTGTTGAAAAATCAAGTGCAATGTAGACTAACACTTATTTCTGAACACTGATAATTAATTGTGATGATTATATATCTTCTTTTAGCATTTATAACTTCTTAATCAAGCAATTATACTTAGAAATTCAACCATACAAGAATATGAAAAGTAGAGATCACGATCCCTAAAATCAACACAATGTTTACCGTGGGAAAACACACTTGGGGTAAAAACCCAATAATTCTTTCTTTAGATAATTAATTCAACAAGAGATATCAAAGTCATAGACAAACTGACCAACATGATAGCAAGATGATAGTCCAAAAAGTGCTAAGTCGACCCTCCACAAAATTCCAAGTCAAAACGTCTACAAACTGTCCACAAGTGCTCTTGTTCAAGGTCTATTATAGGTATGTATTGGGGCCGAATTTTGACCTCTTTCTGTGCCATAGAAAGCAAACACTTCACCTCAAAAACTTTGGATTCCACCTTAAAAAATCAACATAGAAACTTAGACTGATCTCAGCCTTCTGTAGTCACTTGAGCAAGGGCAGATAGATGACTTGTTTTTATTCTTTTTGTTCTCCTTATCTTCTTGTCTTCCTTCACTAGAGAACAAAGATATACTTGTAATGCTTGTGATCCAAAGTGCATCTTGGATGGAGGACGAATGGGCTACTTATAGGTTTCTTGAAGGATGGATGGGTGTCTCCTGTTAAATTTCCATGAAACTCTGCAACTACTCAACGAATTACTAAAAACTGAAATCTAGTTAACTTTCACCAATATATAGAGCATCTTATCAACTTATAAGCAGTGGAATAAAAACATAGAGATTAAAACACATGCACAAATTGACACTTATTTTTCTCAGGAAACCCAAAAGGTAAAACTTGCGTGCTCGATGTGGCTATTTTATTGATTGTCATTGGAGCAATTGAATTTATTACAAGGCAATTTGTCTCTCTTGAGAAAGCCTTTTGCTTCTCACACAAATCTTAGCTAATACAATTGCTCTTGGCCTGCCTTGATCTCGGTTCCTGCACACAATTCTTCCTTTGCTGCCCACTTGACTTGCTCTGCAAACCCTAATGTCTTGCTTCAATTCTGCTCCTCCTTCCTTGCACACTTGAGCCCCTTAGTCCTTGCGTTGATCTCCTATTTCCTAGTTCACTTCAAGCCCTATTTTCTAGCATACTTGGGCCCTATTTCTTAGTGCACTTCAACCCCTATTTCTTAGGACCCTAGCTCCTCCTTCATGCACACAACCAACTCCTAAATTCTAACGCACGTGTTCCTCCTATTTCTTAGGAAACAAGTTCTTTGCCCTCTCCACAAACAAGGCTCTTCTCACAAACTCGTGAGCTGCTTTGTCTCACAACCTTGTGCACAAAACAAATGAATAATCCTTGTGCCTTCTTCCTTCTTTTATAGGCAAACTTCGATCCATGCAAGGATGCCCAACTTAATTTAGAACTTGAGCTATGATAGCGAGTTAACTGAGTGTTACTTGCTCTCCTTCCAATCACACTGGAGTGGTTAACTTGTGCTTTTTCCAATCACCACTGGAGATCTAACTCACTCTTCCTTCGATAAAGACTGAAGACTACCTCTCTCTAACTAAACTACTAATTGCCACCTTGTTCTGTAGTCAAATTGATGAAGACTTCACCTAACTGAAGCTCCAACTCTATGCATGCTAACTTGATGATTTTCTAGTAAATTGGGAATAACTCATCCTAACCGAAGTCTAACTCATGAGGACAACTTTAGGTCTTCACTAGCTAAATCATAAGCCAGAAGAGCTTGCTCGCTACATTTTCAAGACTCCCTCTTAGTGAGGAAGGTACTTCTGAAAGAACCTCTTCCACTTGGATCTGTCTTCAACACCACCACATTATTTGTTGCTGCAACTGCTCCTTTTGAACTAGAAGACTTCCCTACTCGCTGCTGCAGAATCTGATCTGAAGACCCGTTGCTTCCAACCATACTCCTATTTTGTGAGTCTATCACCTCAACCATATGTGCCATGTACTTCATGTATCTCTGTGGCTGCTTACTCTCCTTGAAGGTGGTACTGGGAGGTCCAACTCTCTTTTGAACCTCCCTAAGCAAATCTTTTGTTCACTTGGCTTGAACTCTCCTTATATTGGGAGTTACTTATTGAGTGGCTGCCTCCACTCGCCTTGGGCTCTGCCCTCATCATCTTGCTGGTCGACCCACTTGCCAACTAGTCGAGACTCAAATTGTGATATTGGCCAAGGCTCCTCCTTGAGAGCTCTAACTTACTCTTGCTCTAAGGACTCCCTTAGAGCTCTACTCTCCTCCACCCTTATGTCTCTACTTTGTGCACTTCCTAACTTGCTGCTCAAGGCTGTGCTTGTCTCAACTTGTAGCAAGTACTGATTCTTCTTCCTCACACTTGTCTTTTTCTTACATCCAGAAGCTAAGTGTTGGAGGTAACCCTTTCCTCTGTTGAAGATGACATAATAACTCTTGTCCTCAAAGGTAGCTATTGAAACAAGGTTCTTCTTTAGGCTTGGAACATAGAGGACATCTTTGAGATGGAGAGAGCTGCCTGGCTCCATCAAAAAATTGAAAGTACCAACTCCCCTAGTTGTGTACTTGCCATCATCTCCTAGCTTAATTTGAAATTGCATGTCCTTCTCCTTCAGGTGGTTGAAATACTCCTTGTTCCCGATCATGTGGAAGGATGTTCCTGAATCAATATACCATACATTGCTGTCTATCGAGCTTGCCATGCAAGCTATCAATGAGAAATATTTCTTGAACTGAGAAGAAAACACATCTACCTCAACTGATGTAGCTACATGATCCTTACTAGATTCCTTCCAATTAGGACACTTAGTGGCATAGTGTCTGAACTCATGGCAATGGAAGCACTTGATCTTTCTTAGATCCTTCTTTTTCTTCTTGCCCTTTTGACTGGACACGGCCTCTCCTTGGCCCTTCTTGCTCTTGACTTTGCCACCTTTTCCTGCCAGGGCAAAGTTCTCCTTGTCCTCTATCAGAGCTGATCTCCCAACTCTCGTCCCTCTTTGGATTTCTTCTTGGATGCAGTCACTCCATAACCTTTCCCAACTGGGAATATTCTCTCTGCCACTTACTGCATCTGGAAACTATACCAAGACTTGTGAAGTTCGAGAAGTGCAAGACCCACAAGGTCATGGTCTGCTGCAGTCACACCCACTCTACCTAGCTCATCTCGAACCTAAGTGAACTTCAAAAGATAAGTGATGATGAGCTCTCATTTGTTCATTTAGATACTTAGCTGCTCTTTGAGAGCAAGCTTCTTAGCATCATTGGAACCATGATACATATCTAAGATGGTTTTAAACATCTCGTATGCTGTTTTCTTCTCATGGAGATGAGGGATAATTTGATCTCTGATCCCCTCAAGAATGATCTTGCTCCCCTTGGTGTCATTCTTGTTATGCTGGATCAACTGTTGGGCATCTTGAGGTGGAGCTATTGCTTGCTTCGCATACTTGAGCACTCCATTATCTTCCAACACCACTGAGAGCCGCTTCTTCCATGAGCAGAAATTCAAGGCTCCCTCTAAACTGTGATCTGACTTTAGTCCTTGGAATACCATATTCCTATCCAAAGAACTGCTCTGCTCTCCAAACTCTAGCATAAGCCTTCTGCTTGATCTGCATTGTCCATTAATTGGTCAATCTGGTGTTGGTCGTTATACTAATCTCTGCTCTGATACCATGTTAAATTTCCATGAAACTCTGCAATTACTTAGTGAATAACTAAAAATTGAAATCTAGTTAACTTTCACCAAGATACTAAGTGTCTTAACATCTTAAAAGCAGCGAAATAAAAACATAGAGATAAAAATGCATACACAAATTGACACACTTATTTTTCTCAGGAAACCCAACATTGCTTGATGTGGTTATTTTATTGATTGTCCTTGGAACAATTGAATCTATTACAAAGCAATTCGTCTTTCTTGAGAAAGAGTTCTGCTTCTCACACAAATCTCAGCTAATACAATTGGTCTTGGCCTGCCTTGATCGCTACTTGATCTTGATTCCTGCACACAATTCTTCCTCTACCACCTCCTTGACTTGATTTTCAAACCTTGCTGTCTTGCTTCAATTATGCTCCTCCTTCCTTGTCCTGATCTCCTGTTTCCTAGCGCACTTTAGGCCCTATTTTCTAGCGCACTTGGGCCCTATTTCTTAGCGCACTTCAGCCCCTATTTCTTAGGACCCCAGCTCCTCTGTCTTGCACGCAACCAACTCCTAGATTCTAGCGCACTTGTTTATCCAATTCCTTACGAAACAAGTTCTCTGTGCTTTCCACAAACAAGACTCTTCTCACAAACTCATAAGCTGATTTGTCTCACAACCTTGTGCACAAAACAAATGAATAATCCTTGTGCCTTCGTCCTTTTATAGACAAACTTCAATCCATGCAAGGAGGCCCAACTTAATTTAGAACTCGAGCTCTGATAGCAAGTTAACTAAGAGTGTTACTCACTCTCCTTCCATTCATCATTGGAGTTGATAACTCATGCTCTCTTCAACCAACACTGGAGATCTGACTTTCTCTTCCTTCAACCAATACTGAATACTAACTCGCTCTAACTGAACTTCTAATTGCCACCTTGTTTTGTAGTCAAACTGATGAAGAGTCCACTTAACTGAAGCTCCAACTCTACGCATGCTAACTTGATGATTATTCCAATAAACTGGAAATAACTCATCCTAACTAAAGTCTAACTCATGAGGACAACTCGAGGTCTTCACTGGTTAAGGCACAGGCCAAAAGACCTTGCTCACTACATTTTCAACATCTCCTTGGGTAGGCCAACATGATCATAGGAGGGCTGACTTGGACAACTTGTGGAGCCATAAGTCATCGATAATAAATTCATTTTTTCTTTTTGATAAATACATGAATAATATAAATTTATTTTGAGCATGAGGAACAAGCTTTACATAAACAAATAGAACAAATAAGTACATCATGGAAAAAGAGAATTACACCACATGAACAACGGGGGTAATAGGAAAGCCTGCCGTGAAAAAGCCAAAAAAGCAAGCTTATGGACCTGCACATCAATAGGAATGGACTTAGCAATGTCAATGGAAAACATTGACTTTGACTAATTTGAGTGCCTCTTTGAAGAGGACCTTTCCATGGAAGTGGGGTAGTGAAATTCAGCCTGAAAGCATGTCCAAAACACTCTGGAAAGCTGGCATCTCTAACCAACATGTTCTACTATTCTGTAATTGGCACACCTTTACTTTCATTAACAAAAATTAATGGTAAAAGTTGAAGTGGGACCCCCATTTTAGGATAGGTTTAGTGATAGAATCAGACCTATTGGGCCTTACATGGAGCAGATAGAAATTGGGGTGTTTTTTTAGCGTTCAACACATGACAGTCTCTTTGATGTTTCATCATATATTCAGAATATGACACCTGTACCTTTTCCTCCTCCCTTTGATCTAGGAATTGGGTGATTTTAAAACTGAAACTGAAAAGGGTAATAAACTGCTTAATGGGGCCAACTAATTGAAACCCATATGTTGCTGAATTGTGCCAACTAATTGAAATCTATATCCTGCTGAATGGTACCCATGTCAACTAATTTAGTGTCAAATGGCAGGGACTGTTGACGCTATTCATTAAGAGAGAGAAAGCTCCATATTCTTGGACTTGGTTGCATCAGATTAATGAGCCAAACTTTAAACAAACCATCTACTCATTTGATTATAATACGATGATTTTTGGATTCGAGGCTCTAGAGGCCATTTAGAGTCTTAATCTTTATGTATCTTCATTTAATATATGTATTGCAAAACTTATATCTTACTCACATTTTACTATATTCATTAACCCTTATATGCAATTTACATAAGCAAACTTTGCATATCTGATGTCTAATGGCTTGGATCTATATTGTTATTATTATTATTATCCAATTTTAAGGTCACAGCCAAGCCAGACACCAAATTGGTGTATGAGAACCCCTTGTTTGTGGGACAAGGGACCCACCTCCGCACAGCGATTTGACTGCTAAGTCTACGAAGGCATACATAGTCTATCACCTTTGAGTTTTGAACTTGTGACCTCTTAAGAGGAAACACATGCTCTTAACCATTAGGCCCACTCAAGTTGTATAGTGATTATGTGTGGTTTTATAAATTATATTTTTTGGATTTCTTAAATACCACATTTCATTGTTTCCAATGTTTTTTGGAGTCACATTTCCATGCTGTAGCCTGTACCTGTTTTGGAGACACATATCATTTTTTAAATTTGTTGCAACTCAGTGGAATCTCTATGGCTTCATTGGCTGGGCAAGTGTTTTTTTCATATTTAAATTCTCTAGTTCTCTTGCAAAATTAAATACAAGGTTTTGTTGTGTCTCTACTTTAGGTGCTTTCCATTTTGAAATTTTCTCAAAAATGGAGTTTGGACCCTGACATTTTAACCAATCTCATGATGAGGGCATTCATTCTCATCTATTTCTTTCTTTGACAACTCCACTTCTGGCAGTGAATCTCAGAGTTCTTCAATGCCATTTGCTTTCTTTAAGTGCTGGCACTAGAACTGGGAACTGCAAAGTAGTATTAGCAAAGTGGCTAATGTTGTCTGTAAGACTTCCCAGTTGCTTGTTCATTGTGCAAAAGACAACATGCATTCCTGAAGAGTTTGCATGTTTATTACCTTTGATGCATGGGATTGCGGATTGACTGTGCTGGAACAGAAGACACGTATGATGTTATGGTTGACAGAGCAGTTGGCATAGTTGGTCTCAGTTGAGTATTGGGCACAGGTGGACAAAAGGATTTGTTAAGCATGGGTGCTCTCCAAGTTGGATTTGCTACAGCAAAACTAGGAGGCTGGTCAAGTGCAGTTGATGGGAGAAATATTATATTGCTTGGGGCATTGTTGTGATGGAAGCATTAGAACATTATAACTTTACACCAACATACTGCAAACATGTGGAAAATAATATTTACTTGCATAAGGGGGAACAGAAGTTGGATAATGAAACTGAGAATTATAATCTTGTATGGGTTGGGTGCATAATTATGTACACCAAGGGGTGCCATCCTCCTCTTCGGTACTTCTCAGTTTTTTGTCTTTGCATCTGCATGAAGCAAAATTCCAAGAAAGCATCAGGTGTGCATAATTATGCACCCAAACCAGACAAGATTTTAAATTTCAGTTTTATTATACAACTTTCTTTCCCCCATATGCAACCAAAATTCCAAGAAAGCATCTCCTTTCACCTGCATTGGTATGATACAGCCATGTCAAAACACTGTCATTTCTTTACTTTATATGACCATTTCCTCTAGGGCCTTGAAAGGAGCTGTTGAGTTTTTTTTGTGTGTGTTTATTTATTTATATATAAGCTACCTTAAGCCTTCATTTGACATCTAAGAGCTCTTCTTTATTTGGCCGTATTTGTACTCTACATAATTTGACAAGACTTCTCCCATGAATGCACTCAACTAGCCTTGATCATTTTTTATAACTGGTAGTTCATTCCTACACAGATGACCACACAAGCAAACCAACTCAAATAAGTTCTTTGTCTTCTTCAAGAAAAAACTTACCTGCACTCCTTTATTCAAGAACAAGAATTTAAGGAATAATACTCTTACAGGCTACAATTTCAGCAAAGATGTGATAAACAGCTTATTAAAAATTATGCTCAGTGATGGGGAGTCGGGACAATCTACAACTTTTCTACAGCCATTATCTTTTGACATAAGTCTTAGCATTCCATATGTTGATACAAACACAAGTATTGGGCATCTACACAGTCATTTGCAAGCTTCTGACATTATGAAGGAACCCCCAATGAAGACCCTCATCAGCAATGCGATTATGTATGCATGCTAGAAGCAGACTAAGGTTCATTCATAATCTCATCACTTTGAAAGTCATAAACAAAAGGCAATTCTTCAACTAGATTATTTCTTGGGCCTCTTTTCATCGGGATCCTGAGTTTTGACTAAATCAAGCAGCAATTTGGCTCCTTTTCTCTCTATCACAATATTTTGGATAATTCTACCATGTGGACATTTTTCTGTTATACAGTGGTATCTGCCCATTATATCATGAGCAATTTCTCAGATCCTGTACTTTACACTTCTCTGGGTTCGCTTTACTTTCACCCACATTCTTTTTGATACAAGCATCCACCTCTTCAGTAATGATGCCTATCATTTATGCAGGAAGAGACATTTTAATCATTTCAAGCAAGACAGTTTCTCCACTTTTGCTGATGAAAGTCTCAAATGGTCAAATAAGTTCTTACTCCATTTGGCAAAGACTGGGACACATTTAAGGGCTAATGCGCCTACTGGAGGAAGCAATTGATTGGGAAGATTAATTGCTTACAAGACCTAAATGTTATAAGTCAAGTCTTAAACCCTTCCATAATTTTGTAAACTATGAAAAATGTTAACCATGCCTGAACAATGTAAATCATTGCCATTTCTAACGTCTATAGTTATTATAATATTATTCATAATAGCTTCTATCATAATATTGCAACTCCTCAATGCAGTGGTTGGTGAAAATAATAAAATAATATGTTTACAAGCATATATAAAGGCATCATGTCTTTACAAATGAAGCCGGTCAAAGCTTCCTGGGGTCCTTGACATACGAGGCTTTGTCGAACAATATTATGTAATTGAGCTTTGCTTGTGTGCAATTAAATGTTGCTAGTTTTCCAACAGTCTGCTCTCTTTGTGCCTCTTACCCATTTTTGGATGGTTCCTTTTGTGTTATTATAGTTTCTTTCTTCCCATTCTTGATCTGGCTCTGCACTTATGAGTTACTATATCTTTTGTTCATGCTATCAGCATGATGGTCCTCTGATTGTTTGCACCTTCTCAGAATTTTTATGCTGATTGTCTGCATCACATCAAACAGTATCATCATGCCGAATTTGACTCAGCATAGAAATTTAAGTTGTTTTTCTTATTGCCATGCATTTTCTATGTAATTGATTTAGTTTTGGGTCTGTAGGGATGCACCGACACTTCGTTCTCTTTGGCATGATGGAATACCTTAAGAAAAGGTCAGCAGTAACATCATTTTTTTTTGCTTTTCATGAATTGCTATCTCAGGGCTTAAAATTTGCATGAAATCTTTTGGTCCAAATACTGTTCTTCATTTATACTTGTTATTTTTTTGAGTAGGTTAAATCGAAATTTCTCCGCAGATGAGATATTGCAACTATTGGATCGATTCTATAATATTGAAATGCTGGTAATTCTGAATTTTACCTTTTCAGATTTGAGCTTATTTTCTGCTTGTTTACTGTTTTCTTTCAGTGTTCAGTTTGTGTAAAAACTTAAAATTTACTTAGAGAGGTTCCTGAGTGGAATATACAGTGGCATTAAATTTATCTTTTTGTCCATGTAAATACAGAAACCAGATGATGAGGAGATGGAGATTTTGAATCAAGAAGAGGAATTTAGTTTACCTCCCGATTTTCATGATGAGAAATGATTGAGATGGTGCTATTTTTGTGGTGTTTCTTGGAGCTTGCGTCCTCAATATGACACATGTAAGTGTACTAGTATAAAATTACTATACGAGACAGAAACTGGATATAATATTTTCAGTTAAACCTTTTTCCTGGACCCAGCATCCAATTTGCCCCACCTTGAGGCAGGTTGTGTGAAAAAGCTTTTGGACATGTGTAATATACTGGATGCATAAGAGTACAGTTTGTTGTACTTTTTTGCAAATATTGTACAATTTTACTTTCATTATTGTGCATATGTGGCCATTTTTAACAAGGAAAACTCAAAGGGAAACCCGGTGGATGCTTCCCCCCATTTGTGGGATAGTAAATCCATCAGTGTAGAGTAGTGCACCTAACCCTAGCCTAGAGTAGTGAACTAGTCAAATTTACAACAACATTAGCAACAACCAGTGGAGCTAACCCCATGTACTCATATGTGGGTATTTTTGCACAAACACGTGCCAATAAATTTATTCTTTCATATCTACTTAGTGGTCTATCTTTATTTCCTTTTTGCTGGATTTCACTTTCTTTATCCCATCTTTGCAAAAATAAACTGCTTGTTTCTCTGTAGGGAGTTTGATATCTAACTTATTTACAATTATGTTGCAGGCCAAGGGATGCTACTACTGCAAGGGAGCATATTCTCTTTAATCCATTTCAAGTTGATATGCCTACCATATGACCTAATTTCAGATGGACAGTTTTTGTTTTTGTTTTTTACTGCCATCGATATTTATAAACTCATTGTAGCTATGGTCTTTTGTGTGTTCTCTGTAGACTCTAATTTATACAGAGTACATGAAATTGCTATTTTCCAGTTCTGTGTATCACTTCATTTACTTGTTCTTTCTTAAGCCGAATTCTAGAAGAGCTGTGACTGCAGCAGATCTGATTAGAAAGAGTGAACACCATTCATTCATGCAGATGGTTCTGAACTGCATTATTTCTCATAGGTACTTCACACTGATCATGCAACTACCTGAAACTTCTGTGGACAGCAATTGGTCTAGTAACTTACAGCTGTCTGAGAGCGACAGTCAATGCGATTTCTATCTTGGAAATTTTAAGTGTTGTATAAGTCAATAAAATGAGGCCCTTGAGTACTGATGGAAGGAAATATTTGACAGGAAATTAGTATTCTTTTGCTTTGCCTACTGGCAAGAAATGTAGAGAATAGTATATAGTGCAATATTGACACTATGTTGGCAATAAGATTGTAGAATTATAGTTCTTGGCAGGAGTAGTTTAGTTACATGTCCTAACACATATAAACATGCTTATCTATTCAGTTGGTATTAGTTTACATGAGACCATTTAGTGGTTGTCCATGCTATTGTAAATGTACAGGAATGGATTGGATTGATTGCAGTTTGAGTGTTTATTCTTTTTAGATATAGAGATTAGTATTAGACATATTTTTATCATGTCAGATCTGCATTTTGATCTGAAAATGGAAATGGTAATAAGTTGCAAAGAAGCCTCTGAGTGTAAATTACTGGTTAACCATCAAACTCTGCAATTATGTATTCTAGGTATCTTGTATCCTGTTCTTGTCAGGGCTTCCGACCACCATAAGCTATTGTTGCTAGACTCTGATGTAGTGAGAATAAATGTATTATACGAATCTTATTTTCTGCAAAATAAGTCTTTTATTAGCACATAATCTTAAACAATGGCTTGTGCAGAACCTTTGATTTTGAATATAGCCATATCTTATCATGGAAAATGGTAGAGATGGATATGTCGAATCTATGTTTCGTGGGAGTAAAGACCATCTCTTGGGTTGAATGAGGCAGACTTCCTTGATTACTGCAGGATAGATGGAATTTTTATTGGACTCCTTAGATGAGAAACAAGCTTTAAATATGGGATGATAAATACATAAGAGGAACATATCACTAATAGTAATAACCAATGGGGTTATGATAGGGGGAGAAGACAATGTTGCATTGCCATTCTATCTCATCTCTTTTACAAACAACAAAGTGGGGCTGCATCCAAATTTTACACTCCTTTCACGAGTGGGCTAAACTTTTTCGTTGGAGATATAAGCTACTCTTCTATTTCCTATGGGCAGAGGGAGGAAAATGTGCTTTGCTTCTTATAAAAAAGGTGCAGAGTGCTCTTCAAACAAAGGTTTGCTAGGATATGCAGATGACGAAAAAATAAATCCTTTGTCACAAGTATACGGCAGATGGATCTTTGCCCATTGACATTGCTTTATTCTCCATCCTTATTGATGAGTTAAAAACTGTTCGTTTGAAATTCATTCTTTTGTATTGAATTTTTTTAATCTTATTCTGCAAGATTATCTTCCAATGCTATGGTTTTAGGCTTGTGTAGATAAGAATGACCCTGACATTGTAGCACTCCACTGGCAAATGTAGAAGTAATAGAAATGCTTCACTTTGCAGACGTGTTTAAACCTGTGTAATGAGCAAGCATTTTATACTCAGATCCAAAACACCATCCCAAATTTCTATTTTGCATAAGATTGTTTGTGGACATGAGGGAGTATGGAATGTGTGAACTTCACAATGGAAGGAAAGATACTTGTACATCACCTCAGTTTCTTGCTGCCATAGACCAAGTTGCCTTTCTTGAAGGACTAGGAACCCTTTTCAATTTTAAACCCAATATGTTAGTGGTCTTTAATTGCAGGCATTTTGTTAGGAATTGGTGGGCTTATCATGAATTAAGATAGGGTGGTTTATAGTTTCAAGATTGTGTAGTTGCCTTGAGTATTTGTCATAACTCATATTCATTTAGCAATTACAACATTTTTGGACCTTGTTTTCTAACATTATTATTTTCCCAAGCTTTGTCCTCAGAAGTTTTCAAAGATTGTTTTGTTTACCAATTCATGCTCAGGGGATTCTAGATGAGGAATTCTTTTATGGCAGTTCATTCTTCTAATTACCAACATACCTTTGAACTCTTCTTAGATGGAGCAAAGGACACTAACTCATAAAGCTTATAAAAAAGATTGTTGTTGTTGAGAAATCCTCAGCGCAACATAGTTAGGGTTTATTTAATTTGATTTCTCTTTCTTGGCACTTTCTTATATGTTCCTTATTAATTCTTCTTTGCAATTATTATATTTTTATAATCAAGACAATTGTCAAACAATGAAGATCACAGACACAACAAAAAAACACAAGATGTTGGCACTCAACCAGGGAAAGACCCATCTTATAGGGGAAAACTCAAAAAATCTTTTTCTCTTCTTTTAGAACCAAATCAAATGAAACAACCAAGACCCTTGGACCAACAATAAGACCTCTTCCAACCCACCAAGTCAACCTCCCAAGAAGATTAGTCAGTCTTTAGTCAACTCCTCAAAAGTCAATAAATCGATTCTCAAAATACTTGTCAACTAGGGTCTCGACCCTCTTTGAACTTTTGAAATTTGACCTACATTACTTCAGGCCTGCAATAACCCTAATCAGTCCTTTAATTCACATGTGTGAGCCAAAAACACAAGAAAAGAGCCTATTCAACTTTGCTTGGATGCCTCCTTTCTTCGTTAGGATTTCCTTGCTTGTTCAAACCTTTCCACACCTCTTCCTTCACTTTCACTTCTTATTGTTGAGAAATCCAGGGCATAATAATTAAGTGATTTCTCTTCTATTAGTAATTGCTTGTGATTGCTTTTTACTACTTTATATTAATATCTTTTTTACTTAGGTTATTAGTGTCCTTCACTCTAATAGGTTATCATCTAGGGCCAAAACCTCTCTCTTGAGAGAAAAACCGGAACAAAATCTTCTTTTTATAGAGATTCCAATTGACGAATACCGAGATCAAAACCCTTGACCCATTTTCCACTCCAAGACCAAGACACAAGTTCCCTTGATGAGATCCTTAGACAACGATAGTAAGCCTTTTGCTCCTCCCCTTTTGTCGGCTCCTCTTCCACTTCACCCTCCTTTTGCTTCAAACATTCGACCTCCTTGAATTAGGTCTGCAATCCTAATTCAGAAACCCTAACTCATGCACATGACCTTATCTTATCCCTTAACTTTCTTCGCTTTGGATAAGGTCTTCTTCTAGGTTGTCTCGGCCTCTCTTCTTGACTTGACCTTCTTCCAACTCGACTACCCAAGAGGACTGCTACTCTTCTCGACTTCTTTTGCTGCAACTAAACTCTTATTGCCTCAAATGTGTAGAGGATATAAACCCAAAAACAAACTTGGAAAAGAGCTTGGATTATACTTCTCTCTCCTTCGCTTGTTAAAGAGCTCTCTCATTGTACTTCACACCTTTTTACTTCAAATTAGATGATGACCGAAAATATGTGCCAAAAATGATGCCTAGCAGCCCTATTTATACTTGTTTTCCATCAAAATAAGCCAACTTAAAGAGGGTATGCCACCATGTTTGTTTGAGGAGTTTATTAATTCCATTTTGAAGCCGACATGCTAGGAGATGCTTGTGCTTGTCTTGGAATGTCTTTTGACTCTTTCAATAACTTATACAAATGTGTAACTTGCCCAAGAAGGGTCCTTTCATACATGACATAGACTTTGGTGACTAGATGACAAATCCTAAAGGCTCACAATTTCAGCCATCACTAAAAATAAAATTCCTTGCTCACAAAACCCATGTGACAAGCATTACAATAATAATTTTATTTTTCTTCGTTACATCAATTACATAAAATCACAATTACACATGTCATTATGAAGATCGAACCTAGTTACACTTTTCAACACTCCCTCTTAACTAGGGAAGTATTCTTAATGGTACTTGGTCATTCTCGATCTGAAGAATTTCTCATAAGAAGAGTCAGATTGACAACCCATCCGTTTAACATCACATCAACCAACATTGTAACATAGCAAGGCCTTGACTAACCGCTTTGTCTCTCCACGAGATTTGAGCTCAATGCTGGCGAGATCAATGATGTGTAGACACCCTCATCATTGTCTCTCTCAGAACATACCCCCCTGGGTTCTCAGGTTGTGTTCCACTAGGACCATTTTTATCTTGGATTCCTAGTCCTCAAGGAAAATCGGTCCTCTATGAATACTCTTATCTTGGCATCCTCAAAGAGCATCAGATGCTAGATGTTTACCCAATCTTCCATTCTGTATTCCCAAGTGAAGACAAGAATGATGTGTCTTTCTCTCCCTCTTAATTAAGGAGGGCATATCTATTCCAATAAAGGAATGTACTCATTCCTACGAAGGGAATGTACCTAAGCTCCCTCTTGGCCTAGGAATTTCTAAGTTTCTTCCAAGTAAGAAACTTGTTTCTAGGTTCCCTATTAATTAGGGACCTACGACAACTCCTTAGGTGGAGATGATGGGACAACCAATTGCTTGAAGAACTCCTTACGACACTGTGAGCTTCTTTTCGTTATCTAGTCGTCATGTTTGAAACTTCTTGGTAGGGCATAGACCATCCATCACTCTCATCCATGAGTCAGTTAGGTCATCATCGGAAAGTGATCCATTTGTTCATATCTGGTCTTCCTTCATGCCATGTTTCCTTAAGGATCTTTCATCCTACTACATGTGTATCGGCGGTAGAAGACATCCATAGATCTTCCCTTAGAAACCCTGCATAAACCCATCCAGATATTTGTTCAAAAATAAAGGAATGAACATTAAAATCAACATTACCTTTGTGATGGTCTTTCATCATGACATCTTCTAGTTTGCATCAGCATCGTGCATACATATCGACACATCTCCCAAATATATATATATTGTCAAGGGTCTCTTTCTTTTTCAGACTCTATCAAAGTCTTCATATCTTCCATGGATATATCTTAGTCAAATCTTCTTGGTCTTTTGGATGTTGATTTCCTTTACCATGGTTGCATATCCCACGTTCTTTTCCTTCCTTTCTTCACACATTTCATTCTTAGGAGCTTCCAATGAAAGTTCCTCAATTGTAGTCAATCACCTCATACTTCATGTGAGGACATATTATGTTGATTTCATTTAGTGAATGTGTGCCCTGTGCGTTCCACTTTGAGGGAGGAGATACTTTCTTTTGATCACACTCTTAACATAAAGCATTGGTTCATGATATATAAAACTGTATGAAATGACTTCCACAATATCAAATGTAAGCATACATACCTCATTTTGACTACTCTTATCTTGGATGCCCTAACTCATCCTCAAAGAGCATTAGATGCCAAATGTTTACCTAATCCTCCATTATGTATTCCCAAGTGAAGACAAGAATGATGTGTCTTTTGCTCCCTCTTAATTAGGGAGGGCATATCTATTCCAATAAAGGAATATATTCATTGCTACAAAGGGAATGTACCTAAGCTCCCTCTTGGCTTAGGAATTTCCAAGTTTCTTCCAAGTAAGAAACCTGTTTCCAGGCTCCCTCTTAATTAGAGACCTACGAAAACTCCTTAGCTGGAGATGATGGGACAACCAACTGCTTGAAGAACTCCTTACGATGTTGTGAACTTCTTTTCATTATCTAGTCTTCCTGTTTGAGACTTCTTGGTAGGGCACATACCATCCATCACTTTCATCCATGAGTCAGTCATGTCATCATCGGAAAGTGATCCATCTGTTCATATATGGTCTTCCTTCATGTCATCCTACTTTATTCATGCCATGTTTCCTTAAGGATATTTCATCCTACTACATGTGCACTAGTGGTGGAAGGCATCCATAAATCGTCCCTGGATAACCCTGCATAAGCCCATCTAGATATTTGTTCAAAAATAAAGGAATGAACATTAAAATCAACATTACCTTTGTGATGGTCTTACATCATGGCATCTTCTAGTTTGCATCAACATCGTGCATACATATCGACACATCTCCAAAAGATATATATTGTCAAGGGTCTCTTTCTTTTTCAGACTCTATCAAGTCTTCATATCTTCCATGGAGATATCCTAGTCAAATCTTCTTGGTCTTTTGGATGTTGATTTCCTTTACCATGGTTGCATATTCTATGTTCTCGTCCTTCCTCTCCTCACACATTTCATTCTCAGGAGCTTCCAATCAAAGTTCCTCAATTGTAGTCAACCACCTCATACTTCATACGAGGACATATGATGTTGATTTCATTTAGTGAATGTGTGACCTATGCATTACTGCATCCCTTTGAGGGAGGAGATACTTTCTTTTGATCATGCTCTTAAGATAAAGCATTGGTTCATGATACATACAACCATATGACATGACTTCCACAATATCAAATGTAAGCATACATACCTCATTTTTCCTTTGGGTCATCCAGACTTCCTGCAACAACTTCCTTGATTGAAAGAGCTTCAATCCCTTGATTTGCTTCACTTTTATGTCATCATACCATCATCCCATGAATTCCACAAGTTTAAAATTCTTGATGAAACACTTGCTTCCCCTCATGATCAGTGAACCTTTCAATGAAGATTCCATCAGAGAATCTTGAGGATCTAAAGTATCCCCATCAATAGATGTTTCCTTTTGACAAATGTATGATGAACCTTGTACTAGATGACCTTGCCACTTATGTTTTCAATGAGATTCCCAATAACTATATCCTTGACTTCCATAGATTCTAACCATCTTTCATGCTTCTCTATGATGATGTCTCGAGCTCTTATTTTCAATGCTTCTATGATGCCTTGATGCATCCCATTATTTTACTTAGTGAATCATGATAGCCATATCTTTCAATAGAAGACTTAGGAATTTGAAAAGAACCTATGCGAGGAACACTATCTCAATAGTGGAGATCTCGTACTTCCTCTTTCTTGGACTTCTTCTTTTTAGCTTCCACCACTTCTTCGGTGATATGGACTTCTTCTGTATCTCTCTTGATATTGCCCTTCTTTAACTTGGGACAATCTTTCCTGTAATGCCCATATTCTTTACATCCATAACATTGAATCTTAGCTATGTTCTTTCACTTTTGAGGACCAAATTTTCCAAATTTTCCTTTCCTTCTAGCAAATGTTTGAATCTTCTCATTTGATTCTTCAACACTTTTTGCTCTCAACCTGTCTTCTTCTATCTTGCATAGAGACCACAAGTTGTTGACTAGGATAACTTTCTTGTCCTCCTAATTATTTGATACGAGGTTACCTTGTTCATCAATTAGTGCATTTAGAACAATGGAGATCATTTCTTTGTGCAATATCATCTCTCCATGATCTTGAAGTTGAGAGCTTTTGAGAGACATGTGGATATCCCTTCATCCTTTGATACCTTCAATTTGTGTAGATCAAATCTAAGTGATATGGTCTCTCTTATGGTACTTTCAGAGAATAGTTCTACTAGTTTATCATATATCTCTTTACATGTCTCGAGCTCTACTATATAGAGAACGAGGGGAAATTTGATAGACTCCATAAGAATCTCTTGAGCCCTTAGAACCCTTTCCATGTATTCAGATACTGCTTGTCCTTCAGATGGTTTGGAGACCTTTCCATTGACATGATCAATTCATTTTCTTCGAGGACTATATCTATCCCCCTTTTCCATGCAAGGAACTTCGATGACCCAACCTGCTTATAGATCTCCTTGCAAGATGACGTCATTTTTGCTAGATTAGATTATAGAAGAAACAATACTTACTTGTCAAGTGAAGATAAAATCTTCAACTTGATCCCTTTGATGATGATTGATGATGTCTTAATGCTTCTTGGATGATCTTCTTCAATGGTAAGGACCTTGATTCAAAGCTCTATTCAACTTGACCTTATTTTCTTGACGATGACCCCAAGACTTCTTTGTAGACTCCTTCAATCGAGGCTTATAATGCTTCCTTTGACTATCTTGCCTTAAAGATGATCTTTGCTTTGATGCCTTCATCGAGATTTGATCCTTGAGTGTCCCTCAATAAGATGCACTTCGTTGACTTAGTCACCTTAGCTCTGATACCATGTTGAGAAATCTAGGGCATAACAATTAAGTGATTTCTCTTCTGTTAATAACTGCTTGTGAGTGATTTTTACTTCTTTAGATTAGGATATTCTTTTACTTAGGTTATTATTGTTCTTCATCACATAACTACCAATGCATAAACCATAAAGAGATAAGAGACACAGAATATAGGCTATCAGCTAAGGAGCCAAAACCTCACTCTTGAGAGGAAAACTTGAACAAAATCTTTTTCTTATAGAGATTCCGGTTGACGAATACCAAGACCAAGACCCTTGACCTATTTCCACTCCAAGGCCAAGACACAAGTTCCCTTGACGAGATCCTTAGACAACGATAGTCAACCTTCTGCTCCTTCCCTTTTCTCGGCGCCTCTTCCACTTCGACCTCCTTTTGTGTCAAACTTTTGGCCTCCTTGAATTAGTATGGAATCCTAATTCAGAAACCATAGCTCATGCACACGACCTTATCTTATGCCTTAGCCTCTCTTCTTGACTTGACCTTCCAACTCGGCTACCCAAGAGGACTGCGACTCTTCTCAAGTATCATCATAAAGTCATCATCTAGTAATCTTACATCTTTACAACCTCTTGAGAATTGTGTACCTGCAAATCTCTTCAACAAGTACAACCAAGCACAAATATATATGTACAAGCGCATGAAGTTTAATTTTACCACAAGGAGAGCATCTAGGATTATCAAAACTTTGAATAAGAAATTAAACTTTAGATATTCAAAACCTAAACCTAGTTAACAATCAACTAGGGTTACACTTTCATGCCCTAGATTCTTACAACAACATTTGCTAGGGCTTTATCACAAACCTTGGATATCATCATCAAAATTTTAATATTATACCTTTAACAAATAAACCATCTTAGGGTTTTATCCATAATGAAAGCATCTAGGGTTTTTTTTCAAGCCCTAGAATCTCATTTTAAATTTTACTAGGGTTCTTATTATAAACCCTAGATAATATCATCAAACCTTAAAATCTAGGGTTTTATAGTATGCCCTAGATATCATAAACAAACCCTAATAAATTTTTAGGGTTTTACCAAAGTGAACAAACACAAAAAGATAATACTACATAGGCTAAGTTTTAGAAATCATACACCTTAACAATATACAAATCTTCATGGTTCTACAACAAAAACCCTAGAGATGAGAGAGTCATTACCATAAATACATTTTAAAGACAAAAATGATCGTACTTGCTCATGTGATGGGGACCTGCTACAAATATTAGAATTTTAAACATAACTTAAGTTGCTTCTTCTACAAACTTTGAAAGGGACCCCTCTTGAAGGGCTTCCTCTTATCATGACAACATCTTCATGGTCCATCTCCATATGGGTCTATTTTTATCAGAGTGCCCAAGGTTCCAACTTGATTACTGAGTCTTATTCATCATACTCTTCATAAGATCAATGTATCTTACTTATTAAGTACACACAACATTTATTGACAAGTACCACCAAGCAAAATATACAAAGTATAGGAGCATAATTATTATTAGGGATTCCATGGAATCTTTAGGATTTCCAGATCAAACCTTATGTTACCTTTTGAAACATCAACGAGTTTGAATTTCAAATATAACTCTACCTTTACTAGGGTTTGCTATTTCTCCTTAGACTACTTACAAACCCCAGAGACCAAAAGCTAGGGTTTCTAAGAGGAAGCAAAATAGGGTTAGGGTTTCTCTTTTGACTAGGGTTTCCAAATGATTATTAGAACTTAGAGGCCAACAACTTTCAACAATATGAACCAAAAATAAGATTTCAAAATCCTAATCCATTTTAAGTTATACCTTATATAAGTGAAAACAATTATATGTACCTCAAGAAGTTTGCTCCAAGGCATGATATTTTCAAACTTAGGATGCTCTTCTCTTGACTTCAAGCTCTGTTTCTTCAACAGAAACTTTCAAAGTTGTCAAGACAAGATTCCTAACAAGATGGCCAATTGCTGTTTGTATGATGTAGACGCGTCAAAATATCCTCAAACTCTACTTCAAATATAACTTCTTTCTTCACATTAACCTTGAGTAATATATGTCAATACTCCATTGTTGTTGATGCTAGGAATGAGGCTTATTCTGCAACTTTGGCCCTCTAATTAGGGCTCATCATGATCACTATAAAACCTAGGTGCTAGACTTAAGAAAGGTTTCTTCCATTTACGGTGTGAGATTTGCTTCTTTAGAAATGAGATAATTTCAATCCTACCATAATCTTGGATTATTGTAACCCTTTTGTTGTATTGTCGACCTTTATGTGAATGTAGTGTCTCAATCTTCCTTATATAAGCATGCACACGACCTTTCACTTTTAGATCTCTAAGATAATTTTAAGGCTATTAAATTGTGCACAGATCTTCGATATTCTTCTTAGTGTTTTCGGCCTTATATAGACTTATAGTCTAGCTTCTTGGATTATGAAAAAGGAGATAAGAATGCTTTCTCTGTTCCTTTATTTACTTCGGATCTCTGAGATGAATTTCAAGGTACTAAGTTTTGAATACAAGCCTCTGGTCTTCTTTATAGGACTCGGTCTTGATTATGCTTATAAACTAGCCCCTCAGATCCTTGAAAAGATTATAAGGGTGCCTCTCGGCTCCTTCAATCACTAGCCCACGTCTGTGGCCTAAACACAATGATAAGTATACCCAAAATTATTCTCTTGAGCTCGGCCCTGCTATTATATGGTTTGGTCTTCAAGGCAAGTGTGAAGCTAGATTTGAGAATCCCAAATATCCTAGTTGCCTTATACCACTGTCCTTTGATACCATGTTGAGAAATCCTTACGCCAACATAGTTAGAGTTTATTTAATTTTATTTCTCCTCCTTGAAACTTGCTTGTGATGTTACTTATTAATTCTTCTTTGCAATTATTATATTTTTATCACAAAGACAAATGTCAAACAATGAAGATCACAAACACAACAAAAGAACACAAGATGTAGCACTCAGCCAAGGCAAAACCCCTCCTCTAGGGGAAAATCCATAAATTATTTTTCTTTTCTTTTAGAACCAAATCAAGTGAGACAACCAAGGCCCTTGGACCAACAATAAGACCTCCTCTAGTCGACCAAGTCAACCTCCCAAGAATATTAGTCAATATCTATTCAACTCCTCAAAAGTCAACATAAATCAATTATCCAAAATACTTGTCAAGCAAGGCATCGACCCTCTTTGCACTTCTGAAATTCAACTTGCATTACTTTGGACTTGCAGTAACCCTAATCAATCCTGTAATTCGCATGTGTGAGTCAAAATCACAAGAAAAAGAGCCTCGTCAACTTTGTTTGGATGCCTCCTTTCTTCGCTAGGATTTCCTTGCTTGTTCAAACCTTCCACACCTCTTCCTTCACTTTCACATCTTCTTATGAGTTGTAGATCGAATGCTTGAGAGTATCCAAGATTAGGTAAAGTGATTTGTCTGTATATAGTCTTCCAATGAGGTTGAATCTCTCCATCCACGCTGACATGAAGGATGGGAAGACCGACTTGATGGACACGGTATACATGCCCAATTTACATCAAAATAATTTTATTTCTTTGATACAAAAATCCCAATAAGGATGTAGAACATAAAGACATTGGAAATGACTTATGATTCAACCCTAGAAGCCTTCAATGTAAGCTTGACCTAGAAGTAAAATACATAAAGCATGAAACCCATGCTTATATATAAATTTCTTTTAACCTTTACAATGATTTTATTTTCCTTTTCTTTTGACAAATACATTATATAAGAATTCCATAAATTATGATGACCAATACTAGTTACATTTTCAACAATTGTGAGTGTTGGTAGAGTTGTCATTGATGTCAAAGGTACTTGAAATGACAATTGCTTCCAGCCTCTAGTTTGAGTGGGGACATATATACATGCTCCCAAGAGAAGGTGCATGGAACAATGGAGGAGATTGAAAGGGACTTTTATTCCCTCTCGCTGAACCCTGTGTAATGCAGAGCAATAATCCAAATTCGTTCATTTTCAAATGATTTCATCTAAGGACTCACCTCATATGGAGAGAAGAGCCCTGGTTTAATCGTCATCACACTGAGTGGAATCATGGAGGAAGTATTGGAAAGTGTCTTCAATTTTAGTAAGTGGTATCTATGCATTACCTTCAACTATTGCCGATTTTTGGATTGGTCTAACTAGATGCTTTTCTCGTCATATTTCAAATAATGTTGGGATGAAATTGCTCAAAGTGTGGGCAATAATCTGAGGCTTCTACTAAATTTGAAGATTTCTATGAAATGGTATTGATTGTTAAAGGTTTACATAATTTGCAAGAGAGTTTGGATGATTCTTTGAGTATTGAGAATATGCAAGGTGAAAATAAATACTTATATGAATCTTGTAAAGCTCGTGTAGATGTGACTTGCTGTATTAAGTTGTGTTCCATTCCTCCGATAGTCAATTTTCAGCTTAAATAGTGTGTTTTCCTTGTCAAGACTACATCGAAGAAGGAGGTCACTTCAAAATTCAGTTTTTCAAGAAGTTTGAATATATGATCAAGATTGAGTGAGACTCAAGATGTTGGGCGTCTCATATATGATTTTTCAGCTATATTGGTACATAAGGGGGCCATGGTAAACAATGGTCATTATGTTGCACATATTAAAGAAGAACACAATGGAATGTGGTGGGAGTTTGATGATGAGCAAGTGTTAAAGTTAGGATTTAATCCATTTGGGGAAGTATTGTCTACACGAGGTAAAGGAAAACATTCTTTGTAGGAACTTGATACCAAATCACCCGATTTGAATGCGCACGTACATCCCCCTGTTTTAGGACAACAAATCCTCCTGTTGTCAGAAGAATGTCTACAAACCCAAATAATAAACAACAGAACTCTATGTCCAACATTGAGTTGAAGCTCGAGAACATATCTGAGGTGAAGACTCTGATATAATCCATGAAATCCAAGCATTGAATGTAGACGAAAAATATATTGTGGAGGATGTTCAATACAAGATAATAGTTCACATGACTTGACTTCATCGTTTTTTGAGGAGGAAGTATCAACAACTAATAATATTCTTGTAGCTATAAAGGAGATGCAGTTTCAACGTGATTTGAGTGATGTTCAATCTTAACGGCCCTTGAGTGAATCATATATGGATTCATTCTATGGTGAAAACAAAGGAAAGTCATATACTACGTTTTGATGGACTGCCTGACTTTGATGATGAATAGGATTCCAAGTTTGATCCTCTCACATGTCTGATCTAAGAATATTTAGAGACCTAGTCACTTGTTAGCATGTTTGATAGACCATTGATTGTTTTTAAGAGAAATGATGCAGATTTAAGTGAAAATTAGAGTAGACCAATTAGCCTCATAATACAAGAGATCTTAGGGGATGCTCCAAAAGTTTCTGGAGACTCAACCGAGTTTTTTTGTCTCTGGGTATGGGAACACCATTGAAGCTAATGTGGATAGGCTGTTGTATGTCGAGCACATAAATCCTAAGATACATTGGATATATTTTGAGAGTGAAATCCTTCTGACGATGAATTGGAGATAGAACATATTCCTAAGGACTAGAAACCATGTTTCGAATTTGACAGCAAGGAGGACATTGCTTTGGATAGTCACATTATTGATGTTGAGAAACAACATTGCTTAGGCTTCTCAGGATTGTAAACAAATCAAATTCTATCCACAAATTATGATGTTAGCACAAACTTGATTGTACATGATCAACTTTTTTATGCTTTTGGTCACATACTTGTCAGGGAACAAGCAAGTGCGTAGGGACAATTTAGTCCTTGTGACAGATTATCAACCTCATGTAAAGAAACCATCCTTTTCTAGGAGCTTTGAGCATAATACCTATCTTAAGACCAAAGATTAGGGTGATAATATTGAAGTTTATAATGGTTTTGATGGTAATGTTCCTTGCCTCCCATAATATGAATTTACAAAAACAACAATGAAGATAGGAGAAATGAGATGCTTGACAAATAATCACATGGCATGGTTTATGCACTCATTGGAGTTGGCTTATGTTATTTTTTTGAATATTTTGAGATCCATTTGTTTTGTTTTGATCCTTAGCATTTGGAAGAATGGAAAATGAATAGGTAGACCATAAAGATACAACATTGGAATACAATAAACAACTTTTCAATTTCAAATCCCTACGTTGGAATACGAAGAGACAATAACCTTAATAGAGATGGATTTTTGGAATGCAAAATTAAGAGTTGAGTGAATTGTTGAGAGACCTAGTTCGATGTTTTCCCAACATAAGAAAGAAATACATAAGAAAATATGACCTAAAGTGATAATTAAAATTGAGATAGAGGAGCAAAGGAGAAAAGCAATTGTAAAGGAGCAAAGATAGGGTCCATAACATAGTCAAAGAGAAGGAAGATTTCAGAACTTAAAGACTAGGTAAGCCAACAAAATAAAACTTTCATGTATCAGGGAATTGGTGTCTCCTTTTAGGCAGTAGCCCAAAGAAGAATAGGTTGGAGCTTCAAAGAAATGGGAGTGGGCGCTTCCAACAAGTTGTAGCTTTCTAAAGAAAAGAGAGGTTGAAGCCTCCTATAGGTAGAAACCTACAAAAAAATTGATGTAAAAGAGGGAGTGGTGCTTGCCTTTACATCACAACAAAAATTCGTGGTTTTCTTCATTTATGAGTTTCCACTTATATTTAGTGTCTAGATGTGTTGCTCTTTTGATTTATGTTGTGGTTTAATTTTGTTTTTATGTTGGATCTGCTATTCATATGGTGTACTGTTGTTTATCTAATAGTTTAGATAACTATCAGAATGAAAAGTAACAATTGGTAATTGATGATCATGAATGCACTATACTGATTCAACCCCCTTATCAGTATAGTCAAGCTTCTAACAATGAGTTAAAACTATCTTATGGATCTATGTAACTTAAATTTAATTCTGTTGATCAGTGGTTGTCATTGATGTCAACCCAAGTAGCACCAGGGGCTACCCCAAGCTTGCATGGGAATTTTTACTTGACAACTTACTCTATTCTAATTCAAGGATATTCTATATGGATTCTACTCGTTGATATTTTTTCGTGGATATATGCCGTGCCTCCCAGTTCTTCACGGTTTGAGAGTTATTTGCGTTTGAAGTTAGTAACCCCAGTTAGTGGGCTAAAACCCTATGGGGTTGTGGCATGACACTCATAATTGGTTGTGGTCATTGACTATTCAATAATTAATAATGATTTTTTTCTCCTAAAATCCCTCCAATGTTCACTTGTTGAGAACCCTCTCAACTCAAGACATTCATATAAATAATGACCCTGATATCCTCTAGTAGGGATTTTGTGGCTTCAAACAGGTCATCATGGAATTTTCGCTATAATGTTTTTTTTGCGAAGCTTCAGAAGCTTAAATTAAAACCCATTTGATCCAAAATCTTGATGAAACTGTTCACTGAATTTCAGATCTTGGTTCAGAATTTGCAGGCTCCCGAATTCCATGTCAAACAGGCGATGTTGGTAAAATCGTCATAACTTTCTCTTTGAGCATTGGATTACAATTTCGTAAATATTCACAGAAAGAGGACAAACTGTAGTTCGTTGAGTAGCATTTTCAGGGCTGAAGGTCGCAACTGTGACACATGGCACTTTGTACAAGTTCAATCTACAGAACTAATATATAATCAGGGCATCGTGGGATATTGGGAATAACTATTCCTTGAAGAATCCAATATTGATTAGACCTATGGGGTTGGAAAGAGGACTTAGAGGGCTACCACAGGATAAATTTTTAGATCATTCAGATCCAAAATTACATAGATACAACATAATCAATATCGAGCTCCTAGAAGGCAAGAAAAAGCATGCATTCAAGGATCATTGCAGTAAGGACCACACATCAACACTCAAGGGTAAGTCTCCTACAGAAAGGTATGTATGATTAGTGTTTACATTTGAATTTTGAGTATCATCTTTGGCATATGTTTTTTCAAGACAACGTAAGTATATACAATGTCTTGGTTATATCTCTATGTCTCTATATGTCACAATTAGATTTCAGATGTCCTATTCTTAATACTACACATTTTTTGCTACACCAAGTTTGCTAAATCTATATGACGTTGTAAGTTCATGTTACTTGTCTTGTCATAGTTGATAGAATGGTCTTTGTTGTTGTACTTAGAATTTCGTCCATCACAAGTCTAGGGTCTGTCATCAGTTTTTATTGTATATATTTTTAAGGTCAATTTTAGATATAGTCTTTCATAGAGTCCAGGCCTATATCAAGAGTGGGAGTCTTTGTCTACTGCCGCAAAAAGTCAACAACAGAAGTGACAAGCACACTTTAGGTACACATTTTAATTTTAATTTGTATTTATTCATTATTATGTAGTTACATGTGTTTTGCAGGGAGAGGTAAGTTGAAGGGTATTTTGTTTTGTTTTGGGATTGGTTTCACTGGGGAAATTTTGCAGGCAGGTAAAAGAAGATTCAAGTACAACTTCAAGCAAGAATTCAATAGCAGAAGTATCAAAACAAAGGAATCATTGCAGCGAGACATCCTTTGAAGACATGACAACCATCCGTATATTGTGGAGAAGTGTCAAGGCCAAGAGTCATCATTGTAAAGTTGTAAATGAGTCATTTGCAAAAATGTCATCATTGGAAGAGTCATTATTGTAAAAGAGTCAATCTGCCTATTGTCGAAAAGAGATTATTGGGAGGTATAGGAGTCTTTGTTGGGATGATTTCATGGTTGGGTTGTAGGTCATAGTGTGATTGGGTGTTTGGCCAAAATCATTGTAAATCATATTGTATCATGGATCATTGTCCCTGGTATGGGAGTCCACACTTTTGTATTTAATTTTTGTCTTTATAGGATGGTAGGGTGGTGGTACGTAGGTGAATTAAGTCGCCTATAGGTTGGGGCCTGTGAACACTTTAGGGTGGTAGGGTGGTGCTAGGGCGAGTTGTGGTTCGCTAGGGTGTTGGGACATCCATTCAGTTGATTACTGAAGAAACCAGGGTGTTGGGGCGTCCTTCTAGTGGGAGCTGGAGAAGAATGCTTTTCTATAATTCTAGGAAGTTGTTGCTTTCATTTCAGTTTGGGCTGAAGGTTAAAGAATTTATTAGAAAATCGTTTGGTGGAATTTGAATTGGAGGGGGTTTTCCACCTAAAATTATTGTGCCTACTGTGTTATTTTATTTACTATTATTATTGCATAAATATTATTAATAATTGAATATTAACTAATGCTCTAAAAAGATTTAAAAGTGCTAATTTCTAAGCAATATTGATTCACCCCCCTCAGTATTTCCAACAAATTTCAATAAGGCCCTATTATTTTCATGTTTGGAAGAATTCAGTGTCATTTATAGCTTTTCAAAGTCACAAATTTATGTATCCATACATAATGGAAGGATTATTTTGAATCTCATTGCAATATTACTAATACTTACGGGTTACCTTAATGCTTAAGGAAGGCCCTGAATGATTCGATTTTTGTGTCTTATGGGAATGAAGGGAAGATCTTCATCTTAATTGAGCGAAGGATGTGCTCATTTTTGGTTCTTAAATCCACCAATTTCTTGTTCCAAGACTCCTATTAAATAGGAGGTTAACATGAATTTTACCTTCATGCTTATGTAAGGTCTTGAAATTGTTTTTTGAGCATGAAGTTTGTTCCTTATCTTACGTCAACTCTCCTTGGGTAAGGCATTGACATGCATTTATTGAGTTATTCTTAGATGAGGTTGTGGTCTTACCTACTAAAAATCTCTCTCTCTCTCTCTTTATTTTTTTTTTCAATATAACCAAAGTGTGGATTAGAAGAAGATGCAACACCACTTATGGTTGCATCACAACTAATATCAAGAATAGTGAGAGAGTTCCAAGTCTTAGCATTCTGCATCCACATCCTAGTCTGCAAGGGGAACACTATTACATTATTCATCCTTACAAGGCACAAGGCATAACTTTGAATGCACAAGTACAAAATCCTCAGCCTTTTATAATCCCAACATGAATTAGAAATTGAGAGAGTGAACATGATTACCCACAAATCACACTTCATGTTCTATTTATCATAATGATTACATGTACAATATAGAGATCATTGACTTTGACAAATCTAGATCCTAATAAAGTGGACTTGATTAGCTAAATATAGCTAACCTAGAAACTCATGATTACAACTCACAACAACCTGGAACACATGGAAGCATTACTTCCAACACCCTCCCTTAATGCTTACATGAAAAATATTAAAAGCATACATAACAATACCGATCTTTTGTCTGGATGGTCTTTAGTAGAACTTACACCCACTTCGGAATCTCGTAGACAACACTCTTTCTTCACCACCACAACTTTGAGCTACCACTTGATCTTGATACTGAAGACTGACACTTCTTACCTACCCAAAAAATAGTCTCGATACTGAATTGCTTTATGGACATACTTCCATCCTAGCAGTATGCATCGAAATACATACTTCAAGTTATATAGGTAAGTTATATAGGTACTGAGTTCGTCCAACTGCCAATCATACATCTAACCTTTCTTCACATACATACTTACATACACCCATATATAACCTGTAATTGTTGATCTTGAAGCACCGAAGAAAAATAAGACCCATCAAGATATAACATACTCACATAATCAAATTAGCGATATGTTGTCTTGGCACCGAAAAACACCGAGAACTACTAATTTAAATTATGCCACTCTACTCATCAATTGGTTTTACATTATAATTTGCTTAAATCATAATAATTTTACAACGCACACCACTCAACGGTGAAATTAGAACACTAATAAAACCACAAACACGAACATGATCTCACACATTGCTTTCTCAACAAACTCAACTTCCATAACTTTTAAAGATCTATTACGTGGTTGCCCTCTGCTCCTTTGATTTTTTTCGTTTGCCTTGATTCACTGTATTTCCTCCACACAGAGGCCAATAAGATTGAAATGGAAGAACAAATTGACCTCTTCCCATATATTTCCCAAGAGGATAACACCATAAAAACATAGGGTGCCACTGAAAGATAAATCAAGTCATACACGAGCTTCTGAGTTTAGTATACTTTCCAACCTTGTTGTAATTTCGATAGTCTTTGCTTGATAAAGGTTTTTGTTTAAATGATGTCGGACTGTGCACAAAATTGGATATAATATAACATGAGTAATTGGAATTTGTGTTGAAGCCTATGATGCCCTTCTATTCGTAGGGAATATCCACTGAGCAATATCTCATCAAAACCCAAGATCACAATATATGTTGCAAACTAGAGCTATAGTGTTACTTTCCTGATGGCGATTGCACATGAGTACATGCAGAAACTCTGCAAACACAAGTATTCTGCTTCCGTGGTCTTCGCCTCTCATCAACATGAATTCCACCATGGATTAGACTCAGATCAGTGGCTCGTGGGCAAAGAAAGGAACCTTTTAGAGGCTAACCATTGGTTGCATATAGATCTAAAAAAAAAGCATGCAAACACACACTATATAAAGCCCAACACAATTGACCTCTACTTTGCCAAGCCTGAGATCCAATCTCACTCAAACAAAGTGAATAGATCCACATGAAAAATAAATTTACTCACACAAACAATCCACACAACACAATCTCCTACCCTAATATATTACAGAGGATTAGTCTTCACATTTCTTTCATCTTTCTAAGCTATCTTGTGAGGGAGTCAGGCTTATACAAGCTTTCATACCAACTTAGAAATTTAGAGAGTGAACATGGTTACACACAAATCACACGTCATATTTTATTGATCAAAATGGTTATATATAGAGTATAAATATCACTGACCTAGAAAATCTATATCCTAATAAAGTGGAATTGATTAGCTAAATATAGCTAACCTAGAATCTCATGATTAGAACTCAAAACAACATGGAACATATGGAAACATTAATTCCAACAATATGTCGTGCTTCATGGGATGAATGAAACCATAGATGCTTCAATTCCTTTCCGTTGATGAAGAGCTTGCCACTTTATGATAGAATATGAGTGGTAAGGTTTGGTAAATATACACCATTTTCCACATGACAAGTCCACCATTTAATTGGGTTCATGCACCTCCTTTCATACAAATATGATATGTTCACAAAATACTTTAATACAACAACAAAACAAGAAAATTCCTCCCTCACTTTAGTGTGTAAATAAATCGGAAACAACCTTTGAAAGACTTTCTTCACTCCATTTATGTGGGGCCTTCCTCTTTCAATTTCTTTGAGGAACAAGTTCTTCATCATAAAATCTTGAAATTAGAGCTAGTTCCAAAGTGTGCAATGGAGTATTAAAGCCATTCCAACTCATTACAAATATGGATCTCACATGCTCTCTAAAAAACAACCTCAACAAAAAGAAGAGTCAGTCTCCTCTGTCATGATTTCATGGTGTAGGAAGAGCGAGAGTCTCTTCTGTCATAATTTCCATGGGTTTCTCAATTTTTATATCCACACCATCATAAATCTCTCCAAATAAAGGTTGGTCTTTGTTTGCATCTCAAAGAAGCTTAGGTGCATATTGTTGAAAAATGTGTAACTAGGTTTGATCTTCATAAGTATGAAATGTACTTTTGATTCTTTTATATTGTAAAATGAAAGAAAAATTATCATTAATTTTTGGAGTATGGATTTCATGCTCAAGATATTTTTTTAGAGGTCAAGCACCCATTGAGTACTTCTAGGATTAGCCCTAGGTCAAGAAGTCAAAAAAGTCATTGCCATTCGTTGAATACCCCATCGAGCACATTGTAACTTGTAAATAAATTTATTTTTGTCATTAAAAGTCTCAAAATACCTTTCAGTACCAAGTTGTCTTGGCAGTTGGGAAGTTAGCCTAATTTGAGGAGCCAAATCCACCTTAAGAAGCCTATATAAAGGAGGGAACTATACCACCTTGGAATAAATTCATTCAATCACTCATCCAAGTGAAGAATAATAGCAAGAAAGGCATTGAAGAAGGAAGAGGACAAAGAAAAATTGCTCTGGACTATTTCTCTCTCACACGTGGGAAGGAAGGATAGGGTTTCTGTTGCTAGACTAGGGTTTTTCTTCTACACGTTTTATCTTGAAGAAGGAAGAGAAAGAAGGTCAGTGAAGGTCACATTGAGTCATCCTCAAGCACTAGAATATGGAGAAAGCCAAGTGAATGTTTGAGAAAGCCTTGGGAGGAAAAAACAAGCTCACATGTGTGGCAGCAACTACTATGTGGGGGTCGAAATTTCAGACTTGTAGTAGAGGCTGAAATTCTGAATCCAGGGGTCGGAGTTGTGCTGCTGGAAGAGATTTTAATGGGTTTGACTTGACCTAAGGAATAAAATAATCCATAAGGGCTAGACTTGGTCTTGGATGGTATTGGTATTGGTCTCGAGGTCGTGGAATTTGTCAATTAAAGAATTTATAAGAAGAGAAGAGATTTACGAGTTTTCCTCTCAAGTGGAGAGGTTTTGGCCTTGACTTGCAACCTACAACCTGTGTTCTTGTGAAATATTATTATTCTTGTTTTTGTACTTTTTTGATGATACAAAAACATAATAATAAGTGAATAAGCTAATAATTAAGAAAAAGTAAAAACACATCACTATCAATTATCAAGAAAAGAGAAATCACTCTAATCATTTCCCTATAGATTTCTTAAAATGGTATCAAAGCTAAGGTTGGATAAGGGCGTTATGGAGATCTAGACTACACTAAATAAGTTTATAAAGAAGTGTTAAAAGGTAGAAAGTCATCTCAAGAAGGGCTTTAAAGAAGTATGGAATATTCTATTTACTCCAAAGAAGGAAATGATCAAGACAAAGGATGAAATACTCTTCTCAGCACTCACTGACACATTTCAAGATGACAGAATTTGGGTGATCAATAGTGGAGCATCAATACATATAACTGACCATCAAAAGCAACTAAAAACTCTGTCGAAGGGAAAGTACTCTTACTTTGTAGAGCTTGGTGATAATAAGACCTATCCTGTGAGAGGAATTGGTTCAACCTCATGAGAGATGGAGAATGGAGGAAATATTCATCTCAACATCCTATTTGTTCCAGGTTTGCATAAGAATTTACTTTCCATTTCAAGTCTAGAAGATAAAGGTGATAGAGTGGCTTTCATTGATGGAAGAGTTGTAGTATGGGGTAAAAACTCAAGCATAGAAGATGCTAGAATGATTGGGATTTGTGAAGGAAGACTCTATAGATTGATAACTCCCCTCACTCAAGATTTGGTTCACATTGAAGTTAGCCCATGTGAACTTTGGCATACAATATTTGTTCATCTCCACTACAAAATTTAACCAACACTAAATACCATAGTAAATGGCATCCCCGAACTGAAAGAAGATCAAGAAAGGGTTTGCAAGGGAATATGCATTGGGTAAGAACACTAAGAGACCATTTGGAAGCAATGCTTCAAGGTCAAAATTAATATTGGATCTTATTCATTCTAATTTGTGTAGTCCTAGGACTCCAAGGTTACTTGGAGGTCTACTATGTCACATTCATAGATGACCATTCAAGGAAAACTTGGGTTTACTTAATGAAATGTGAGGATGAAGTCTTTACCAAATTTCAAGAATTCAAAGATGAAGTAGAGAACCTTACAAAAAGGAGAATCAAGATATTGAGGTCTAATAATGGAGGAGAATATACTTTAAAATAACTTATAGCCTTTTGTAAGGAGTCCAGGATTAATAGGGAGTTGATAGTCCCATATAATCCCAAAAAAAATGGAGTTGTAGAATGAAAGAGTCGGTCCATTGAATAAAGTGAAAAAGCTATGATACATGATCAAGATTTACCAAAATTTATGTGGGGTGAAGCTATGAAGAAAACTATATACATACAAAATTGAAGTCCCCACAAGTCACTAGATAACATGACTCTTAAAGAAGTATTCACTGGGAAGAAACCAAGCATGGATCATCTCCGAATTTTTGGTTGTCCTGTCTATATTCATATACCTAAGGACAAGAGAAAGAAGTTGGATCCATCAGGCATGAAGGGAACATTTGTTGGCTACAATAACTCTTCTAAGGCCTATAGGATCTACATAAAGGAAGGACACCGAATAGAAGTCAATCGAGATGTGATATTTGACAAAGTATTTCATTCAAGAAATCAAAGGATCTCCCTATGGACTCTAATGATGAAGAACTTCTGGTATTTGAAGAAGAAGTTACTAGGGAGGAAGAAGAATCAAATCATGAAGATGAAGGTCCCTGTGAACCTATACAACCTGTGGTAATCCCTGAAACTAGAAAAAGACCTAACTGGTTGAAGTCTACACTACTTGATGCAGAAGGTCATGGAACAATTCAAGGCACATTCAGGGAAAGCAAGAAGCCCAAACGATATTTTGGGTATGCAACCTATATGACGAAATTGATAGAAGCAGAGAAATCCACCTTTGAGGAAGCTATCACACACCAAGAATGGAAGGATGCCATGAATGAAAAGTATCAATCGATAATGAAAAATGGAGTTTGGGAGATTGTACCTAGGCCTAAATACAAATATGTGGTAACTTCCAAATGGTTCTACAAGATTAAACATGCAACAGATGGAAGTATTGATAAATATAAGGCAATATTTGTGGCTAGGGGCTTCTCTCAATAAGAAGGCATCGATTATGAAGAGACATTTTCTTCGATAACAAGGTATACAACTTTACATTCATTGGTCTCTTTGGCAACATCGATGGGATGGAACATCCTCCAAATGGATGTGAAGACTACATTCCTGAATGGCACAATTGATGAGGAAGTCTATATAGAGAAACCCTTGGGATTTGAACTTAAACATATAGAGACATATATTTGCAGATTGAAGAAGGAATTATATGGTCTCAAGAAAGCACCAAGGGCATGGTATGTTAGGATGGATGCATATCTACAGAGATTATGCTTCATAAAGAGTTCTTCCAATATGAACCTTTATATTAATTCCAAGTGGAGCTAAAGCATGATAATTAGATATCAACAAAACATATAAGGAACAATCCACTACTTCCTGAAATATGATAGGAGGAATGATGTCCATTTAATTGGATATAGAGATTCCGACTAGGGAGGTAGTGAGCAAGATGGAAGGAGAAATACATGTGGATGTTTTAGTTTGGGATCCTCCATGATATCATGGATGAGTAGAAAGCAAGATACAACTACTTTGAGTAGTGCTGAAGCTGAGTTTATTGCATCCTGTGAAGTAAGAAAAGAAGCTGTCTGGTTGAGGATGCTATTTTCCCACTTGTTTGAAGGACCAATGGACCCTACAGTGTTACATTGTGATAAAACTAGTTGTATAAGATTGTCGGAAGACCCAATGTTTCATGGAAAGAAAAAGCATATAAAAAACAAGTATCACTACATTTGGAAGCTAGTACAAGATGGTGTATTAAAACTTTGGCATATCTCCACTGATGAACATGTAGCTGATATTTTGACAAAATATCTTCCCAATAAGAAGCTTGTGTATTTGAGAGACAATATTGGTTTGGTTGATGTTTCCTCCCTGTTTAATAAGGAGAAATAGGCACATAATTCTTGTATTCAATTGGGAAGAGATACTGGAGGATTTGGTAAGCATCTGGCATTCGATACTCTTTGAGGATGTGGTAGGGCATCCAAGATAAGAGTAGTCATAGAGGACTAATATTCTTTGAGGACTAGCTATCCAAGATAAGAATAATCCAGGTGGAACATATTATGAGAGAACCTAGGTGGGGTATGTTTCGAGAGAGACAATAGTGATGGTGTCTATAAATCATTGGTCTCACCAACATTGTGCTCTAATCTTGTGGAGAGATAGAACTGTTAGTCAAGGCCTTGCTAGATGACAATGATGGTTGATATGCTACTAAACATATGGGTTACCAATCTGATTCTTCTTATGAGATCTCTTGAGTTTGAGAATGCCCATGTACCATTTATGAATACCTCCCTAATTAAGAGGGAGTGTTGAAAAATGTGTAACTAGGTTCGGTCTTCATAAATATGAAATGTACTTTTGATTCTTGTATATTGTAAAATGCAAGAAAAAAATTATTATTTTTGGAGCATGGGTTTCATGCTCAAGATCTTTTATTTTAGAGGTTAAGCACCCATTGAGTGCTTCTAGGATTAGCCCCAGGCCAAGAAGTCAAAAGAGATTGTCATAAGTTGAAGACCCCACCGGGCACATTGTAACTCATAAAGAAAATTATCATTAAAGGAAATTTCATCCTAAAAGTAGCCTCATAAGGAAAAGTAGTAAAATTATAGTTAAAATAATAAAACAAAAGTTATGAATTTTGGTGGGAAAAGAAGAAAACTACTTTTTTAAATGTATTTTTGGTTTATCTCCTTATAAGTTTACTCAAATTTCAAGTGAAACACACGTTGCATGCATAATTAAATTCCACATCCAATGTGTACCCATCGTGCATACTTTTGAGAAGACCTACATTGATAAAAATTGAAGATACATTAAAAAATCGCGTTGAACACACTTTTTTAATGTATCTTCAATTTTTATCATTGTAGGTCTTCTCAAAAGTATGCATGATGGGTACTTGTTGGATGTGAAATTTAATTCTGCATCTAATGAGTTTCTACACTTGAAATTTGACAATTAAAAAAATAGTTTTTCTTCTTTTCCCTAAAAAATATTTACATTTACCTATTATTAAATTTAAAGGATTTTGATTAGTTTACATATTATGACACGAAAATTACATGAAAATTTCATGGGAATTTTTAGGCTAAAATTTCCTCTAATGTTTGTCATTAAAAGTGTCAAAATACCCTTCAAGGCCAAGTCGGCCTAATAGCTAGGAAGTCGACCTAATTTGAGAAGCCACGTCCACCTTAAGAAGCTTATATAAAGGAGGGAACTCAACCTCCTTGGAAGAAATTCATTCACTCACTCATCCAAGTGAAGAAGAAGAGCAAGAAAGGTAACAAATAAGGAAGAGGACACATACAACTTGTTTTGGGATATTTCTCTCTCACACAGGCAAACGAAGGCTAAGATTTCTCCTATTGGACTAGGTGTTTTCTTTTGCAGGTTCAATATTGAAGAAGGAAGAGAAAGAAGGTCAACGAAGGTCACATTGAGTCATCTTCAAGCACTAGAAGAAGGAGAAAGACAAGAAAAGGTCTAAGAAATCCTTGGGAGGCAAGAATAAGCTCACACATGTGGAAGCGACTGCTGCTGGGGGGCTAAAATTTTAGACCTATAGTAGAGGCCAAAATTCTGAAGCTGGGGGTCAAAGTTGTGCTGTTGGAAGAGATTTGACTGGGTTTGACTTGATATAAGGAAGCACATCATATGGAAGGGTTGGACTTGGTCTTGGAGGGTATTGGTCTTGGTATAGAGGTTGTTGAATTTTTCAATTGAAGAATCTATAAGAAGATAAGAGATTTATGGGTTTTCCTCTCAAGTGGAGAGGTTTTGGCCCTGACTGGCGACCTACATCCTGTGTTCTTATGTACTATTGTTCTTCTTGTTTTGGTAGCTGCTTGATGATATACAAACATAATAATAAGTGAAGAAGCTAATAAGTAAGAAAAAGTAAAAAGACATCACTAGAAGTTATCAAGAAAAGAGAAATCACTCTAATCATTACCCTATATATTTCTCAACACATCTAATGTGAATTTGAGCAAAAAATACGTCTCCTCCAATCCTCATCAATCAACACCCTCTATACCATGCTTGAACTCTTTGAATTTGACTAGTATTCACTAAAGCCAAGTCACACCCACCACCATACTCATTTATGTAGGTTTGACTTCAACAAGTCATTGAAACATGATGAATTTTGAGACATATCTTGTCTTAACAACTTTGAGTAACTCTGATTTGAAGTATTTTTAGTATATTTCTTGAGACATGTGATGAATAGTGATGACTTTTATGTATTGTCTTTTAACCTCCTTAATCCATATACTTTTAGCCTCAATCTCTTTTTGAAAACGGGACTTAGAATTTGGGAAATGCAAGGAGTCCAAAATATATTATTATATTTAACTTCTACAATCAGCTATGCATCTTTGAAAACATGTGCATTTTTTTGATAGTGTGCACCACATTTTTTGGCCTTGCTTGTCCAATATCAATGATAAAATTTTTAACAATTAAATTGCTATCTTTTACTTCACCTGATTAGTCTTTTGCTCTCAAGAACATTGTTCCTCTTGGTAATTATGTAATGACATTAATAAATGGTCTATGCCTTGTATCAATCCATTTCTTTTAGATAATGGAAACCTCTTGTGCTACTCTATGATCTACAAATTGGTTCCAAAACATCCTCAAGAAGTTCCTCTATTTCTTGAGCAAAAATGTTTTGAGTTTTTTGTAGTTTGGCCATTTGAAAACCTAAGAGGTTGTGTTAATTGAACTACCAAACATTTCCAATGGGGGGATCAAACCACATACAAAGGGATACCACAAGTAAATATGGCTGTTACCACTCTTGTCTCAACTTCTACTCTTCCTCAATAGTCGAACATTTTCAACAATCTACTAATATCTCTTCTTCTTTTGCTTCATGGAAAGTCCTAGGCTTATTGCTAGTAGCTAAGTGAGGATTTTTACCAAAACCAATTTTGATTCTTTGATCCTTCAACTTTTGAGCATAATTATGCTCTTTCTCTAATGTGACCCTCACCTTTGGATTTTTGGTATGTGCACAAACATCAACACACTTTATCCCTTCATACAAAATGTGAGCCTTGATTCTTGTGTAAGAGCCTTTATTAGTCTTGGAATTTTTACATAGACTCCACCTCTATTTACATGAACCCCCAACACCCATTTGTTTTATATTTGTAACATACTTCCAAAGAGGATAATATGCTTGCTGCTTTTTTGTTCAAGGAGCTATAGGGGCCTTAGAAATGACACTAATAAGCCATGAATGCTATAAAACTAATACATAAATCTACTCAAAAACTAAATTTGTTGCCTACATCCATTTTGTTTCCCACAACCGTCCTCTTGCTAGAAATACACCAATGCTTGCTCCCACGTCCAAACACAATTAAAATTCTTGTTGTTGTTGTAGGGATCTCTACTTGTTAAAGAAATTGCGAGGAATGAGTGAATCAAGTGCTTTATTATATAAAAAAGATTGTTAGGGTTTCTAAAGAGTTTATATATATATATTCCAAATAAATGTAGAAATCAGTTAAGTATGTGGAGGGATGAGATCCGTTTATTAGTTAGAAATTAAGTGGTTTTTTTTTTCTACCTAAGGGTTCCACACACTTCATGGGTGCTTGATTGCCACAAAGCAAAAAAATATTATAGAAACCTTTGAGAATTGTGTTGATACAACTTGGAAATTTTTCCAATTGTGTTGTACTACGTCTCCAAATTAGGGAATTCCATATGGTATGGATGATGACGTTTCCAAGCCATTTCATATGTGTTTCCATGTTTCAACCTGTTGACACCAAATCATTAGGATTGGGTGAATATAATGTAAATAGATAAATAAGTAATATGAACAGTCATCGGGAGATGAAGTGAATAGTCTCTCCCTCATGTATATAATGAATACCTACCTGAAGGAATAATACATACGAATCAATTTTGGTTGAGGAGTTATTGCCTGGTCTGACATTGGTATCAGAGCCAGCTCTATTTTTAGTATTCCTGCCCTTGTAACTCCCTTTTCTGCCTGGCCTATTTTCTGCCCATATTGCAGAACTGACCTCCCTGACCTGGTAGCAGTGTTCTTTGCGTTTTTCTAAACGTTGTATACACGTTGGTCCTGTAATCTGTCATTGGCATGTTTCATGTTGATCTTGGTGTCTCCATTTACGTTTGGAAGGTGAAACAGTTCCCAAGTTGTGACGCCACTGCTGGTAGGACCTTGAACGACCTTGAAGGCCTCTCCAGTGATTCCCATGATGATGAGGAACTGGTGATCCTTTGGTTCTCTGTCCATTGCTTTGATTTACTTTGAAAATTGATAGCAGAAACACATTGTTGTTTTTCTACCAAATGTGGCACACCTGCTCCTGCTGAATTACTAGTATTGCCCACCGGCCTGTACCTGTATATATAGAGATGAGATAATTTAATGGCGTGAGAAGGTAATGGTCAAGTTGGGAATGTGAACGGAAATGGCATCTCCATGATGCTTCACGTGACTTGCTGTGGTGTGCTTGATTATGGACACCATTCAAAGTCTTCAATTTTGAGGGTAGCTCTCTCTTTAAGAGAAAGAGATAAGGAGATTTTCACTGCTAATTTTTTCTTTAAGAGAAAGCGATAAGGAGATTTTCACCATTGACTTTTTTTGGTCTCAATGGTCAGTTTTTTGCATATAGGTGTGTTGCATCTGACTTCATAATAGAGTGCTGCAGTGGAAGAGTTTGCATCTGCTCCCTTCAAGGTATATGAACGCTGCTTCGATTAAGATATATAAACGCTGCTCATATATACGTTGTTCACATATATACGCTGTTCACATAGATGATCTTTTGAAGACTCGCTCAAAAGTCAAGAAGCTGAGTTTGAGGACTTATATAATAACTTATATATTATTTCTCTTGAATTGCAACCATATCAATGTAATACAAAAGAAAAAAATTGTGATAGTCTATATGCATAGAATATAGTTTTGATCTTTGTATATTAAATGAATAAGGAAGAATAATGCTGTAGTATTTTGAAGCACATTTTCCCAGTAGAAGTATTTTTACAGTACACAGATTTTTTTGCCAGCAAAAGTTTTTTTTTACAGTATGCATTCAATCATATCTATTGTGGGAATAGTTCTCACTGGCAAGGAGAACTATCTGAGTGGTCCCGGATGATAAAACACACCCTCATTTTCAATGAGTTGTGGAAAGGAGTGTGTGTCAGAGACAGAGACAATGAACCATAACAGCCTACCTTAGACAAAGAGCTCGTCATTTGGGAAAACAAGAACACAAAGCTTATGCATTAACAGTAGCATCTGTAAATGAAGAGGTGAGTCGCCATATTTCGTCATTTTCAACTGCCTTGAAGCCTTACAAAAGATGAAAGAACTCTATGACTCACATTCTGCACTTGAAGTTGTTCAACTCATGATTAAACTCTTCACTCTTGAACTGCAAAATAATGATCCTCTTGCTCTTGCATATGAAGTAAAGTCTATAATGCATGATATCAAATCCACTAAGGTTGAATTGGATATTCCTCTTATTGATTTTCTCAAGGCACTTTATCCTACTTACTCCAATTATCTTGAATCATTGAAAGCAAATGGAAATATCAAAGATATCACCTTTGACTCTCTTGTGAAAAATTTTGCTGAAAGAGAGAAAGCTTTTGGAAAGAAGAGAACCCTTGAATCTTCTGAAGAGGCTGTGTGCCTTGCTCATAAGGAAAAGCATCCTGCTGAAGATTCTTCAAGAGGAAGAGGTGGTCAAAGAGGAAGAGGAAGATATTTTAGAGGCAGGGGGGGCAGACACTCTCAAGGAGAAAAGACAAATTTGCACTGCATACGCTGCAAAAGAAATGGATCACATGATGCCTCTACATGCAAGCTACCATGGAAAAAAATTGAGCAGTAAAGAAACCAACAGAAAGGTAAAATTGATGATATAGACAAAGGTAAAGCACCTGAATCCGCTCACTATGTTGTGGCACAATGTAACATTGGAGTAAATGAAGATTTATTTAATGCTTCACTTGCTTCTTGGAAAAATGATTGGTTGCTTGATTCAGGAGCAACCTGCCACATGACTCATAGAAAATATTTTTTTGAAGAATTTACTGACAATGTTGATGGAGCAGTATACTTTGTAGACCAATAAAAAATCAAGCCATTAGGGCTTGGCATAATCAAGCTTAAACTGCCTAGTCTTCTAGACTTTCTTCTACATCATGTTCTATATCTCCCACAACTCAAGAGAAATTTGTTGTCCTTGGTCCACATCCGCCAGCAAGGTCACTCCATTCATATGTTTGATGGCAAACTTGAGGTAAGAAAAGTATATGACCACTCACTTGTCATGAGGGGAATAGAAGAATAAAGGCTTCTCAAGCTGCAAGGAACCTTTGCTCGTGCACAACATTTCTCATACAATTCTCATCATGAAGAAGGCACACTTTCATCAAGTTTATTATCGCATGCTAGATTTGGACATTTGAACTATGACAACCTTCGCTTGTTGAAGAAAATGGTGTTGCTGGTTTGCCTACAATTCCTAGGAAATTTAAGCAATGTGAGGCTTGTATTCTAGGAAAGCATAGCAAACAGTCTTTTCATGATTCACATTCAAGAGCACATAGAAAACTTGAACTCATTCATTCAGATTTATGTGGTCCAATGCCTGTTCCTTCTGCAAATGGAAATAAATATATGATGACATTTATTGATGACTACACCAGAATGTGTTGGGTTTATTTATTGAAGAACAAATCTGATGCTTTTCAAACATTCAAGAATTTTCATAAATGGATTGAAAATGATGCACAATCTCATATTGGGTCTATTCGCACTAATAATGGAAAATAATACACATCAAATGAATTTGAAAACTATCTTCGCCAACATGGGATCAAACATCAAACAACTTTACCTTATAATCCCCAACAAAATGGTGTAGCTAAAAGAATGGATAGGACAATCTTAAATATGGTACGATCCATGCTCTTCTTCAAAAATGTAAAGATAATGTTTTGGGCTGATGCTGTTCTATGTGCTGCATATATAAAGAATAGATGTCCATCTAATGCTATTAGAAACAAGACTCCATATGAAATGTGGTATGGACATGTTCCTTCGGTAAAGCATCTCAGGGTCTTTGGTTCCACCTGTTATGCCTTGATACCAAAGGTACATAGAAACAAACTTGGTGCTAGAAGTCATAAGTGTATCTTCCTGGGGTATTCAAACACCTCCAAAGCATACCGTCTCTATGATGAAGTAAATAAAAAGTTTGTTGTATCTAGAGATGTAATTTTTCTTGAATCATCCAAAACTGACAATGTCGTTGAGCAGCAACTTGGGCGCTTGGATAGATTTGAAAAAGCAAAATCATTTCAAAAATTTGATAATCATATTCCACATCTTGAAGGGGGGGATTCCTATACTAGATCAACATGTGGAATCTTCTTCTGAAGAACACTCTCCCCTGCATGAAACTCCAACAACAGATGATACTTTAATTGATGTGATTGACAGAATTGGGAGACTCAATCTTGATTCAGTCCCAACTCAATCAGCGGAGCAACCTCGACCATCTGAAAAAGGTCCCCCAAATTGGTTGACAAAGACACTTGAAAGTGTTCATACTGATGAGGTTGGAAATACAGGAACTAGAAATTCAAACTGGCAAAATGGAGGTGATGTGGATGACTCTAATTCACCTGTTGATATGGATGTTCCTTATGATTGTGAATTGAACTTGTCTACAGATTTTGAACCAAATTCCTTCAAAGAAGACACTTCTCATGATGAATGGAAATAAGTGATGCAAAAGGAGTATGATGCCCTCATAAAGAATGACACTTGGAAGCTGGTTGATCCTCCATTCAGAACCAAACCAATTGGCTGCAAGTGGGTCTACAAGAACAAGTATAAAGCTAATGGCTTACTTGACAGGCACAAATCTAGGCTTGTGGCAAAAGGTTTTGCACAGAAGGAAGGGGTCGATTATGAGGAGACTTTTTCCCCCACAACAAAATGGGCTACCATCCGAACACTCTTTGCCCTAGCAGCTCAGAACGGTTGGAAAGTCCATCAAATGGATGTAAAAATTGCTTTCTTAAATGGAGATCTAAAAGAGAATGATTTTATGTCTCAGTCTGAAGGATTTGCTGTGAAAGGACATGAACATAAAGTATACAAACTTGTGAAGTCCTTGTATGGCCTCAAACAAGCACCGCAAGCCTGGTATGAAAAACTAACTGAGCATCTTGTCAAACTCAATTTCAAACATTATGATCTTGATGATGCAACTTTATTTGTCAAGAAAGTTGGCAAAACAGTTGTATATCTTGTGGTATATCTAGATGATCTTTTGATGACAGGGAACAATGAAAGCTACATTGCATCCATAAAGAAGGAATTGGGGAAAAGTTTTGAAATGATTGATTTGGGCTATGTTCATTACTATCTTGGCATTGAAGTAACCCAACATCCGAAGTCCATATTTCTTTCTCAAAAGAAATACATTGGAGATATGTTGAACAGGTTTGGCATGACAGAATGCAATTCTCTTACTACTCCAATGGAACAAAACTTAAAGCTCACATCTATTGAAGGAAAAGAATTTGAGGATGCAACAAAGTATAGACAGCTTGTAGGAAGTCTCAACTACCTAACTACTACCAGACCAGACATTTCGTTTGCTATTGGAATCCCCTCCAGGTTTATGCAAAAGCCTTGTGAGGGACATTGGTCTGTTGCAAAAAGAGTTCTAAGGTACTTGAAGGGAACTCAAGACTTTGGAATCAAGTATACACAGGTGGATGACTTCAACTTGATTGGATACTCTAATTCAGACTTCAATGGAGACAAAGAAACTGGGGTATCTACTTCAGGATATGCTATGAGTCTTGGATCAGGAGCTGTCTCTTGGAGATCATGCAAACAATCAGTTCTATCAGATTCCACAACAGAAGCAAAATACGTGGCAGCAGTTGAAGCAACAAAAGAAATTGTGTGGCTCAAGAAAATTCTTGAAGATTTGTAGGTAAAACAAGTACAATCAACTCCACTGATGATTGACAATACCTCTGCAATAAAGTTGGCCAAGAACCAAAAGTTCCATGATCGAACGAAGCACGTCAATACTAAATATCATCTGATTCGACATCATGTCGAGGCAAAAACAATCCATCTTTGTCATTGTTCCACTAATGAGCAAATTACAGACATCTTCACCAAAGCGCTTGGAAGAGAAAAGCTTGAACGATTCAGAATGATTCTTGGACTCACCAACATCCCTTCAGATTAAGGGGGGGAATGTTGACACCTAATCATCAGGATTGGGTGAATATAATGTAAATAGATAAATAAGTAATATGAACAGTCATCGGGAGATGAAGTGAATAGTCTCTCCCTCATGTATATAATGAAGACCTACCTAAAGGAATAATACATATGAATCAATTTTGGTTGAGGAGTTACTGCCTGGTATGACACAAGCATTTCGAGGATTAGTACATTGCTTGTTCAAGTGTTCCTACAATGTAGAATTAATATGAAAGAAAGGTTTTTGTCTTGCCATTAAAATATGCTAAGACCTTATAGGACATTAATTTGAATATTTTTTCCTCTGGAAAAATTGTAATTTTATTCATTAAAAATGATAAAAAATTACATGTTGTAGATGCTGAAGAGAATATGCAATAATAGCAAGTTCTGATTTCTCATAATCCATAAAAGACTAATCTATTCTTTCCTACCTTTATTTTTTTCCACTTTGCGCTAACCACCTGTGTTGGGAGTGGATGTTACAATAGAAATTTGAAGCAACCATGCTGGGTCAGCATGACCAAACATATTAGATTTATATGGATGCCCTACCCCCTTCTTGTTTTCAGCCTGTGAGGAGCGTAGCGGATTTTCCTCAATGCCAGATCTTTAAGCACTTTTGGGAAAAGTGGCCAGATGTATGCCTATCTCTAGATCCAACCCATGTGGGTGCAGATCCGCTTGCCGGAGGGTTGGAGTTCATAATAGGTTGTGTTCTGCTGCCAAAAACATGCCAAGAGATAGACATGTTACTAGATCTCACCGATGCATAGCCAGATCTGCTTGCATTAAGCATGCTACGGTGGTATCTGTGGTGGATCTGGGCATTGCTGTGTTGTAGACAACATCTGCAAGAGAGACATTGCTGGCTAAGGTTGCTACTTCAGCATTCAAATTGTGCTTCCTTCGCGGTGTGGGTGTGGACAAAGATCTTGCAAGTATCTAGTCTTTGCAGATGCTAATGGAATGGACATGGGTGATCTGATTGAAGAGGCCATAGGGTTTCATTTTAGTCGCAATCGATTCCAGATCTCCCTCGAAAAACAAAGCATTCGCCGTTACCACCACTTCCTGCTGCTATTGCGGCATAATGAGATTCTCCTTATGCGCCATCTGCTCCTTGGTGCAAAGCCCAGATTCAAAGTGATTTTCTAGGACATTATTTTGAGTTATAAATAAGAGACCTTACAATATGAAAGCAATATCACTTTATCGAAGCTCTAGGAATGTTATGCGGAATTTACGACTACACACAAAAGTATCTTCCCTAGATCTAGTGGATTGGTCTAAAATAATAGAAAGCAAAGAATATAAAGTTTCCCATAGAAAAATTGAAGAATGGAAATAGCTTACTTGGGATCCGTCGTAAGCTCTTCTCTCCTCCCAACTTGTGAGCTCCAATCGTAGCTCCATTTTCTATAATTAGAACCTGCACATACAATCAACACAAGCCAAAGACATACGACATATATGTAGCATTATCCAATCACTCTATTCAATGGATCAACAAAGCATTGAAATATATGAATGTAGACATAACATAACACATATAGGAAAATTGTATACTCTTTGTATTAATATGAAACAGAGAGAGTTTACAGCTAAGAATAATAGTTGATATTGTAGATATCTCCCTAAGTTTACTTGTCCTTCCTTGTCACAAAGCACACCTCAATGCCACCTGTTGTCAGTCACTGCTTCATAAGTTATCAGTTGCCTCAAAATCCAAATAGCAGTGATATTTGATGCCAAATCATGAACCATAGAAGCTATCAAATCCATATCATACCCTCTCCATGGCATCGTGCTTAGAAAGAGTTTTCTAGTGGTATATAGAAGTCCAAAAATGGACTCCTAGAGCAGAAGATAAAGCATTTTGAAGGTCTACCTTGGAAAAGCCCAGCTAACCAAGAAAATGGATAAGTATGGAGGATAAATCGCAATTCGGACCTAGGGACAAATCACAATCGCTAATCGGGCTTTCTAGCAGGCAAGGAATATTGGTGGGTTGAGAGAAAAGTAATCCACCTATTGTCAATATCGCATATCGGCAGTAAGCGGGTTTGGGTACAAAACATATTGGCGATCAGCTGTTGGCGGGTCTGGGCGGAACATTCACCGCAAATCAGCTATCGGAGAGGTCCCGAGTCCAAGCAAAACATTTTATCAGCTGGTTTCAAGGTTGAGCATTGATATTGCAGATTGGCGATCGCAGGCGCAAAGGGGTGCACACCAGCGTAGGGCCAGAACCATCGCCAAATACTGATATTGCGGGAATTGTCGAAGAAGTGGGCTTTAGTGTTAAATTTCCAGAGGGCCAAGAAAACCAAATACAAAGGAAATGCTTTACAAAACAAGAGCCGGTCTCCCCCTTCCTCTCTCATCCATGTGGCATCGACGATCGACGATTGGTGGGGGTCATAGCTCTGAAACAATGAAAAGCCGTCGGTGTGTGATGCCTATGTTAAAGTCCCGAGGAGAGCTGATTTTCAAATACAAAGGAATTCCCTGCAAAACCAAGGTCTGGCCGACCTTTTTCCCTCTCCTTTAGGGGGACATATGGCGGCCTCTAATTGGTCCACTAGGTTGACATGGCAGCTGACTTTAGTGACGACGTGGCATGTGCGGATGATGGCGTGGTAGGTGGACACATGTCACTCATTTTTGGCATTTTCAAGGGTCCTATGGGACTATTGTCGGGTGCCAAATGTCACCACTCACAGGGTGACACATGGTAGTGATGATGTCAGCATTTTTATTGATGATCGATGGTTCCTGATTTTAGGCTTATCGACAATTGCTATTGCGATAAGGAAAAGCCCCATATGTGATATATTATGAGCTACGATTTATAAAGATTTTGGGTCTGGGAAATTGGGAGACGAGGGACTTCTGCGATATAAAGAAAAAGGCCCTCCGGGTAGTTATTGAGAGCTTTAGTGCCAAACATATGGGACTTAGGTTCCAGCCCCCATTCGTATAAGGAAATTCATAAAAGGGGTTGTAATAAGGGGTCTAAGAGGAAATCAAAAGTGCCTGCCTATTCGTTGATTTTAAATGATTAAATGAACCGCGGTCGTGGTGCACTGATAGCGCTGTTGCAGAGATGAAAAGGGCTGATGGGTTGGCAGCGGTGATATTAAATAAGACATTGCGCATCTGCAAATCGGTATGGGGAGGATTCATGAAGTTTTAATGGCACGACATGGTTCTCTACTTCGTCACGTAGAAAATGACCACTTGGGCACATGCCTTTCCTACTCCACCGAACATGTCACTTAGGCATTTAAAGGAGAATTGATAGAAGTCGGCCAAGCAGTAGTGAACCCCCTCAAGTAGCCAAAAAGAGCTTGATGATAGAAGGGATGTGGCTCTATCCAAGGCCTCCACTGAAGTAGCAAGGGGACACCTCCTCTTTCCTCTCTCGATTTTCTTTCTATATGCATTTATTTCTGCATTTTTTCCAAGAAAGGGATTCGATCCCTATTGTAATCTTTAGGTAGGTGGTAGCAGAGCCTTACAGAGCTGAGACAACTGGTCTAGCATGACAACTGGGGATTAGGCTCAAATATTTTGATTGTAACTCAAAGCTCTCCCCCTCTTTTTATAAATAGGGGGATGCAATCTATAGTAGGGGCTCTAGAATTTCTCACCTGAGAGGGATGACCTCCATGATGCCATTTTGGTTCTAATTTGCTTGTTCATGGGGGTTTCACTGATATCATTGCTGAGTGTATGGACTGGTTATTAGACCCTTGGAGTTAAATGGTATTTTCCTATTGATTCCTAATATGGTTAATGTGCAATAATTTTTCCCTTATGTAACCCCATTTCAACATGTATCTCTTCTCTGAAATAGTATTAAGACAATTGCTATGTTTCTTGTTGACTAATGGATTTGTCTTCATTGCTAAATAGAAGAGAGTACCTGTGCAAGACCACATAATTAATTCTATTATTTATATGCATGTAGTACCTGTAATCCTTCAGATTTACTTATGTTTGTGAGTAGCTTACAATACCTGTGGTGGCTCAGACTTACCTCAAATGTTGAACATAGATTGATACCCATTACTATGAATGCATGAAACTGTAAAATCAGCTCTCTCTATTTCTATCATTTCATCGGAAAACCATGGTTTAGTATTATGTGTTTCTTACAACCCTATCCAACAAATTCCACTTTCTGTTGGAAATTAGTGGCTGAAGGTTCTGTTGTCACAACCCTTTACACTTAATTTCCTCCTTCACCCCCCCCTCCTTCACCACTTCAACTTTAGTTCAAGCTGTCTCATTTCCATGTGTCGGCTACCAGAAGGAGAAGTCATTTCTCTTTGAGATTGCCCAAATATTCCCCCAACATTTGGATCCATGAGTTGCCGTGAATGTACCTCATTGAAGGCTTATTGAACCAATCCCCTGCTATTTCCTTTTTGTTTTACGTGACAATTGGAGTGCTACAACCCCCTCGCATATAACCTTACAAGCATTCCTCTACTTAAGATGTCCTAGGCACTGGTCTACAATCAATCCAGAGGCTATCTCTAAGGAGTTTTCCTTGCCTCCTACTGCACTTGTGCTGCATGGTGCAAGATTTACTGACAACATATTTCTGGTGCCGTTTCCGGATGGATTAGAATATTTTCCCCTAGGTACGAACCTGCATTTCATTTCCTCTGTTAGGTGAGCATATGAAGTGTGGGTTGAAGATTTCTCACCTTAATGACTCCACTATCAAATTATGGTAAACAACCTGGTGACTCCACTGTCCATATCTGTATTTGGTCATCCTGGATTTCAAGTAGCTCCATACTCACTCAGATGCTACAACAACCCAAAAATCTCCCTAATTTTTAAGCTGAAATCACTCATATAGGGAGGTTTTCAAGATGGCCCTTCTTGCATTCCTAGTCAACAAATTCGCCCCACTGGATCTTTCTTCTATTGCTGGTTCTCCCAATCATGTCCCTTCATTTCATGAGTGGGATAGCTATTTTCCTAGATTCAGTGGGAGCACAAAGAGAAGGCCTGACCAACACCTCAAAGAGTTTCATGAATGCATGAAACAACAAGGTATCTTCCTTGAAGATGTACAAATGAAGTTGTTCATGTATTCTTTAGAGGGGGATGCTAGAGTCTAGTACGGAACAATACCTCGTGGCAGCATATCTTCCCTAAAAAGTTTTCATATAGTATTCAATCACTACTGGAGAAGACTATATCTACTGAATTCTCTATTTGAATATTGCTGCGCACATTTTAACAGTGAAGACTTTCCCGAGGTCAAACACCCTGCTGAAGATTTTTGTGGAACTCCGCTCCAAGAAAGAATCTACTCGCATCAAGAAGCATTACCAAATGAGCGAGAAAGAAAATAAGGAAATATTATCAAGCCGCCAACAAGCCCCTAGGGGTCTGATTCGGCTAAATTTGGTGTTCCTCCTTCCTATGATGAACACGACTCAAGTGATGTAGAGCCATAATGCTTCCAGTCACGAGAAGCTGCACAAGAAGAGGAGGCTGATCATGAGGTCATCAAAGAGGCTCTAGTTCACAACACACACCCTTCACATGGAGAATAACACCAAGAACATCCTCCAATTTATGATTCAAATTATTCAGAGGAGGAAGAGATGGCCGTATAAGTTCAAAAGGAGATGTTTTCCAACAAGTGGAGAAAAATCTCCCAACAATAGGATTTTCTTGAAAAGGCCAAAGTTGAAGAGTTGGATAATGTTTGTGTCTGCCATGACCAAAAAGACATCGGCCAACAAACTGTATGTAAAGAAGAGGCTGCTGCAAACATTCCTTGTCTATTCCATGACCTTGTGGCTGAGTACATGAGCCTATTCTTAAGTCAGCACTAAAGGTCATTTCAAGAGCATGTATCAGGTTCCTTGCTTGAAATTTTTTCATGGCGCATGCTCGTTTTAATTTTTGTTTTTCAGTAATGTGAAGGCATAAGGTTCAATACTCTAATGCTATCCTAGCTCCATTAGAGGGTTGAACTCACTTACGTGAATTGATCCCTGTGGATAAGTAGGAATGTATATACATAAGCTCACCAGCTGAGCATTTACTTTCTAGTTGTTAGAGCTTTTTATTTCTTCATTTTAGATTGAGGAGGAAAGTCCCATGGATATTTTGCTGATTTCAAAGATTCAATTATTACTGACTCCATGCTCAATGGCGAAGGATACTAGTCTGCAGGTTCTTAACACCTTGCCAGCAAGGCACTGTCCCCAGTAGGAGCCAATGTTGTCATTCACTACTTCACAAGTTATCCGTTGCCTCAAAAGCCAAATAAGAATGATGTTTTATGCCAAATTCTAAGCCACAGAAGCTATCAGAGCTAGATCAGACCCTCTCCATGGCATTGTGCTTAGAAACAATTTTCCAATGGTATATAGAAGTCCAAAATTGGACTCCTGGAGCAGAAGATAAAGAATTTTTAAGGTCTACCTTGGAAAAGCCCAACTAACCAAGAAAATGGCTAAGTATGGAGGGTAAATCGCAATCGAGACCTGGTGACAAATAACGATCGCTAATTGATCTTTCTAGCAGGAAAGGAATATTGGCAGGGTGCAAGAATGACGATTCGCCAATCGTTGATATCACATATCATCAGTCGGTGGGTCCAGGCATAGAACATATCAATGATCAGTTGTTGGCGGGTCCGGGCAGAACTTTCATTGCAAATCGTCTATTGGAGGGGTCCCAGGTCCAGGCATAATGTTTTATTGGTGGGTTTCAAGGCCAAGCAATGATATCGCAAATCAGCGATCGCAGGCCCAAAGGGGTGTACACTAGCGCAGGGCTAGAACCATCGCCGACGCTGATATTGCGTGAATCGCGAAAGAACTGGGCTTTGGTGTTAAATTGATAGGGGTTCGAGAAAACCAAATACAAAGGAAATTCTTTACAAAACAAGGGCCAGGCTCTCCCTTTCTCTTTCCTCCACGTGGCATCGACGATTGGCGGGGTTCACAACTCAGAAACAATGAAAATCTGCTGATTTGTAATGCCTATGTTAAAGTCCTGGGGAGAGCTGATTTTCAAATACAAATGAATTCCCTGCAAAACCAAGGTCCAACCAAACTTTTTCTCTCTCCTACAAGGGGCCACATGGGGGCCTATGATTGGTCCATTGAGCTGACATGGCAGCTAACATCAGCAATGATGTGGCATGTACTGATGATGACTTGGTGGGTGGACACATGTCACTCATTTTTAGAGTTTTTAGGGGTTCTATGGGGCTGTTGTCGGGTGCCACATGTCACAAATCACAAGGTGACATGTGGCAGTGTAGACATCAGCATGTTTATCGACAATTGTTAGTTCCTGATTTCAGGCTTATCAGCGATTTCTATTGCAATAAGGAAAAGCCCTAGATGTGAAATATTATGAGCTACGTTCTATAAAGCTTTCGGTTGGGGGAAATCGACCGATGAGGGACTTCTGCGATATAAAGAAATAGGCCCCTTGTGAAGTTATTGAGAACTTTAGCGCCAAACACATGGGACTTTGGTTCCAACCCCCGGTCGTATAAGGAATTCATAAAAGGGGCTGTAGTAAGGGGCCTAAGATAAAATCAAAAGTTTCCGCCTGTTCATCAGTTTTAAATGATTAAATGACCCGCGACCATGGTGCAGCGATAACGATGTTGCAGAGATTAAATGGGTGGATGGGTTGGCAACAGTGATATTAAATAAGAGATGGTGTGGATTCAAGAAGTTTTAATGGAACGACATGGTGCTCTACTTCATCACACAACAAAGGACCACTTGGGCACATGCCTTTCCCACTCCACTCCCTACTCCACCGAACATGTCACTCACGAATTTAAAGGAGAATTGACAGAAGCCGGCCAAGCAGTAGTGAGCCACCTCAAGCAGCCTGATGACAGCTGTTATCACTAGAAATTATAGTCCATGTATATGATAATTGTCTATAAGTTTTTGAAGAGTCTTGAAGTCTTGTAAATAGGTTTGTTAACTTATGTCAATTTCAAATTTTGAAATTCAAGAGTTATGAATGAAATTCGTGTAAAGGCAAGGGCATTAGTCATCTTCCATCATGGTTAGTTATGTCATGTCATGTCATTGGTATTTGCGCAGTTTCGCAGCGCGGGTATGATCTCTTAGGTACTTGCGCAGTTTCGTAGCGCGAGTGTGATTGGTCAGTTCTGCTGCTAAATAATGTTTGCGTGTTTTTGTAGCGGCCCGTTTGTCAGCGATTTCGTAGCGCATTCCTTTAAATTTGAACTGCCCGCGCTACGAAATCGGGGTTTCGGGCTGTTGTGCAGCATTTTTCCTTGAATGTCTAATCCGAGAAGTAGTGAGTCACGAGTCCGGTTATGATTGTTTCCTCACACCATTTATGTGTCATGATTAGCCATTACTTTGCCATCAGGTCTGATTTCATTGAGTTAGGTGTCAGTTTGGAGGACGTTATAGGAAGTGGTCATTCCATAATGTGTTTTTCATAACATATGAATGTCTTCTGCTCTATGAAAAGCGTGAGCTTTATTCTAAACAGACTACTGCAAGCGAGCCTGATTTCTACAGCCAAAGAGTGTTTTCGTGCTGCAAACCACCGTCATTTCCTTGTGTAGAATTGTGCAAAGAAACATGGAAAGAAAGGAGCACCGTTCGGGTAGATGTGTGAGAACAGAGCCGGAGGGATTAGATGTAACCCTCAGGGATGAGGAAGTAGCAAAGGCGTTCAGAGGTGCTGGTTGTTGGCGGTTTTGTGAAAAACTCAAAGGTGGACATGCAGAAGTGACCAAGGCATTTGCAGTGAACTTCACGGGATTAAATTCAAAAGTGGCCATGCTGGAGTTTCCGGTTTCCCCTGAAGTCATTTCTACAGTCACAGAAATCCCAAGAGGTGGCCAAGAATGGTTCAAGAATTTCAAGTTTGATATGGGTCCGTGTAAGGAGTTCTTAAAGGCACCATATGTAGACGAAGATCTTACTAAAGCTGTCCCAAGGAGCTATCTTAAGGAGAATTATGCTACATTATTGACATGCATCCAGAAGTACTTGACATGTGAAGGTCGGTACAACAAAGTCTACTCATATCATTTCAAGCTGCTACTACACTTCACTGGTAAGAGCTCAATAGACATCCCTTTTTACTTATTCAGGAGTATTACTAAGATGTGTGACAAGATTCAGTTGAAGAAGGAAGCTTATGAAACATCTCTTTTTCATCATGGTCTGGTTAAATTATTGGTGTTGGATAGCCTACATAAAATTGGTAAGGACTGGGATTCGTTTGTATTCATGGCCGGTTTCCCTAGTAAAACGGGCCTCACTCCATTACCTGTAAGAGAAAGAGAAGATAGGAGTGAGGATACTACTTTGGCTGAGATTAGGAAAGAAATAACAGATCATAAGAAGCCCAAAGCTAAAACAAAGAAGCCAGAGAGGTCTGTAACAGTCAAAGAAACACCTGAAGCATCAACAAAGAAGACTCCTAAGTTAGCAGTTAAAGAAACTCCTGAAGCATCAGTAGTCAAAACTTCAAAATCATCTAAAGTATCTGAAAAAGAAGCTTCTAAGTTGCCTCTTAAAGAAACACCAGAATCATCTAAACAGAAGACTCACAAAAGAAAAGATGAAATTAAGTCTAGTGAAGTTGAAAGAGTTTCAAGAGTAAGAACTAGAGGCCAGCTGAACAAAGAAAAAGGAAAATCAGCTCATGTGGAAGAGAGTCCTGTTTCTAAGGGTAGTCTAAATGATTTGTTGGAAGCCATTGAATTAGAACAAGAACATCCAATTCAAGTTGAACCACTTGAAATAGAACAAGATCAATTGGTATCACCTATGCATATTGATCTAACACAATCTTCACCTGAGAGTTCTAAGAAGTCAAAGGCTTCCAAAAGGTTAAAGTTTGAAGAACCAGGTGAAGAGTATGCCTTTAAACCTCGCAGACCAATGACTAGGAGGCAAATGAAGGAAGCAGAAAAGGCTCAAAAAGAGAAAGTCCCTTCAGACATGCCTAGGACAGAGGCACTTGAAATCTTCTCTGAAATAGTCCAAGCAGCTAAAAACAAGAATAAGGACAATAAGGTGGTTATTAGTCAAAGTGGAAATGTGATTGCCATTAAAAAACAAGCTGGAGCAAGTAAGGAGATACCTCAGGTTCATAATATTTTTAAAGAGAAGGCAGTGAGATATACTAGTTATAAGAAAGCTGTGATGAAAGGTAAAACAAGTTTGATCAGTCAAGCTAGTTCGGTATCTGACGCCTATGTATGGACAGTACCAGCTCTAAAACAGGCAAAAACTATGAAACAAATGAATGCAAGTCTAAGAGCAGAGAACAAGAAGTTGAAGGAGGAAGTCATCAGCCTGAAAGAAAAGCTAGAAAAGCTAGCTAAATGATTCAAGGAGGAATGTGTTTTCTCAAATTTTGATATATTTTGGGCCATTGTCTTTTTAAAAGTTTTTGAGACTTTTTTGTGTCTTCACACCTGTATGGAATGACTAAAGGAATCATAGATTTGAAATATTGCTGTTTTGAGGTTCATATATTTAATTTTGATGACCTACAGCAGTTTCGTAGCGCGCTACGAAACTGCTGTAGATGACTGGTTAGGTTTAAAGCTTGAGTTGGAATGCCGAGGTCAGCATATATTTAAAGAGATGGTTTAATATCAGCATGGAGATTATATAAAATCAGTCAGATATTTTGAAAAGGAGGCCAGGTGTAAATATTCAAAGAAAAGCCGAAGTTTTGTCTTTTGCCTAAAAGTCACTTTATCTCCGAAATTTTAGGGTTTGGATAGAGCTGCTGAGGTGTTAAATGATACACTTGTCCAGTTGTGGGATGGCTGGGTCATGAGTTCTCTTCAGTCACACGGGACTATCCAAGGTTTAAATGGCTTAAAGATGGATCATTAATATATGAACACCGAGGGGAGGCAGCAACCAAGAATATAGGCTTCATTTTCTTTTCGGTTGTTGAATCATCTATGCATCAAGTATCCGGAGCTGTATATACATTGAATCTGTTTTAAGTTTGGATATGGTTATTATTGCAATACTACAGGTGGCAAGCTCCAAGGACACAGCAGGGTATACTAGGAAGAAGACTTAAAGTGCCAATATGATGGAATCCTCTGTTTTCGTAGCATCATATCTCTTGTAATCAATTAGTTTGTTTATGTTATTGTTAAGGTCATTTATGTCAAAAGCCCGAGCTCCCTTCATGCTTGATGAGGAGTCTCGTATAGCAGTGTTTTGATAGGCTATATATAGGAATAACTTAGATGTAAAAAAGGTTGGATACTTAATAGAAAAAGTGTGTTGTTTTGGGCCACTGTAAGACCTTTTTTGACAGTAATAGTAAAACAGAGTTATTCTCTTCTCAAGATTCTCGAAGGATTGTCATGGTCAAATGAAGTGATGATGTGTTATACCTTATGTTATTTTATGGTTTTGTTGTATGCAATCACTCAGAATTCATAATTATATGCTCTGACTTCCTGTGTATACAACAAGCTATGTGTGGTGGAATATGTTTGACTTGTAATGCTAAGAGCCTTGATTTCTATGAGATCACTGTGTTTTTCTTGTCTACTTGATATTATAGACTCCATAGCCCAATGAGATATCTTTTGGTGTGTTTCCAACCAGTTATGTTTTCATAAGTAAATAAAGAGTTAGCCATCTAGTGTGTGAAGGATTTTATCAAGAGTTTTGAGAGATCCCTCTCTGATCAAAGAGGCTAATCTTTGGTCTAAAGATAGGTTGAAATAGTTACATGAGACCATGCTTAGTTGCAGCCCTCAGTACTGGTTTTGTGATAACAACAGCAAGGACGTGGCTCTATCCAAGGCCTTCACTGAAGCAGCAAGGGGACACCTCCTCTTTCCTCTCTTGATTTTCTTTATCTATGCATTTATTTATGCAATTTTTCCAAGAAAGGGATTTGATCCCTGTTGTAATATTTAGGTAGGTGATATAAGATCATTACAGAGCCAAGACAACTAGTCTAGCATGACAGTTGGGGCTCAGGTTTAGATATTTTGATTGTAACTCAAAGCTCCCCCCCTCTTCATATAAATATGGGGATGGAATCTATAACATGGGCTCCAAAATTTCTCACCCGGGAGGGCTGAAATCTGTGATGCCATTTTGGTTCTAATTTACTTGTTCATGGGGGTTTCACTGATATCATTACTGAGTGTATGGGATGGTTATTGGACCCTTGGAGTTAAATGGTATTTTCCTGTTGATTCCTAACATGATTAATGTGTAGTAAGTTTTCCCTTATGTAACCTCATTTCACCGTGTATCTCTTCTCTGAAATAGTATTAAGACAGTTGCTATGTTTCTTGCTGACAAATGGATTTGTCTTCACTGCTAAAGAGAAGAGAGTACCTGTGCATGACCACATAATTACTTCTGTTATTTATATGCATGTAGTACCTATAATTCTTCAGATTTACTTATGTTCATGAGTAGATTAGAATACCTTTGGTGGCTTAGACTTACTTCACTTGTTGAACAAAGATTGCTACCCATTACTATGCATGCCTGGAACTGTAAAATCAACTCCCTCTATTTCTATCATTTCATCGGAAAATCATGGTTTAGGATTCTGTGTTGCTTACAACCCTATCCATCAAATTCCACTTTCTGCTGGAAATTAGTGGCTGAAGATTCTGTTGTCACAACCCTCTGCACCTAATTTCTTCCTTCTCCTCCCCCTCTCCTTCACCACTTCAAATTCAGTTCAAGCTATCTCATTTCCATGTGTCGGCCACCAGAAGGAGAAGTCATTTCTCTTTGAGATTTCCCAAATATTCCCCCAGCATTTGGATCCATGAGTTGGCCTGAATTTATCTCATTGAAGGCTTATTGAACCAAACCCTTCCTATTTCCTTTTTGTTTTACGTGACAATTGGAGTGCTGCAACCCCCTCACATATAACCTTACAAGCACTCCTCTATTTAAGATGTCCTAGGCACTGGTCTACAATCAACCTAGAGGCTATCTATAGGGAGATTTCCTTGCCTCCCGTTGCACTTGTGCTGCATGCTGCAAGATTTAGCGACAACACCATGATAATGCATGAAGATGATATATCTCTTAGGTTCAAGGCAACAACACGAGGGCATGATCAGTCTCCAAAAGCCAACGCTGATGTGTTATATGGTTGTAGATTTATAGGAGAGTTTGGTAGTTTAGGAATTATTATCCATTTACCAATATAGGTTTGAGATCCATTGAGTGGAAGATGAGCTCAAGGGATAAGAGGTGAAATTTCCAAGGTAGGATAGGATAGGATTCGAATTTTTTATCCAAGGTAAATGGTTGAAACAACTCCTGGAAGAATGGAAGAAAAAGCTTCAGGATTATTTTTAATTTTCTTGAATTTAATGAATTAGCACACCCCTAACAAGGGACAACCTGCTGCTAAGCAGTGCAAGCACAAAACTGAGAAACCTGCTGTTGAACACAGGTTCCTAAAGGGCCAAGGTGCACTAGGCCTTAAAAGCATTGAAATGAAGCAATCAGACCCAGAAACTTAGGGATTTGGGAGACTCACACTCAGGGATTTGTGTAGGGATGCTGACAAGGTGTTCATGGATGCAGATTGATACAATTTGTAGGCCTATTGACCAGATTCAAAAAAATGGAATATAACAGATTTCCTCCTAAAGTGCAAAGTCAGAAAAATGGGTGATGAATGAAGTTCTTTACCTTGTGACAAGTTCGGATCAAGAACAACTATTCAAGACCATCATTTGTTACATTACAGTTCATCATGACATCTTCGCTGATGGAGGCATACCCATACTGAAAACATAAGTTAACATTACATGTACAATGATAAAGAAGTTGTGTTCACTGATGAAAAAGTGTGGATCCATGATCGAATGACTGTCTGTATGATCATAACCATCATGCTTTGTAATATACAGACAATCATCCTGAAAGCGAAACCTAGATGGATGGAACTAGATCCGGAGTCTTCTATCTTGTTCACTCGATCGTCGAATGTATGAGTCTAACTGTTGGGCAGCGGAGCCCCGCGTAACGGTTTTGGGGCTTAAAGCCTACAAATTTGGGTATTGGTGTTGTAAAGGCTCTGCGAAGTGTGCAAAGCGCGAATTGTAATGAGTCAAGTTCAAGGGTAGTCCGCCCTAAAATATGATAATTTAGTCTAGAAAGTGTCGGCCTGCCCATGGTTCGCAGACCATGGGAATGTATAAATAGAGCAAGGGTCTAGGTGTAGAAGGCAGTTAAGGAAGATTAGATCAAAAGTGTTATGGGTTGTTGACTGCGATATTCACTCTGAGTCTATAAGTTCAAGTCGCGGGTTGTAGTAGTAGAAGAGGCTATGCAGCTATGTGTGTAGAGGCCTAGTAGAGTCCACAGCTGTGTGCGCAGACCCCTGCAGCTGTGTGCACATGCTAGGAAGTGGATTGTAACTGGAAAAGTAGTAATAAAGATAAGTTGGTTTTGGAATATCGCATATCTTTTGCTCTATTTTGGTATATACATCTGTTTACTGTTCATGATTGTGCGCCTGTCTGTTTATGCTAAATGGTAACTGAAAGTATTGTGCCTACTTAAATTAATTCAAGATCTATAATAATACTAAGCACAGTAAAGAGAATTCATGCTCATCCTCTCATCTGCGCGATGGTAGTTGCTTTGAATAGACGACTATGGGGAAGTAAGCACAATGCGAGGGATCCATTCGCGAACCTTCTAGACCTCATCAAGACATCCCTAAGGTGCGGAAACCTGGTTCCAGTGCCCTCCCATACTACCTCGGGTGAGATCTCAGTCCGTGCTACGTAGACTATTTCCGAAAGGGCCGATAGTTTTGGGATTTGTTTGGCTAAACATTTATGAACCTGGGTCAGGCCCCAATAAGCCAACACTAACCATGTGAATAAAGCAGTTGGAGTTAAACATGCCATACACCATCTGATTACCAACCAGTGATGTAAGCCATTAACAAATGTGAGAGAAACCACTGCTGATGTTAATGGCTCTCAAGGTGTAATAGTACAATCCCTATGATGTGAATGAATGAGTTGAAGTCGAACACCACACATAATCTATCGGTCAAAGGTCAATGATGTAAACCTGTCGCCGGGAGCGAGGAAGCTTTCCATTGATGTATGCAAGCCCTAAAGTACCAAAGGAAGAGTTTCTAAGTCAACTTACTGGATAATGAGCTAATGTCAATAGGAAGCGACTTGTCGCAAGAGGTTCTTGATGTATCCCACATCAATGACACGAAACATGTATCATGATTTTAGATAGAATGTTTTGATGTGGAACTGGTTCAGGAATGACATACATGGAATGAAGGCTTACGATTTTTGTATAAAATATCAATTGAATGACTTCTCTTGAACACATTGGCAACACTGAATGGAGTTGGAAATATTGGCCCAAAACCAAAAATGAAGGCTTTGATTTGGTGTGACGAACCAAAATACAAGTATATTTCCCAACCCAACAACCACAAAGCTGAAGTGGAAGAGTGTCATGTTCAAGAGTGAATCATTGCCAATAATAAGTGGACTACCCTGTTTTCCCAAACTTCCCCAACCATTTCTAGTTAGTACCTCTTTATTTTTTAACAAGCTTGAGGAGGATAACATGTGCTTGATTTGTAAGTTCATCCTTCGGATGAATCCCTCCGAGTATCTTTAAAGAACCCTGAGAAGGAGTGGTTAAGTCCCATCATGATCAACGAGTCCATTGCTGCTTAATGCTTTTACAAGTCCAGTGAAGGTATAACTCGACTCCTTTTTCATATTTAGAGAGTTTGAAAAAGAGGTGAAAAAGAAAACTCCAAAGGTTTCTTTTTGTAAATAGTCTCTTGAGTTAGAAAAAGGCATAAAACAATACTCAGGAGAACCTCTTAGCCATGTTCGACTAAGGTATTCCTTTTTCATAGATAGTCTATGTCAGTCCAGAAAAGGGTTAAATTTATATAAATTACTTGAATTTTCATTTACTTTAACGAGTTCAAAAAGACAAGTGATTGACAGTATTTTCATAATTTTGGAGTCTAAAAAGAGCTAAAAGAGGACTCCTCCTGTAGGAACGAGTTGTATAAAGGGTAGCAACTGGTTCCTATCATGATGGAACTACTCAAAACACGTAGAAGTCAAGAGGTTGGCAAATAATACCATTCATCGCAATGGTTCCTTAGGAGAGGGTAAAACAACCAAGTGAAAGCCCATGATCAACCAAGCAGATGGTGAATATGGAATGAGAAAACCAAGGCTCATATGGGATAATCAGATGATAAAAATGGAAATCACAAGAATAAGTTGAGAATGGTTTTATTTTTACACAAGCTTGAAACATGGGAAACTATGCTTGATATTGGTTTCATTTTTACACAAGCTTGAAATGGAGAAAAACTATGCTTGAAATAAGTTTGCATGCCTCTATCATAATGACTCAATTCTAGGCATATCCCCCCTAAGCTTCATTTAATTCACCTAAGTAGGCTATTGGTTACTAACAATAGGATGGAATGAAGGTTCATTTACGATATCAAGTGAAAGACTCAACTGGGAATTTACAAGATCTAATCAAAGACTTGAATTGGAAGGGGATTTGTTTCGTTTTGTAACGAGCTTGACACAAAAAAAGAACTATGACCATAGCAACTTGTTTCATTTTTTAATGAGCTTGACACAAGAAAATGAACTCTTCTTAGGGAACCTTGTTTCATTTTTTAACGAGCTTGACACAAGAAAATGAACTATGCTCCGACACCTTGTTTCATGACCTACATAATTCCATGGCCTCCAAGAGGTTATCATTAGATGGGAGAACATTGTTATGAAATGGATACATATCAAAGGATCTAATGGAAAGAGCATGCGTCAGTGATTCTAGTACATGATGCACTACATAACCTACTAGATCATAAGTAGATGTGGGCATGGAACATGTTGACACATAATTAAACTGTGGCGAGGCAGATACCACTTGCATATACAAACCATTTAGGGAAGCTGGTTGATTGGGAGTCAAATTAGGACCAATTAATGAAATCTGGTCAATGTCACCATTCTTCCTTCATGCAGGACACACATCACACAAAAGAGTGAAGAGACAAGAGATACCATGTCATAAACATAGTCATGCCCAAGGAGTAAATTAAAATCTAAAGGGCCTTGGACTACCATCAAATTTTTATAGACAATATTTCCTCCCAAAGTAATAGGAAATTGAGGAAGGATCCCGAATGGTTGACTGGTTCCTTTGTTAAAAGCCAACAAATTCTGGGTAACGAACACAAGTTGCGAAGAACCTAAAGCTTACCCAGTAGTTGAGGACAAAATACTAAAATATGTACCTTCATCTATGATTGTGCTAGGTACGGGAAAATTATAAGCATGTACTATGATCTAGAAGGGAACATAAGGAGGAAGACGATATCTTGAAAATTGACTCCAATCAAAGGAAGTGACCATACTACTTGGAGGGGTTGTCGTGGGAATGGGAGAACTACCCCTTTGTGCAATGGTAATGGGAGAACTACTCCCTGATATTGTGGAACGAGATAATTTCCCCCCTATTCATTGGAATATGAATAAACAAGAAGAGTCTGAGTGGTATGAAGTTCAATATTTACGAGAAATGTATGATCAATTGAAAGTGGAATCAATTCAACCATTTTATCAAACACTGGTTGGTTGGGAAAGGACTCATTGGATTCACGATTAGAAAGAGTGGGATTGTCTGAAGATGGATTTTTAACAATCACTTCATCAACTAGTGGAGGATTGGGAGAAATATTTCGATAACCAGCCGAAAGATGAGGCTAAGAAGCTGTAAGGTTTTCCAACACTTTTGAGGCTTCATCCATATAAGGAAAAAGGTGAATAGGATGATTCCATTCACATAACCTACAGGGAAACTTAAATTTAACCTTCTTTCCGTGAACCTTATGATCATTAGTTGATGGTTTATCACCAACATGATATATAGAGGCTGATGTGAGCCTATAGACCACACTTCTAATACACGTGGAATACTAGGGAAATCTCTAAGAAGGTGATCACCCTTACATAACTTGCAAGGGAATTTCACTTTTCAGGTCCAATTGGAAGGTTTGTCCATACTAGTTACATTGGTAGAAATGGTTGCTTGGTTCCCCCCCCACTTATTTTGCTTCTTCTTCTTTGTCCTTTTCTTCTTCTTCTTCTTCTTAGCTTCATGGTTACTAGAATCAAGGCTTTCACCAGGCGAGGAGGAAGAATTGGATGAAGAAACAACAAGCGAAGAAGGAAAATGGTCAACTTTAGGAGCAATTTGAGGTTGATATTTTTCAGGTGGAGGAGAACTTGATTGAGAAGTAGTTTGGACATTCAAAACCATAGGGGTTGAGAACAACCAAACTGGAAAACCAATGGTAAATCCTCAAAGGGACAATGTTGCAACATAAGGAGCAAAAATATTTCCTAAAGAAGGAAAAGGACCAGGATTCCAATCAGAGGGGTTTCCTTGATTGGTGGACTCAAGAACTATTTCCATCAGTCTCAATCTAAGATCCACTAATGAGTGATTCCATGGGGAGGATGTTATTTTGTGGTCAATTAATTAATTTCAGAAATTAAAGACACAAAATATAACAAAGAGGGGTTACTAGGAAAAAGGGTTTACCAGGCAACTGTGAGCTATAATATGCAACCTTAGAATACCAAGAATTTATGTATGCGCATGAAATATCCCTGAATGATGTGTTCGATGTATCATAGTGTACAAGGCGACCGACACAATTACCTATGGTGGGATAGAAATCTAGTGGGGATTTCTAAAATATAATCGTAGGTACCCTAAAGCGCAGTCCGTAGTAGTGCTATCTAATGCATAACCATTTGATGAGAGTGTTCCCATATACTTATCATTTGTGAAGTGACATGAAATATACTCGAAGGTACGTGGAGAACGTTCCTATACACTTACATCTGTCGAATGAGATATCACCCCTGGAATGAAAAGCTAGACAAAAACGAACTCGTATGTTTAAAGACACTGGAACATGGCTCTACCCTATGCCTCTATGCGTGTCGTTAATTTTAAAATTGTCCTTAGGTTAATTCAGTGAATTTTAGAGTTTATCTTGAATTATGTTTCGATTTCAAGGCTTAAAACTCGATGTCACCCGAATACACCTATAATGCAACTAATATGATAAAAATAAATCTTTTCATTTTCCTTTTAAAAATGAAAGGCCTAACTAAGTATGGGAAGAAGAAATTAATCAACAATGCAACAAACAAGTGATGCAATAATCGATCTCCTAAAATTATTTATTCCAATAAAAATCGAAGCTCTATATGTAATGCAAATAATTGTTTTTATTTTCTTTTCTTTTAATGTTTCAAATGTAAAGAAACATATGAATGCAACTTGATCGATAATGAAAATAAACCACACAAAATTTAACTGTAATCTAAAAGTTACTTTTCAAATTCAATAATCAATCTATACATACAAACTGAAATTGACAAGAAGAAAGAAGAACGAAACAAAATATTATCAAAAAGGTGATGAGACTCAGAGGTGATTAACACTCATACACAATTTACACCCCCCCGAAGATTGAGGGGGATTTTTTTTTGCAAAAATGAAAGCAAAAGCATGCAATTTAACACAAGGGATTAGCTTTACAGAGACAAGGACACACCCAGAGACACAAGGAATACTAGCTGGACCAAAGCTATTGAGAGAGCGAAGCACAAAATGACATTTTTTTGCATGAAATAGGGGTTAGCATAGGTGCAGATAGGCTACAAGTTCTCTGCAACATAGTTGCAGAGAAGGCCAAAGAGAACTGCAACTCTCTATAAGCAGACCAGGGGGAGCACTGATCAAGTTAAGACCAAGTTTCAACACAATAAATCAAATGAAGCTTAATGAAAGGTATTTCTATGGTAAATTCAGAACTCAGTGAGGCAATGAAAGTATGTTTAATAGGTGAAACACGTACTAGGGACAAAGAAACCACTAAGGGAATGAAATGACCCCTAGTGGATTCACCAATTTGTTATTTAGAATTTACAACTGTGGAAAAAAGTATCTTCGCTAGACCTAGTGGACTGGTATTGAATAACATAAAGAAAAGAATATAAAGTTTGCCCTAGAGAAATTGAAGAATGGAAAGAGGCTTACTTGGGATCCATCTCAAGTACTTCTCTCCTCTCGACTTGTGATATCCAATCGTAGCTCTGATTGTTATAATTATAACTTGCACATACAATCAACACAAGGCAAAGATCTACGACATCTATGTAACATTATCTAATCACTCCGTTCAATGGATCAACAAAGCATTGAAATATATGAATGTAAACATAACATAACACATATAAGAAAACAATATACTCTTTATGTTAATATGAAAAGGAAAGAGTTTACAATTAAGAATAGTAGCTGATCTTGTAGAGATCTCCCCAGGTTGATTTGTACTTCCTTGTCACAAAGAACACCTTAATTTCACCCTAATGCATGAAGATGATAACTCTGTTAGGTTCAAGGTAGAAACATGAGGGCATGATCAGTCTCCAAAAGCCAACCTTGATGTTGTAGATGGCTATAGATTTATAGGAGAGCGTGGTAGTTTAGGAATTCTTATCTATTTACCAATCTAGGCTTACGATCCACTTCGGAGGGGAAGATGAGTTCAAGGGAAAAGAGGTGAAATATCCAAGGTAGGATCATATAGGATTCAAAGTTCTTATCCAAGGTAAATGGTTAAAACAAATCCTGGAAGCTTCTGGAAGAGGAAGCGTCAAGATTTTTTTTAATTTTCTTAAATTTCTAGAATCAATGCACCCCCAATAAGGGATAACTTGCTACTGATCAATGCTGGTACAAAACTGAGCAACCTACTGCTGAATGTAGGTCCCTAAAGGGTGAAGGTGCACTGGGCCTTAAAAGCATTGAAATGAAGCAGTTAGACCCATAAAATCAGGGATTTGGGAGAGTCGTGCTTAGGGTTTTGTGTATGGATGATGACAAGGTGTTCATGGATGTTGATTGATCCAGTTTGTAGGTCTATTGACCAAATGTGACAAAATGGCCTATAACAAGGAAATTAAGGTCCTTTATTGAAGTTAGAAGTTAAGGTCTTGGCAATGCTTTACTTGAAGACAAGTTAGGATGTAAGGTACCAATTATAAGGTATGGGATAACATCACTCACTTGTTTTAGATTCCACTTAGGAGGACAATTCAACTTGAGCTTTAAGAAAGGGATAATTTTGTCTCTCCCTTTGGTTTGTTTCTACATAATCAAAGGAGTGCCATAGGCTAATCAAATATAGGAGCATTAGAATCAAATCATTATACGTATTGATACAAATGGAAAGTGGAATCCACCTATGGTATTCATTCAACCATGGTATTATAGGTGGCCTATATCCATGGTATTCATTCACCCATGGTATTTATCCACCCATGGTATTCATCCACCCATGGAATTTACCCATGGTATTGTAAGTGGAATCCACCCATGGTATTCATCCACCTATTGTGGGCCTCCCCCCAATATCCTTATTAGTGGTATCATATTAAGGTTATGACTCCATGGGAATGAGGATTTGAAGCATATTTCAGTTTCAAAGTTTTACTACAATATTCAAATTTTTTTATGAAATTTCTACAACATCCATAAAGTATTTTAGAAGGTGAAAAATAATTCATTTGAAATTATTTTCTGTTATGTCAAATGGGGTTTTTACGGAATTTGATTTCATTTCCTGGTTTGAGAGATATGAGCAATTGAAGTTCCACATGTTTGGAACGTCATGCAACTGCATGTACCATGAGTTTCTGGAATCATTTTGTCAGGCCAGGAGGAAACTCCTCAAATGAATTGAGTTTGTTCATTAAGATTACTCATGGTTATATACATGAGGTACTGACTCTTTGTCTTCACCTCCTGATGGCTCTTTATTTTCCATTATTCACTATTTATATTATTTACAAGTTTTCACCCAATCCCAATGATTAGGTTCCAACATTCCCCCCCTTAATCTAAAGGGATGTTGGTGAGTCTCAGCATCATTTTGAATATTTCAAGCTTTTCTCTTCCAAGCTCTTCGGTGAAGATGTCTGCAATCTTCTCATTAGTGGAACAATGGCATAGATGGATTATCTTGGCCTCAACATAATGTCGGATCAGATGGTATTTTGTATTTATGTGCTTCGTTCGATCATGGAACTTTGGGTTCTTGGATAACTTTATTGCAGATATGTTTTCAATCATGAGTGGAGTTGAATTTACTTATTTTACCTGCAAATCTTCCAAAATTTTCCCGAGCCACACAATTTATTTTGTTACCTTAGATGCTACCACATATTCTACCTCTGTTGTGGAATCTGTTGGAACTGATTGTTTGTGTGATCTCCAGGAAACAACTCTTGATCCAAGATTCATAGCATAACCTGAAGTATATACCCCAGTTTCTTTTTCTCCATCAAAGTCTGAATCAACATATCCAATCAATTTGAAGTCGCCCACCTGTGTATACTTGAGTCCAAATTCTTAGGTTCCCTTCAAGTACTTTAGAACTCTTTTTGTAGCAGACTGATGTCTGTCACAAGGATTTTGCATAAACTTGGAGAGGGTTCCAACAACAAATGAAATGTCTGGTCTGGTAGTAGTCAGGTAGTTGAGACTTCCTACAATTTGTCTATAATTTTTTTCATCCTAAAATTCTTTTCCTTCAATGGATGTGAGATTTAAGTTTTTTGCCTTTGGAGTAGTCAGAGGATTGCACTCATCCATGCCAAACATATTCAATAGATCTCCAATGTACTTCTTTTGAGAGAGGAATATAGACTTCGGATGTTGAGTTACTTCAGTACCAAGATAGTAGTGAACATAGCCCAAGTTAGTCATTTTAAAACTTTTCGTCAATTCCTTCTTTATGGATGCAATGTAGCTCTCATTTTTCCCTGTCATCAAAAGATCATCTACATATACCACAAGAAATACAACTATTTTTCCAACTTTCTTGACAAACAAAGTTGCATCATTAAGATCATAATGTTTAAAGTTGAGTTTCAGAATATTCTCAGTTAACTTTTCATACCAGGCTCACGGTGCTTGCTTGAGGCCATACGAGGATTTCACAAGTTTGCATACTTTATGTTCATGTCCCTTCACAACAAATCCTTTAGGCTGGGACATAAAAACATTCTCTTTTAGATCCAGTTTAGGATTTCACAAGTTTGCATACTTTATGTTCATGTCCCTTCACAACAAATCCTTTTAGGCTGGGACATAAAAGCAATTTTTACATCCATTTGATGGAATTTACAACCGTTCTGAGTTGCTAGGGAAAAGAGTGTCCGGATGGTAGTCCATTTTGCTGTGGGGGAATAAGTTTCCTCATAATCGACCCCTTCCTTCTGTGAAAAACCTTTTGCCACAATTTTGTCTTTGTGTTTGTCAAGTGAGCCACCGGATTTATACTTGTTCTTGTAGACCCACTTGCAGCCAATTGGTTTGGTTCCCAATGGAGGATCAACCAACTTCCAAGTGCCATTATTTATCAAGGCATTATACTCCTTTTGCATCACTTATTTCCATTCATCACGAGAAGTGGCTTCTTTAAAGAAAGTTGGTTCAAAATCTATAGACAAATTAAATTCACAATCATAAGAAACATCCATATTAACAGGTGAATCAGAATCATCTACATCACCTCCATTTTGCCTGGTTGAATTTCTTGTTCTTGTCTTTCCAACCTCATCAGGATGAACAATTCCAAGTGTCTTTGTCAGCCACTTTGGGGAACCTTTCTAACATGGTCCAGTCTGCTCTATTGACTCAGTTGGGACTAAATCAAGATTGAGTCTCCCAATTCTGTCAATCACATCACTCAAAGTATCATCAGTGGTTCGAGTTTCATGTGGGGGAGAGATTGCTTTAGAAGAGGATTCCATAGATTGATCTAGTATAGGAATCCCCCCTTTAAGATGTGGAATCTGATTATCAAATTCTTGAAATAATTTTTCATGTCCGAATCTATCCAAGTGATCAAGTTACCCCTCAAAAACATTGTCATCTTTGGAAGATTCAAGAAAGATTACATCTCTAGATACAACAAACTTTTTATTAATTTCATCATAGAGATGGTATGATTTGGAGGTATTTGAATACCCCAAGAAGATACACTTACAACTCCTTGGACCAAGTTTGTTTCTATGTACCTTTGGTATCAAGGCATAACAGGTGGAACCAAAGACCTTGAGATGCTTTACTGAAGGAATGTGGCCATACCACATTTCATAAGGGGTCTTGTTTCTAATAGAATTAGATGGACATCTATTCTTTACATATACAAGACATAGAATTGCATAAGCCAAAACATCAATTTTACATTCTTGAAAAACATCATGGAACGTACCATATTTAAGATTGTCCTATTCATCTTTCAGCTACTCTGTTCTGTTGGGGATTATAAGGCACAATTGTTTGATGTTTGATCCCATGCTGGCGAAGATAATTTTGAAGTTCATTTGAAGTGTGTTCTTTTCCATTATCAGTGCGAATAGAGCCAATATGAGATTGTACATCATTTTCAATGCATGTATGAAATTTCTTGAATGTTTGAAAAGCATCAGATTTGTTCTTCAATAGTGTAGTCATAAATAAATGTCATCATATATTTATTTATATTTGCAGAAGGAATGTGCATTGGACCACATAAATCTAAATGAACGAGTTCAAGTTTTCTATGTGCTTTGGAATGTGAATCACGAAAATACTGTTTTCTATGCTTTCCTAGAATGCAAGTATTACATTGCTTAAGTTTCCTGGGAATTGTAGGCAAACTAGTAACACCATTTTTCTTCAACAAGTGAATGTTGTCATAGTCCAAATGTCCAAATATATCATTCCATAAAAGACTTGATGGAAATGTACCTTCATCATAATGAGAACTATATGAGAAATTTTGTGCATGAGAAAAGGTACCTTGCAGCTTGAGAATTCTTTCTTCTTCTATCCCCGTCATGACAAGTGAGTGATCTAATGATTTTCTCACCTCAACCTTGCCATCAAACATATGAATGGAGTGTCCTTGTTTGCAGATGTGGACCAAGGACAACAAGTTTCTCCTCAGCTGTGGGAGATATAAAACATCACGCAGAAGAAAGTCTGGAAGACCAAGCAATTTGAGCCTGATTGTGCGAAGCCCTGATGGCTTGAATTTTGATTTGTCTAAAAAATATACTGCTCCATCATCACTGTCAGTAAATTCTTCAAAAAAATATCTTCTAAAAGTCACATGGCAAGTTTCTCCTGAATCAAGCAACCAATCATTTTTCCAAGAAGCAAGTGAAGCATTAAACAAGTCTTCATTTACTCCAATATTAGAATGTGCCACAACATGGTGAGCGAATTCAGGTGCTTTACCTTTCTCTTTGTCACTGGTTTTACCTTTGGGTTGATTTCTTTCCTGCTCAATTATGTTCCAAGGCAACTTGCATGTGGATGCATCATGTGATCCATATATATTGCAACGTATGAAAAATGAAGATCATACTTTTCTCCTTGTGAGTGTCCACCCCCCTGCCTCTGCCCCCCTTGCCTCTGAAATTTCTTCTTCCTTTTCCTCTTTGACCACCTCTTCCTTTGGAACAATCTTTGGCATGATTCTTCTCTGTATGTGCAAGATACACAACTTCTTTAGAAGACTGAGGCGCTGTATTCTTCTAAAAAGATTTCTCTCTCTCAACAAATTTATTTACAAGGGAGTCAAAGGTAATTTCTTTGAGGTTTCCATTTGCTTGCAATGACTCAAGATAATTTGAATAAGTGGGATAAAGTGCCTTGACAAAAGCTATGAGAGGAATGTCTAGTTTAGCATTAGTGAATTTGATATCATGCATAATAGATTTTACTTCTCATGCAAGAGCAAGAGGATCATCATTTTTTAATTCAAGGTTGAACAGTTTAATCATCAATTGGACAACTTCAAGCACAAAGTGTGAGTCATAGAGTTCCTTCAATTTTTGTAAGTCTTCAAAAGAATTTGAAAATGGTGAAATATGGAAACTCACCTTTTCATTTACAAATGCTGCAGTCAAGACATAGGCCTTGGTGTTCTTGTTTTCCCAAATGGTAGATTCCTTGTCTAAGATAGGCTTTGCAGGTTCATTATCTCCTTCTCCTACACAAACTCCTTTCCATAGCTAATTGAAAATGAGAGTGTGTTTGATCTTCCGAGACCACTTAGGATAGTTCTCCTTCTCGGTGAGAACCACTCCCACAATAGATATCAATGAATGCATTTTAAAATCCGTGTACTATACAAAAAATACTTCTGCTGCCAATGTATAAAGTTTTCACTCCTAGTAGTAGAAAAGGCAATTCTGGTGTAAAATTGTAAAAAAAATTCACTCTGATATGTAGGATAGAGGTAAAATTTTTAGGGAGTTATTACTTGGGGGAGGTGGTATGAGGGGAGGGTATTATATGGGGAAGGGTTGAATGGAGGTATTAACTATTAGTTGACAACGTATGGAGGCGACATGGAGGAGGGGTCGAGTATGGGAGGGAGCAGCGTATGGGAGGAAGCAGGGAGTTGACTTCGAAGTGGGGGGAGTACTGAGATTGTAAGGGAAATCCAGTTACTAGCCTAGAAATTCCCTAATGGGAAATTGACTCCCTAACTGTGTCTACGATATTCTGGGGAATAAAATGAGCAGTAATCTCAAAAAGATCCCAACTCGGCCAGTAAAAGAAATGAGCTACAACCGTAGAAATAACCTCGTCTGGCCGGGAACAGAAATGAGGTACATACAGCTGGAAAAGGAAATGAGCTAGCAGCTGCCAGCATATGGGAGGAGTCTAGGTGGTGCCACGACCGAGATTCTCTACCTTCTTAGCAGCAGCATATGCACCATGGCCATGAGGTATGCCTGTAGAAGTGAGTTAGAAGAGATTCCGCCCTATCAACAATGGATGACAAGAAAATTCAAGGTTGCAGTGTTCGTGTTAACTGTATGGCACAATGAGCAGTGGGAGCTATGAGTAAGGAAAACAAAATAATGCGCAAGGGTATAGGCCGACCGAGAGTTGAGAATGCAGTTGCAGAGCACGTTGGTGGAGGGAGAGTGTATGGAGGCCGAGGCATGTATGGCACAGTAAGGAAAACAAAGTGACTATTGGCACCCACAACGAGTAAGGAAAACAAAGCGAGCAGTGGGAACTACTCGCAACACTGACAAAACACAGGATCATGGAGTATGGGGCATTATGCCTGTAGGAAACAATTAGTATGGGTTGTAATGTAACAGTCAAAGGAGCTTCCAAAGAGCATCGTTCCAGAGAGTAGAGTATAGGAATGAAGAATAGGGCAGGTTGCAAAAATGGAGAAGACTGCAGAAATGGTAGAAGGGAGTTACAAGGGCAGGAAAGATAAAAATAGAACTGGATCTGATACCATCTTAGTCCAGGAGGTAACTCCTCAAATGAATTACGTTTATTCATTAAGATTATTTCTGGTTATATACACGAGGGAGTGACTCTTGGGCTTCACCTCCTGATGGCTCTTTATTTTCCATTATTTACTATTTACATTATTTACAAGTGTTCACCCAATCCCAATGATTAGTGTCAACACATTTTCTAACTCCAACAATGATGAAAGTTCAAGTTTATTATATCAATAGAGAGATCTCTTCAATACTTCAAATGGGTCTTTGACAGAATTTCATTTCATCACATGAAGCATAAGTTATCATTAAAGTTGCAGTAAGAGGTCTCTAATGTGAAAGAAGCCTTTACAACATCTCATTGGATAGGAGAATATACTAGACAAGCCACCATGCTTTTACCAAGCAAATTGAGAAGCATCATGATTATGGGTCATTCACAAACCCAAGGTTATGGGTCAACCATACAAAACCCTTGTCATCGAATTCCATTTGCTAGGCTGCACACTATTAGTATCACAGTTGGTCACAAGCATTCTAGGGTATCTCAATCCTCGGATATTCATTTTTCACGGCTATGGGTCATCCACAAACCCAAATTTCATCAAAGTCCATTTTATAGGCTACACATTGTCAGTATCACATTTAGTCACAAACATTACAAGGTATTTCTATCCTCGGATCTTTGTTCATCACGGTTATGGGTTAACCACACAAAGACCTTTTCTTCAGTGGCTCTTCATATTCAACAAAGGATTTTCAGGAGGGAACTTCACGCAATAGGGACCATTGCTTCTTAAAGGAGGAGGAACGATCCAAATGGAAAGTGACATCCACCCATGGTATTCATCCACCCGTGGTATTTATCCGCCCATGGTATTGTAAGTGGTCTCTATCCATGGTATTTATCCATCCGTGGTATTCATCCACCCTGGAATTAACCCATGATATTGTAAGTGGAATCCACCCATGGTAATTACCCATGG